>BTPG01000002.1:205781454-205803954 GCA_036245525.1 Semisulcospira habei | reverse complement strand
GCACTGCGTCAGTGAGTTCTATGAGGGGCGCAGGACATACGCGTCATTGATTTGTCAAACGTCATTTGTCATGACATAAGTTTTAGTTTTTACGTAATTTTATATTTTACGTGATATGAGTTTCACTTTCGCTTCATAGGCTTGAGAAAATGGTGACACAACTAGAACTTCACGGTACAATTTCAGTCTTGCTATAATTTGTGTGAAAGCAATTTTGACTTTACCTAGCTACATGATATAATAAGTACACGGGTCACCTGCATGCTCTTTTGAAAGCGCGTCGATGTGTGTGTGCGTGTTAGTGAGTGCATGCGCGCGCGCTCCAAACATCTTCAAAAGGCATAGATCCTCATGCATCTGGAAGGCGCATGAGGATCTATTCCTCCTGGAGATGCGCTCATGTTTGTGTGAGAGAGCCGCGCGCGCGAGAGAGAATGAGGTCATATTTAGAGTATTATGTCAGTGTCTGCGTGGTGACGGAGTTGCCTCTTTTACGTCACCGCCACTGTCTGACTTTCTCTAGAAGTAAAGCTTTTTTTAGTGTTTTAATTCTATTCTGAAAAGAATTAATTTTTACTGAAGAAGTTGAAAGGATACAAAGCTGGCTAACGAACTCATCCAATGTCTTTCTCCAAACTACCTATATGAACACGTTCAAGTAAATATGACAAAAATTACGGACTGTAATCTGGGTCAACCGACTTCCTATAAACGGTTGTTTATGTCTTCAATGAGACATTCAATTACAATATGCTCGGACTCTCTCTTAGCCACCCACTTAAGAAAGTATTTCGCCAAGTTGTGTGTACAAAAATATCGGAGATTCTCTTGTTTACATGCATACGCACACACATACATACATACATACGCACATACGGCGCTTCGCGCCAAATGTACGTTCAGCAGCGAGGTTAGCGTAACTAGACATGACGTCAGTAATTTTTATCTTGTTACTTTAATTGTTAGAGGTTTAGCCTGCCCGCCTTTGACATCATGGACATGCTATTAAATTCGCCTCACCGCGACCAGTCCTAATTAGTCCCTTCTATAAATAGAAGGGACTTAACTGAAAAGCATAGCTACCAGCAAGAGGCTAGGTTTTTAGTTCCATTATCCGTTAAGATCCTGGTGTTTTAGAGACAAAGATGACATTTGTTTTCAGATTACAATAAAGAAATTTGAATCTGGTTCATTTACCCTTGCCACGCTCGGCTTTGCTTATACCAGAGTTGGAAGCAACTCACGTCGGACATAACAACTATCTTCTAGAAATCCCAATCACACGTTAAAAAATAAATCCGCTTAAATAAAGTTTTGACTGAGTTTCAAACAGCGAAATATGGGTCTCCGGGCATCGTGTCTTGTTAATGAACATGTAATTTTATTTTTACCACAGGTTCATTGAGTTACATCTTTGCTCTGACTCGAAAGGGGGAGGTTAGCGGGGGGGGGGGGGGGGGGGAGGGGGGGGGGTTATAACCGTTGCACGAAGATTTGACGCGCATGTTGACGTGGCCTCAAATGACACCAACCTCCGGCCCGCAAAAGGACAGCGGTGCACGCAAACCCTAGTACAGCCACGTCCACCTGCAAGAGGCATAGATTCTCATGAGCCCTAGCAGGATGCAGGGGCTCATGAGAATCTATGCCTCTTGCCGACGCTGATCGTCTTCAGTCGTTCCTCAAATTGAGACTTGTGCGCTAGACTTGAGACTACACCATCACCCGCCGTCCAATTTGGGCCACGACCCGAAATGTTCAAAACAGAAACCCAAACAGCCAAGAAGTATAGATCCTCATAACCTCTGCATCCTGAGGCGCATATGGGTAGCTAAACCTCTTGCTGGCCCTATGAATGTGTATATCCTTCAGAAGAAAAAGTTGTGGCAAAGAGTCAACTAGTATCCTTTGCGGTGACTTTTGTACAGATGTGTACTAGTGCTAGTGATGCACTTATGCACAGGAATACTGTAGAAAAAAAAAAATAACACATTAGGGATGTGTCGCATTCGGATACGCGGCCTATTGCCGCGTATCCGGATGCGGCACGTCTCCAATGAAGTAAAAATGTTTTATGCCAACAAACACTCAACAAATGAAGACTCAGATACAGTGGATTATTACGCAGAATGCCAGCAACTCGGGATTGGTGTACTTGCCGTGTCATCAAAGCGAGAAGGCGGTCACTTCCCAACGCGCACAAGGTCATCGGGCGGACGTTGGCCGCCATTCACCCGTGCACGTTGGTGCGCGGGCCAATGGCGGCCGACATCGGCCCGATGACCTAGTGTGCATTGGGTTACTGAAGTTCAGTAAAATCTGATGGCAATTCCACATTTGTTATACGCCTACAACCGACGACCATGACAAGAAGTTCCCGACAAAGAAAAGAAACAAGCTTTGAAAACACAAGTTCAAAACAATTTACGAGTATTAAAGTACCATTACGCATAAATCCGAAGACACGCTTCTGCACCATTTGTGTTTGTTATGTCTTGTCGACACACCTAATGAACTTTAACAGCAGTTTGGACAGGCAGCAACAGCACATGCGTAATCGCACTTATTTATTCTATGCAGCCGTTAGCGTTTCAAACTATTTATAGCTGTTTCTCGTACTGATAGCACTGTATTTATAGAAAGGAGTGGAGTCATTGTCAGGTTACTTGATAATTATTAAGACGACGTGTGCTGAACTGGATTCTCCTGTGTCCAAATGAACCATAACTAGACCTGTGTGTAGCGTTTTGCGGTAAACGTTTGTTACCGAAGTGTATCTTTGAACAGTTACGGCGATAGTGGCCCTTCAAATGAGTAATTTAACTCACTCAAGGCACCCCACCACATCAATTTGAATAGCTGCCCCCCCCACATCAATAGCTAAGTGTCGTATAGCGTTGCCGTCTGTCCGCTATACGACACTTTGGCAGATATTGATGCGGGGCCCCTTGAATGAGTAACTCTTTTACGGAAGAGACATACACACAAAAATAGACTGCATATAGATATCTTGTTGATTGCAAGGAGTGACTTCTTGCTTCAAAAATATAAATAAATTCATTCCATGTAGTACATATGTTCACGAGGCAGACCATCGTAATAATTGTAAGCAGTGACTGCGAATACCTGGTAGATTAACTCATTCAGCCCCGATACACCACCGCGAGACAGGGATCGAGCATGATAGTTCAAGGGTGGTGCCAGAATAGCTTGGCGCCCATAGGCGCCAAGCTATTCTGGCACCACCCTTGAGCTATCATGCTCGATCTGTCTCTAGAAGTGTAATACAGTCCTTCGGAGGGCAACGTCCAAATTTGGGAATTTCGGTCCTGGGGCAGAATGTGTTCATGTCACAGTACGTGGTAATTTAAGAGGAAGAACGTCAAAGACAGATATAATTTGAGGAAAATCAGATCTAAAACATTTTGAATTCAAGAATCCTCTTTAGTTACTTGTCGGGACATGTCTGATGTGTTTAACAAATTGTAAATATATATTGATATTTATTTTGTATGTTATGTCGTAGTCTATTATTATTTATTACTTTTTTTTAATTGACCTTATGATAATTATGCCTTTTGGGACAATACATCACTTACTGTCTCTTGGACTTTAATTTGCATCTGGTGAGCGAGAAATCTCTCATATCCATACACATCTGCAAAATTTTCTAGAACAGAACTGTCTACTCAGTAAAATGCAGTCTGGGTTTCGCCCGCAACACTCTTCCCAAACTGCCCTTATACATATCATTGATAAATGGCTTACAGCCATTAATAATTCTCAGTTATCAGGTGCAGTTTTTCTTGACCTTAAAAAAGCCTTTGATTTAGTCAACCACTCTATCTTATTAAAAAAGCTACCGATGTATCACATCGATTCCAATACCGTACATCTGATATCATCCTATTTAAGTGACAGAAGACAGAAAGTTTTGCTTAATGGTAATTACTCGAGTGAAGGTTTAGTAACGTGTGGTGTTCCTCAGGGGTCAATTTTGGGCCCATTGTTGTTCAACATATTTATCAATGATTTACCATTCTCTATCTCACATCCCGATGCAACGTGTGACTTATTTGCTGATGACACTACCATACATACATCAAACAGCGAATTGCCAAAAATAAACGAAGTTCTCCAGCAAAGTCTTGATGAGGATTCAAGCTGGTGCCAACATAATCATATGATAATTAGTGTCCAAAAGACAAAGAGTATGTTGATTACTTCACGCCAAAAACATCAACGTGGTCTCCTGTCCTTAACATTATACTTGAACTCTGAGCCCCTTGATCAAGTTAAAAAACATCGTTTGCTTGGAGTCACAGTAGATAACCAGCTCAGCTGGGAACCACATATCGAAAACACATGCAAAACAATATCTAAAAATCTATTCCTGCTATCAAAACTAAGTCAAATAGTTAACACTGACACTAGAAGACTCTTTCTCCATGCCCACATTAAGACACACTGTGATTACTGCTCTACTATCTGGGATGGATGCAGTGAGGTACATTTTAAAAAACTTAACTCATTGTATCGTCGAGGGGTAAAGTTAACTGTGCCTGGTCCCTCTCCCACCGACGAAAAGTTTAGAACTATCCGACTGCTAAACCTAAACAAACAGTTCACATTTAATCGATGCATACTTATGCATAAAATTCTTCACCATAAAACCCCATCTTACCTTCGTATGTTATTTTTGGATAGTCAAAGACAAAACACGAGGAACAGTTTGTTACAGCTACCATGGGCCAGGCTCGATATATATAAAACCAGCCTTTCGCTCTCAGGTGCCAAGCCAAAGCCTGGAACGAACTACCACCACAAATTAAATCCATTTCTAACTCTAGAACCTTCAAAACTCGTTTATATAACATCTTGTTACAGTAACTTAATACCTGAACAGACTACTTATATTATATATATTATATATATATATATATATATATATATATATATATATATATATATATATATATATATATATATATATATATATATATATATATATATATATATATATATATATATATATTATTTACTGTTATTGATATGTGTGCGCATTATTTGCATTGCTTTTGTTTGTTTTATTTCAGTTTATTTCTTCATGTTTCGATTTATTGTGTTTCTCTTACTCTTTGCTATTAATGTTTCTTTTCTAACAGGACAGTTTGTAAGAGAGGCGTTTCGCCTAAAACTTTATCCTGTCAATAAAACGTTTCATCATCATCATCATCATCTCTCTCTTTCTCACACACACACACACACACACACACACACACACACACACACACACACACACACACACACACACACACACACACACACACACACACACACACACACACACACACACACACACACACACACACTCTCTCTCTCTCTCTCTCTCTCTCGGCTCTCTCTTTCTCTTTCTCTCGGAACTCCGTCTGCCCTTTAGGTGTAGGAAGCGATGTATTGAGATGACCGTGCAATTAAAGCGCTGTATTGTCCGCACACCCCGTATTGACAGCTATTGACACTTTGCCCGCCCCGATGGCTCACCCAGTCAGCGAAAAGCCATCGGGCCGGCGTAGGCCGTCGTTGCCGGGCCCGCGCTCAGCTTGCGCGGGCCAACCACGGCATACGCCGGCCCGAGCATCTTCTGCTCTGAGGTCTTAATGGTTAATGGTACAGGGCGATTTTGTGTCGCACCGGAGATGGGGACCCGTTCAGAGGCATCGCAAACTGTAGTCGCTTTCGGAAACCGAGATAATTACTCCAAAATTACATAAATTAATTCGCTGGCCGCTTGTATAGTGTACCTGACACGAACACGAGATCTGCATTTAGCGGCCATTATGACTGCTCACTTATCATTTCGTTTAATCGCGGCCACTGATTTTGCGCGCGCGGGAACGGGCCCGGTTGGGTCGCTGTTTCCGATCGCAGTCGGATCTCGCTTCCCCACCCGTCGTCTCGTGCGATTTTGTGAGAGCTTGAGTGCTTCTCGGTTGGCAAACGCGATCACTCCGGCATCTGAAGGGAGTGCAGATTCTAATGAACAAATTGTGGTGACTCATGAGAATTGAGTGTCTCTTTGGCTAGTTTCATTGATTAGTACGATGTTGTGCTAATTTACCTCGTTCCCTGCCAGTTGTCTCAGATTGTGTTTCTGCCTTCAACACCAAAATGTCTAGCTTTTCCAGCCGGGAACATGGATTCAAAGTGGTGTCAGCAAGAGGCATAGATCCTCATGAGGCCCCGCAACTGCGGGAGCTTATGAGGATCTATACCTCTTGCAGCTGGCTAGTGTTTTCTGATCGCTAAACGGGGTTAGGTTCTTACTGGAAACTCTACCTATTATCCTCTGGAAACTCTACCTATTATCCTCTGGAAACTCTACCTATTATCCTCCTCTCTGAATTGAGGCACCGATCACGGGAAGTATAAATCTTCGTTGCTGGCCAATTCAACCTTTGAGCGGTAATCCCGGTCATCAAACGCATTTGAAATTTTAACAGAGTTTTGCGTGTAAAATTCATTCTTCCTATCATTAATCTCATTCTTTTAACCGCCCGTGGTCTCGGGTTCCCTAAACCCTTCTAGAAGAGACATAGATTTTCATGATCATCCACAGAGTGAGGCGGCCCTCTTGCTAGCTGCGTCTACAACCTATGCTTTTTTCAGGACAGTTTTACAGCACGCTTTTGTCAGCGACTATATTAGTGCGGCTCTTAGCCCATACTGCACGGCAGCATTTCCAAACTTTTGGAGGTGTAATCTAAATTGCAGGAGGTGGATGGACCATGATAATTCAAGGAAACGCCAGGGTAGCTTGATGTCTGATGGCACCAAGCTAATCTGGCACTATCCTTGAATTAGCATGGCCCATCCATCTCCTGCTGTATGGCGTTGGGGTTAAATGGGTTAATAGCAAACTCCGCGACTCTCCTCTGCAGAGGCATAGATTATCATAGCCGGACGGGGTTCATGAGAGTCTATGCCTCTTGCAAATCACGTGCACAACCTTTCCTTTTTTTTCCTTCTGCCACAGGTATCAGGAGCTCAGTCTGCGAGTGTGAGCGTGTTAGTGGGATGGTGCTATCACAACTCTGGCAGAATTAATGACAGCCATACAATGGGCGCTTCCACGCGAGACTGGCGCTAGTGCGTCGATGGACTGAGTATAAAATCACTGCCCGAAACCCCCATCCCTTCCTCCCCTTGAGGTGCAGATGTATAAAAAATAATTTATCTCGATCCCCTATAGCAAAATTAATGCGACGTAGTCACGTTTTTAGTAAATTCGAGGTGCCAGTGCATATTTGGCAAACTGCCCCCTCTGTCCTTACCCGCCAAATCGAGCGCAACATATCATGGGAGTTTTTCTGCTGTTGGGACGTTCAGCAAAGTACCAAGAATAACATTGCCAGCAAGAGGCATAGATTCTCACAAGACGGCCTGCGGCTGCAGGGGCTCGTGAGAGTCTATGCCTCTTGCAGATGGAAGGACCCAGCGGATGGGGCCCAATAAACTATTGTCGACAGTCCATCGAAACCTTTTGTTCGGGTTATCATTATTGAAACGAGGCGCGCGCGGGGCGACAAATCTCAGAGTCTGCATCCCTGGCTGGATTTGCCGGCCCTGAACATTCAGTCTGTTATTCCAAGATTCACGTGTCTAACGTGTGATCTAATGATGATGATTATGATGATGATGACGATAACAATAATGATGATAAATACAGTTGTAATGATAAGAGAAAAAGCAATAATAACAGAACATTATCAATAGCAGCGTCCTCTTATCTACTGATCAGATATCCACAAGTTTCTTCAGGCATTTTATTATTATCAAGTTATTTTGGCGCGGGGATCCGAATACATCAGCGTTCCACTTCCACCCCCCCCCCTCCCTTTCTGTTTTTTAAAGAACGATTTTAAGTGAGACACATGTTCATGGTTTATTGTTAAGATACTTTTGTTTTAGACGTTATTTTAGTTTAACAAAGTTTCTTCACATGCAATGTATTCGAAAAACCAATGTGGCGTGACTTTCGAGTCAACATGAATACATAAATAGGTTACTTAGTAACAGAGAGAGAGAGAGAGAGAGAGAGAGAGAGAGAGAGAGAGAGAGAGAGAGAGAGAGAGAGAGAGAGAGAGAGATTCAAACATCACACCATCCTTCCATTTCAAACTCTAAAATCAAGCATCAAAGCACCACTTTTAATTTGTTTTACGAAACAACGCATTTTTTTTCTTCCCAATCTATGTTGCCTTTGCGACCAGTCGCTGCATGAATAGAGCTTGAATTAAACATGGCCACTCCAACGAGAATATCATTTTCATACACGGCGAGCACAAAGAATTACGCACAGGCGAGAAATAGGAAACTTTGAAAACCGTTCTGACCAAGCGCCATCAATAATTCAAGCTATTACCATTTGGAATAATTGAGTTGTGGAGGACAGCGTGCTATTAGCTTGCATTCAAACTGAAAACTGCACATTTAATATTTACGATTCAGCTGCAACCATTGTCAATTAAATGCCAGATGAACAAGGATGTAAATGAGATTAGCAAGCGGCATAGAACCTCTTGAACCCCCGCATACGGGGGGGCTCATGAGGATCTATGCCACTTGCATGTGTATGGTTTTTGCTAAAAAAAAACCCGGAGCACCTCTAAATGCATGGTAGTTGCGCACCTCTGAAAACATGCTATTTGAACATAGACATAAATGGCATCAGCAGACGACACGATTCACATGAAACCCCGCAGCTTGCCGGAGCTTATGAGGTTCTATGCTGCTTGCATTTTTTTTGGCTTTTGCTGAAAGGTTGGTGTACATCTAAATGCATTTTATTGAACTTTTTGGCATGTGTGCGCCAACTAAGTGACATGTTTTTACAAAGAAATAAAGTGCAAATTATAACGGGAAGATATTTGTTATTACGAGGGGCGTACCGGGAGGATTTTTACTGCGAGGGAAAAGGGGTTGGGAGGGCGGGGGGGGGGGGTGAGGGAGAGAGAGAGAGAGAGAGAGAGAGAGAGAGAGAGAGAGAGAGAGAGAGAGAGAGAGAGAGAGAGAGAGAGAGAGAGAGAGGGTGAACAGACAAGGAAATACTTTTTATTTAAATTACATTTCTGTCAGTGCGGGAGATGAATCGACTGTGACAGTTTAACATTAGTGCCTGCAGTTTACTTTCGTCTATTCGGTTCACTATTTTGAGTTTTATAACTTGCTTTTACCCGTACCGTTTGCGGGAATACTTCCCAGATAGACCTACTCGGGGAGTACACCACAAGTACACTTCTATTCAAATCAGATGATTAGCTTCTCATTTGAATAGAAGTGTACTTGTTCTGTACTCCTCGAGTGGGTCTAAAAGCATCTCAGAGCATCTCATTTGAATGAGTCTATCTGAGGTGCACACCCACAAACTGAACTAGTATAGTCTTTTGAGCCGTGACGTCTAAAATCACATATCGGCACACGATCACACTGTATATTTGCCAAAACTGGTCTCAGGCAAACAAACACGTTACTCTCTTGAATGCTTACCTGCATACCTTTACTCGTTTTACACACGTGTGTGTTAGTCACTCGGGGTTCAACGTCCACGGCACAAAAGTGTTACTGGGCGGACCAACCGGAGATAGGGGTATGGAGGGACAGCTTTTCCCTATGGAATAACACCTGAAGACTCATCAATTCAGGTGCACCGTAACTTTGCCGCTTTGTTCTGCGGACATGCGATAGAGCCTATAAATGTTATGTACCGGGGCACCGTGCTTCTGCAAGAGGTACAGATTCTCACGAGCCATGCAAACCTGCAGGCGTCATTGCGTGAGTGATCTTAGTCCTGCGCCAGCCACTAAGCCGCAAGGTGCTCCTCTATAGCGGAGCACCTTGCTTAGTGGCTGGCGCAGGACTAAGCTCACCCGCGTAGCTGGTCCATGGACTCGATCGCACTCTGGCCATTTTGCCCTCAGCAGTAGTACGTGTTGACGTTGTATTCAGTCAACAGACAAACAGGGAGTCATTCACAATCTGCCATTCAGCTCAACTCCGTGTGCAAAAGGCACTGATTCTCATGAACAGCTGCAGTCGCCGGGACTTATAACAGTATATACCTCTTACTTGGTGACATAGGCCCATTTACAGCACTGTACGAACGGGACCGTCAGGGTCTATGCCCTAACGTTTACCACAGTCCCTCTTCCAGGTATCTTCCTATTTGCAAGAGACATAAATTCTTATGTGCTCCTGCAGCCGCAAGGACTCATAAGGATCTACGCCTCCTGATGGCTAGCATTGTCCATTTAGATCCTCCGAGGAAGGGAATCCTCGAGAGTCTATCTCTTTAAGTTTCACCTGCGTGTTGTTCCGGGTGGGTATCATCTAACATTCGCTCGCCGCCCAATATATGACTGACAGGTCCCATAACACAGCGGACAAGAGAGCTCAGCCTAATCGGCAGGGGTAATTACCCGCTAATAGACATGGCTAAGATTGATGTTTTCATTCCAAGGCATAAACCCTGGCGGTTTCCGCCGCCTGTGCCCGTGCGAAGCAAACGGCTGACCCATCTCTGCGAGGAAGAACAACATGCGGGAAAGGCATATGATAGCATGCTATTAATAATACTCTTCTTTAGTAAAACGTTTCAATTCAGTCCTGCGCCAGCCACTAAGCAAGGTGCTCCGCTTTAGCGGAGCACCTTGCTTAGTGGCTGGCGCAGGAATAAACTCACTACACTATAGCGGAGCACAGCGTAGTGGCAAAACTAAGCACACACACGCATTTGACTACTGCAGGCTTGCAGGGCGCATGAGGCTCTGCACCTCCGGCAGAAGGTATGGAGGTGTAGCCGAGGACCTAGCTGGCCCCCGCCAACTGTCATTCGTTCAGATCTAGCGATCCGTGACAACGCGACGCCAACAGACCCCCTACCTGTACCAGATCCCGGGCCTGCAGCCATACCCCTGACATCTTGGAAGAGGCATAGAACTTCATGCGCCCCTGCATCGCGCAGGGCCGCATGAAAATCCACGCCTCTTGCTGATAAAGAATTTGACTTTTGTTTCTTGGAGGAAGAACAAAGATCATTTTCCTTCTCGTTTCCCCAAGCTTATGGCCATATATCCGGTCGTTTTAACTTGCTCCTTATGTCGTTTGCATTTAATAGGTGACTGTCGTGTCCATTTTTAGTTTTGACAGCACAAACTACGCTGGATGAGCGGTGAACATAATTATTTTCCTGAGTCCCCACAGACTGGCCCCATTTGTGATTTTATTTTTTGTCAGGAAACAGCTCAACTAAACATCCGTTGTAATTAAAAAAAATGAAATTTTGTTAGGACGATAAAATAAATAAGGTATATGTAAGGTTTCAGTTTCTTACGTCATATAGTAGGTTTTTGTTAGATCCTTCACATATAGTTGCAGGGCTTTGATTGCTAAAGTTTGTCCTTACAACGGGTTTTCAATGTTGTCTTGCCTCAACTGAGACTTTTCTACCCTTCTTTTCACAATCCATGTGAGTAGGCACACGTATATTGCGTGACCCTGGTACACGTCAGGGGAACTCTCTCTCTCTCTCTCTCTCTCTCTCTCTCTCTCTCTCTCTCTCTCTCTCTCTCTCTCTCTCTCTCTCTCTCTTTCTCTCTCTCGTGCTGAATAACAAGTTGTATATCATTGTATTAAATCTACAGAACATGTACCAACATCTATTAATCTGTTCACAGCAATAAACCCATTACTGTCTATATACTTTCACGAGCACGGGCCACTTGACTTTACCACTCCAGGCGAAGAGACACTCCACGGATGATTGTTCGTTTCTAGGAGAAATTTATTCGCCTATTGTGCAGGTTGTTGAGACTACAATTTTGCTGAATAAGCAACTTGAGATTTATGAACTAATGCTCGTGTAAACATACAGATCGTTTTCATCCCTCCGGGTGTCATAAAGCTAATAACAATTGCTTTTCAACAACTGATGTGTGCTGTCCCGTGATGTCGACATGGTCACACTGGTTGCCTCCCTTGATTCGCTACCGCTACAGCGGTAGCGAATCAAGGGAGACAACCAGTGTTCCGGATCTCAGCTGTGTCACGGGAAATAAGAAGAGTTTCTAAGCCCTCTGCAAATCGAGGGAAAAGGAAACTGGAATGAAATGACTGATTTCTATGCCTGGTTTGCTGTGCAATATGTTCATCTTACCGAATTTAAAATGTAACAGTAAACACCATCGACATACAGTTTGATATCGTAATGTTTCAGAGATGCCTGATTTGGTTTCAGTAGGTGGCAGTAATTCATTTCATTCTTGCATACTCCAGACAAAGTCGCTGATAATAGTCAAGCAAGAACTCATTCGACATTGTTAATATTCATGTCTCCTTGGCACAAGACGGACGCGTACATCTGGCACAGTGGGTGATCTCTCATTAACTTATACAAAACGCCAAGCCGTACGATCCAAAATTACAATCCAGCGTTGTTATTAGTGTTTATATATATATATATATATATATATATATATATATATATATATATTATATATATATATATATATATATATATATATATATATATATATATATATATATATATATATATATATATATATATATATATATATCAGTGGGATCCACAATCACAGACCAGTTCGCATACACATAATATTCCAGTACAATGTGTCTTCGGACCAATTCTGTTAACTCATTCTACCCCAACACCGAAATCCTTCAATGTTGCCGTTGTCCTCTGAAGACCGCGTTGCAGCGCAGGACACAGATCGACCATGATAGTTCAAGGGTGATGTCAGAATAGCTTGGCGCCCATAGGCGCCAAGCTATTCTGGCATCACCCTTGAACTATCATGGTCGATCCTTATCTTGTGTGGTGTGTCTGGGGTAGAATGAGTTAACTGATAGGGTTATAGCTGGCCTGTCTGTTCACAGTTAGCAGTGGCAATCCTCCTTCAGACCTGAGGATAAAATTATTAAAACTTGGTAGATATCCATTTGGTCTACGTCACGGCTTTTTTTTAATTTTTTTTTTTAGATAGGTCGACCATGATATTTCAAGGGTGGTGTCTGAATAGCTTGGCGCCTACAAGCGCCAAGCTATTCCGACACCACCCTTGAAATATCATGGTCGATCCACATCCTGTCGTAGCCTACCAGGACTTTATGGGTTAAAAGTAAGGCTCTGAGGTCTCATCCCTGATTGGTTGTCCGATAGCCAAGACTGTTTGACTGCGGGGCCTTATGAGGATCTATGTCTCTTGCTGCTGGCTAATGTTCTCTTTGAAAAGGCTAAAGTCAGCTGGTTACGAGACATGCGCTACATCTCATATACAACTCCCACGCGTGTTCCCGGCCTGTCCGCCAAACTGATGACCCCCCAGGACATTGGGCACTCCTCAGTAAGAAACCAGTCGTCGGGCCGACGTCATCCATCGTGGGCCCGATGATCTTTTGCGTACTAGGTTGATGACTTCACGAACTTGGCGCCTCTGGACTGTCAGCCAATTACACGTGACCGTATGGGGGGGGGGGGGGGGGGTGATGGTGGTCGGAGCTAGGCTGGGACATAAATCCTCTATAAGCAAAGGGCATAGATCTGCGGCCGTGGCACGGTATTTATTACATTGTACCCAGTGCCTTAGACTAGTACATGCTACGCATTACACTGTGCATGGTACCTACATTACATCGCAAATATTTCGTTGTACTTAGTACTGTAGACCTATCATGTCCAGTGGTAATGGTTTTATTCCGGCTTTTCTCTCTCTTCTTCTCCTGTCAAAGCTGGTGCTCTGCTGACTCTTCTTTCAAAATGTCTCCCCACAAATCGCATTTAGCATTCAGTACTAACTGCGTGGATAAACCCTTGAATGCCGAGAAAATATGTCTGCCCATCACGTCCACCCACTACTGCAAGAGGTCTAGATCACTATGAGCCCACGCGTCTGGTGCAAACCACTTTGCATCCATGTTTCTTTGACGGATGGGGTTCTTTGACGCTGAATTTATAAAAATACAATCTGCACCCATTGGCACTGGGAGGGGATTAAAATACGCTATACAAATAAACTTCAGCATTATCATCATCATCACCTTCATCATCATCTTCTTTTTCATCATCATCTTCATCATCATCTTGCCTGTCACATTTTTAACAAGTGCTTCTGACGAGGGATTTGCAGTCACAGTGATAGCTCACGACTTTCTTTTATTAGAGTGAATTTGTTGTTGTTGCTGAACATCAAGCAATTCTAACATTAATACTAATGATAATGATGATGAAGATGGTCTTGATAAGGAAACACTGTCTGTTTGAGCTTATCTGATTATTACAGTCGTTCACTTCTGTAGAGTTAACCTGAAGTTCAACTACCGGTAATGTACTTTAATCTACTGCCATGAACTAAGGCTTAGTTTACGGTGCCAACACGGTCAGGTATGTTTCAACCAAACGACCCCTTAAATATAAAATGTTAATCGGACCATTCGCCTGCATCAAGAGGCATAGATTCTCATGAGCCCCCGCGATTGCGGGGGCTCATGAGAATCTATGCCTCTTGCATTTGTCAAAGTCAAGGTGATTTGTTTACAGGCCCCCCGCTTTACCGTCAAGAATACCTGCACTACGGGCCTCCATCCATCGCGTCTGATCGAGCGTCTTTAATTATGGGGCACCGCTTTCCGGCCGCCTAACCGCCATTAAAACACCCCCACACTTCGTTGTATCTGTCTTGGCGGAGCACTTTTTGCCAACGTTAAGCCACCTGAGGTCACGTTGAGACTGTATGCATAACCGCTATTATCCCCCCCCCCCACACACACACACTCACCCTCACCTCCCCCCTTCCCTCCCCCTCCCTCCCACATACACATGCACACCTCCCTCTCCACCCCACCCCCTTTTTGAAGCTATCTTGAAAGAGTTTTTGTTGTTGTTGTTCTTGTGGTTGTTTTTGCTAAGGCTAGACACGAAGGAGTGAGGTTGAGTAAAAAATAAATAAATAAATAAAAAGGTCAGACACATGCAACATGATTCTTACAGGAATTTAAATTTTGAAAATAAAAGTGTTTGCCAAGCTGAGATCACATGGGGTCGCGTTGATTGAAACTGGAGATAATAGTCTGACGTTTAAATGTGATCGGAAAAAAAAACAACTTATTACTGACATGAAATAGTATGAAAGCTGCGGGGAGTTAAACGCTAAACGCCAAATGACGTAAAATTTAGTGGGCGCACTCAGTGATATACTGGTTCATACTGAATGTCCTGACTAGACTGAGAGGAACAGATCTTCATCGGCCATAGCAGCAAGGACAAACAGCCTGAAGGAGCACACATGTTCATCGGCTCCTGCACCAAGCGTAGATTCAAATGAGAGATAGACAAGACGCCTGTACTTCTTTCATTTTTGCAACAAGCGAAAAATAGTTCACCCACTGGCTGTAGGTGGAGCTTCTTTTTAATCGAATCACAGCTACAAAACAACAACAACAACAATAAACAGACAGCCCAAGGCCACTTTTTGCAACGTTTGGAGGCGTCACCCACCAAGTGTGTACCAGTTGCAGGACATGGCTCGGGTCTGATAATTTAAGGGCAGCGCCAGATCAGGCGCCAAGCTAATCTGGCACTACCCTTGAATTATCATGGTTGATCCATCTCTTTCTTTAGTGCCTCGGGCTAATTCGGGCTTAAGTAAGACAGACAAGTTGAAGCGTTTGAAAACTAATTTGTGCTGGTCTGTGATTTTGGGTCTTTCGGCTTCGACCAGTTAGACCCAAAGTGGCAGATCAAAACACTGTTGCGCGTGCCACAGAAACCTGCAAGATGCTCATGACTTGAGGATCTATATACCTCCGACATGTGGCTGGAGTTCGTCTACAAGATAGACGTTTAAGCCGGTGAGGCCGTTTTTCACGTGGTCTGACAGTTTAGTTTCCTCCCCATTGGTTTACATTACATGTAAATTTTCACGCCCGGGTGCTATAAAAATAGGCATCGGCTCTTTTTGTTGTTGTTGTTCTTTTGTGTTCCGCCTTTTTAGTGTAACCCCGCCCTCTCGGCGCTCAGTCACAGAGCGCCAAACGACGCTTCCGTTCAGCGACTCGTATTTTTTAAAAAGTTTTTTCAGAAAAAAAGTTCGTTAACATGAGTCATAGATTCTCATAAGCCCCTGCAGTGGTAGGGGCTTATGAGAATCTATACCTCTTACTAGAAGATGGCGGTTTCATTTACATCAATCGTAAGAGGAAAGACACCGTCGGAATCTAACTCTTTAGTTTACGACTTACATAAAGGGGGAGTGGAAAGGTGGGTAGGTAGGTAGGCCTACAAAGAATCTGTCAAGGGATGTTCATATCGCCGTGATATACACCACCCTCCTATTGAGGAATACCTAGAAGAAAGTGAATCACACAAACTAATCGGTAAGCAGCTACAGTGTCACCTGTAAATCTACGTCTTTTCCAGACTGCAGTGGTTGTATAAGAAATGTTACCGCTGAAAAGCTCGTTCCAATAATGTTGACTAATTGCGGCAATTACTTACATCAGTAAGATGGCGGAGTTCGGACGTCCGAAGCACTAGGCTGCCCTGGCCTCGGGTAACCCTACCCGGCTTTGTTTAATACGCACGCCAGGCGGCCGCGAACTTGAACCAGAACCCCTCTACGAGAGACAAAGATTCTCATGAGCCCGTGCAGCCTGAAGGCTGCGTGGTCTCATGAGAATCTATGTCTCTTGTCAAACGCATTTCAAACCGGCGTAACGGGTTTTGTTTAACACGCACGCCAGGCGGCTAAAATGAACCTCAGCCGGTCAGAACCGCGACTGTCATCTGCAAATGACATAGATTCTCATGAGCCAGGCAATCTTGTAGATTCCCTTGTTGTCTTTCTGCAAGAGGCATAGATTCTCACGAGCCCCTGCGTCATTTTTGGAACTCATGAGAGTCTATGCCTCTTGCTGGCTCCATTTTAAACTCACGCACTTTATGATAATCTTTTACGAAGGATTTTAAGCTACATTAAAGTCAAACACGTTGAACCAAATAGTTTGCTTTCTTGTCTGAAATACCACGTGCAATTTTCACTTTAAAAACACCTTCTCTCTTACCTGCTCGGTGTCTAATTTTTGAATTAGTGGTGTTTGTACGCTGTTTTGTAGTGTTTCTTCAACACTGCGTTATACACCCTGTCCCACACTGACATCCATTCCCCTTTGTTGGAGGAGATTGTAGTGAAATGTCTAAAGTCTGTGACAGAGACGGCCTGAGATTAGTTGGATGAATAAGCGTATATCTTACGCAAGCCGCTAGGCAAGGTAGTCCGCTATAGTCATTTGCATTCATGAGTGAACTTAGTACTGCGCCAGCCACTAATCAAGGTGATCCGATATAGCCAGATGCATGAGTAAGTTTAGTCCTGCGCCAAGCACTACTTAGTGGCCAGCGCAGGATTAAGCTAACTCATGCAACTGACATCTGGAGTCGATGGAACAAGCCACCAGTGTCAGGTATTGTAGTCGACGTCGTCTACGTCAAGATATAGCACCACAAGTGCTTTGGGCCCTCCGCAGGACGCCGGCACCTCGCCATAAAGGGCAGGATTATTTAGTCACGGCGGGTGACAACTCCGACGCACTTCCTTGCTTAGCCACTCACGGGGTCGAGGTGTACGAACATTTGCGGCGCCGACTGATTGTAAAGCGAGATTGTTAAAAATTGTATCGCTTTTCAGAAAAAAAAATGGACTTTTTGCTGTCTTTAGCATTCCTAGATCAGATCTTGAAGACGTCTTGGATGAACGTTAACCCCGAGAATAACTCATTCAAAAGGCGCCCCGCTGAAATAACTGCGAAATTGTCGTATAGCGCTGCCGCCTGCGGCAACGTCATGCGACGCTTTCGCAGCTATTGATGCGGGGCGCCTTGACGGGAACGAACTGGGTTTAAGAAGGACGATTCCGCAGGTGTGTTGCGGTGCGCTTTACTGTCTGGGAATTGAGTAGAGCCACCCCTCTGTCGACCAGCCTCGTCTTTCCATCTGCAAGAGGCATAGATTCTCATGAGCCCCCGCGTCAAGCGGGGGCTCATGAGAATTTTGCCTCTTGCTGGTAGATGTCCTTCACCTTTGCCTCCGTCTCGTTTACTTACCTGGGGTAAAGTCCAAGGGGTTTAACCCTGTCCCTGTCAAGCTGTCTCATGAATCACGGCAGAACCAATTTGTCACTGAGTAAGAAGCATAGTTTACAATTTTGCCGCTAAAAACCCAGGAGGATTCCGCCAGTCTCAGTTAGAAACACATATAATGCCACCTACCAAGGACATAAATCCTTATGAGCCCCTGGGCTCATGAGGAGCTGTGCCTATTGCAGTTGAGGTCAGTTTGCTGTTTGACTTTTGACTGTGGTAATATCCCCACTCAGTAGTTTGTCCGTGTATATAAAACTTCCTCCGTTTATTGTAAACGGTGGGAAATTTTACCAGACGTGCAATTTTCTTGTCTAAAATGAAAATGATGAGGCCGTTCGCATTAATCAAAGGGGGTTAATTTGGAGTTAGGGCAATGAAAGTTGTGTCCCCTGGAGAGAATAAAATAAATGCAGGCCGCGCAATGGCACAAACAGCTTAGACGGAGTCACGGTTTATTTTCCGTAGATGAATCGAACTTTTTATTTACAGTCAAGCTTCTTCTTCTTCTTCAGCGTTCCCGAGTTTCTGCCTCAGATGTCGAGATTGGTTGTTGAGATGAAGTTCGTGGTCTCCAGCGTCGCTCCATGTGGCCAGTGCTGTATCGTGGTGTCTTAACAGGGGACAGGACTGCAGTACATGCTCTGGGGTCTATAAACCAGACAGTCAAGCGCTTTCACGACGCAACCAAAACAATCGTAAATTCAAAACTGACATAAGCATCCAGTCGTCAAAAGAAACAACAACAAAACAACAACAACAACCCAATGATACAAAATAAGGCAAGCAAGAGGCATAGAACCTCATGAGCCCCCGCGACTGCGGGGGCTCATGAGGTTCTATGTCTCTTGTAGTTGGTCGAGTCTGGCAGCCAAAGAGGTTACAAAGCAACTGTTTGAAAATGTGTACACAGCGGCAGATATCATGGACCAAAGATAGCGTTGCGTTTTTAAAGTAAGCAACCGTATAGTAATTCCAGTTGTTCATAATCTACCAAATGCGCAGTCTATTCGAAGAAAAGACTAATGTACGACTCACAAATATTTCACGAACATTTCACGGAGAATCTAAACAAAACACGGCTACAGGAAATACAGCAGCAGCAACAACAAAAATGCCAGCGACAAAAACAGCAACGACCATCTGACCAAGGACACCAACGACACAACAGCAGCGTTGACAAAAACAATAAGAACAAGAAATCCGGACTGAAAAGGTGACTCCCAAGCGCACGAAGCGTGTTAAAGGCAAAGGATTTCCAAAGAACCACGCCTAAAAAATTAAAACAGTTACAACAAAATGTATCAACATTACGGATTAAAAAAAAAAAATTCAAAATAGACATGCAATAGAGTGCAATGTGCTCACTTGTCGTTTTTTTTGTGTGTGTGACAAAAACAACAACAATACCCTGAACAAACGAATCCGAAAACAGCATTCCACTAAGCAAAGGTTTTCGGATAGTCTTCCCCCTGTGCGAGAGTCAACTGAGGTCAACGTAATTTTCATTGATGCGATACAAGAGAAAGGTCTGCCCTGTGACATCCAGACCGAAAAGGTTATTGTCAAGCGTGTAGAATGTAGGCACAAACTCAAAGGAGAAAGGAAAGCCTTTTAAATGACAGTTACAACACAGTTTATTAACTCATTCAGCCCGACGGCCGTATTTCCCAAATTTTGGAGGTGTCATCTAATGACTATGCACCAGTTGCAGGAGATGGATCGACCATGATAATTCAAGGGCAGTGCCAGATTAGCTTGACGCCGACAGGCGCCAAGCTAATCTGGCACTACCCTTGAATTATCATGGTCGACCCATCTCCTGCTGTAGTGCGTCAGGGCTGAACGGGTTAATATTTCAGGAAAAGAACCCATTTTACAAAATAGCCAACATAAAAGTATACTTCTTCACACAGACAAGATAAGTAACGAATTGTTTACTTGTCTGTTTGTCTATTTTGAAAGTTTTTTTCCCCCCCGAAAAATTAACAATTTGTTTTGTAACTGTCATTTTCAAACGTGTTTCTTTCTCCGTTGGGTTCTTCTCTATCCTGTGACAGTCAGTCCAGTTCAGTGTAAAGAAAGATCGTCATTGTATTCTCGTCTCTCGCAAAATAAAGGACTTACTGCCTTTTGCCTTCACAGGGCCGAGGCAAGGTGAAGGTGGTGATTGCTCAGAAAACAAGTTCATACTTGAAGTAAATACGTCAACCATTTATTCACACAAAAAACTCCGGTTCTAACGCACGAAACACAGAAGAAGTGCGTCACATGTAAGCGCACCATAAACGTATATGTAATATCCTTCTTTACCCTTTGGCTGTCGGTAGCGCTTTTTGTCGCGATGATTCCTTGCAGGAATCATCGCGACAAAAAGCGCTTCCAATAGCCAAAGGGTTAAATATTTCGTATTCGTATCACAGCTGCTCATCAAGTATGCAGCGCTTCACAAAAAAGCATTCATCAATTCTAATCCTTCTTTTCACGGCGTGTCTTCGTATACACGAGTCAACAACTTAGGTGTTTCATTAGTTCACCGGCAGGGTTAATTAGACTCCGAAGGAGCCATTTGAGTGTTGGTTATACATATGACAAGTCCATGTAAGCCGTATTGGACATTTGAGCCGCGGTACACTCAACGCCACAAGTTGCGTAGGTTAGCAGGCGCGTATGCTGGTCTGTGATTTTGGACTTACGGCTTACAGCCGTAAGGTCCAAAATCACAGACCAGGACACAGATATCGGAACCTGTCTTATATCTGTATTTTGATGTGATGTAGATGGTTTAATGTGCTTGTATTTCCAATACAAGACAATGCAAGATACACGCTGAACAATAGAAAGGGTGAGACAAGAAGCAAGTGTGCCTACAGATGCCTTCAAAATACGTTACAGCTGCATTTCGAAGATGGTGGCAAATTAATATAGATGAGTGGTATATGTCCTTGTCTTTATTTTTGCCATACATTCCACCTAACATTTATTTATTTTTCAAATAAAAACGACGGTTTTTGATTGGTATCTAGTGCAACATTAATTTGTGTTACCTTTTCATCCCTTTTCAGCTGTCAAACCGGAAAACAGCAAGTGCAGCAAAACGAGCACATCAGTTCTATTTACGAGAGAGAGAGAGAGAGAGAGAGAGAGAGAGAGAGAGAGAGAGAGAGAGAGAGAGAGAGAGAGAGAGAGAGAGAGAGAGAGAGAGAGAGAGAGAGAGAGAGAAGCAGCAAACAAACAATGTTTATAGTAATACATGTATATTGTTACCGTTTGGCCGTAATGTACTTGTATTTAGGTTACAATAGAGCAAAACGTGCACATTGTAATACAAGAAAGTTTGTTTTACAAAATCTTTAGTGATTAAAAAAAAACAACTTTATTCGTGTACTATTATTCAAGGTTACAGTAAAACTACATCAGAACTAGTATAATATTATAATCACGATTTAAAAGACAACAACAACAAGAAACAAACAAAAACAATTGCAGTTTCGAGTAAACTGTGTACATCCAAATTCATTCACAAGTGCAGCTTACTTATGAGTTGCGGGGAGCTGGGTGACTCGGTGGTAGAGAGTTCGACTCTCGTCCGTAAGGTCGTGGGTTCGAACCCAGCTGGGGTCAAAATTTGTACAAGTCTCTTTTCGCTGCCCCGTCTTTGAAATCACCTTCGCGTCGGACAAAAGACTTTAAGCCCTAAAAGTTTAACTTTTTTAAACTTATGGGTTGCTTTACTTGAAGCTTCGAGTATACATACACATTTCTATGCATGCATGTAACCGTACATGATTGTAACTTAATCGGAGCGCGGTTGCCTAAGTGTGCACAAAGAAAATCATCAATTAAGTGATCACCGCAGCGGAGTCGTTAGTCGGTGTTCCTTACATTGCCTCAGAGAAAAGAAAAAATGTGAAGAAGAAGAAAAAAAAAAGAAGGGTCGGGAAGCAAAGGGAGATAAGAAACTATATAACCAGCTCCTTTCATTTACAAGAGGCATAGATTCGCACGTGCCCCTGCAGCCGCAGGGGCACATGCGAATCTATGCCTCTTGTAAATGAAAGGATGAGGGCACATTTACCTCTATGCGTGCTCCTTAAGCGGTGACAGCCGTCGGGTTTTATGCAGGATACTTGTAACGGTTGAGAGCGTGTTTCTTGTCATCGGAATTTTTGCTGTATTGTCGTACACTGAACTCCCGATGACTTCCTTTGCGTGAGAAGCATGGACGTAAACCAAGCTCAAGCAAATGGTATTAATCAGAATGATCCCTGGAAACTCGTCTGGCTC
>BTPG01000002.1:205648954-205776454 GCA_036245525.1 Semisulcospira habei | reverse complement strand
CCTGTTTGCAGTAGAGTCAACCCTGTTGGTTGTCTCGTCAACAGATGTTAACTCATTCAGCCGGACGCAGGTATTTCCCAAATTTTGGAGGCGTCATTTAACGACCATGCACCTGTTGCAGGAGATGGATCGACTATGATAATTCAAGGGTAGTGCCAGATTAGCTCGGCGCTGACAGGGCTGAATGGGTGAATAATACTTTATATTTTTTACCCATTTAGCCCCCGACGCCCTGCAGGAAATGATGCATCAGACGCCAAGCTAATCTGACACTACCCTTAAATCATCACGGTCGATCCATTTTCTGCAAGTCATAATAATAAAATAATAATAATTACGGTATTTATAATGCGCTTATCTTATAATAATTATAACTCTAAGCGCGCACTCACAACTCGCACACGCATGCGCACGCTTTAGACAATGACTCAGGTACCACAAATAGTGAAAATACATTACGACGGTCAGCTTGGGGTGGGGAGTGTGGTGATGTAGTGCTAGAACTGTTGAAAGAGGTGAGTTTTGAGGGCGGACTGGAAGGAGGAGAGAGAGTGTTTCTGACGGAGAGAGAGTGGGAGAGTGTTCCAGGTGGATGGACCGTATACTGAGAAGGAGCGGGGGCCGAAAGTGCTGAGTTTGGTGCGGGGGATGAGGAGGCGGAGAGGGTCGGAGGCGGAGCGGAGGGAGCGGGAAGGAGTGTAGGGGTGAAGTAAGTTGGAGAGATAGGTAGGAGCGTAGTTGTTCAGGGATTTGTAACAGAGAGACAGAATCTTGTATTGGATGCGTTGGGGGATGGGGAGCCAGTGAAGGAGCTTGAGCAGGGGAGTGATGTGGTCGGATTTTTTCTTTCTAAGGACGAGGCGGGCAGCATTGTTCTGGACGCGCTGGAGAGTGAGAGTGGTGGAGTGAGGAAGGCCGGAAAGGAGAGAGTTGTAGTAGTCGATGCGAGATAAGATGAGAGAGACAGCGAGTTTGGTGGCAGCTTCGGTAGTGAGGTATTTTCTGATCTGACTGATGCGACGGAGGTGGAAATAACATGCCTGGACCGTGGCGGAGACGAAGCTGGTCATGGAAAGAGAGGAATCGAGGATAACGCCGAGGTTCTTGACCGAGTCAGAGAGAGAGATGGGGGTGCTGTCGAGTTGAAGGTGGAGAGAGGGAGGGCGAGTTTCTGGCGAGTGCCTACCAGCATGGCTTCCGTTTTGTCGTCGTTCAGTTTGAGCTTGTTTGCTGTCATCCAGTTTTTCACGTCATCATAGCAGTCAGCCGTGAGAGTCAGTAGTGTCTGAGTGTTCCCGAGTTTGTCTTTGTCTAGTAGTTGTGAGTCGTCAGCGTAGAGGTGATGGTGTATGTGGTGAGACTGGATGATGTTGGACAGGGGAGAGGTGTAGAGTGTGACACCTGAGAAGTTTGGCCTTGGGGTTAAACGGGTTAAACCACGACCGATATTCTGGACAAGAAGCGCTAACAACGTGTATGCGTACAGGTCTGTGATTTTTTAAATCTTGTGGCCTAAAGCCGTTAGGTCCAAAATCAAAGAGCATCACACGCTTTATCTGGGGTCATGCTGACAAAGTAAAAATATTTAGAGTCTAATGCTCTTACTGCTAGAGTAAAATAGATCTTACGTTCAAAATAATCGGCTATACACTGTGTCTGTCAAATTAAGAAAAAATAATATCAGATGTCTTAATAGTATTACAGTCTCATTCGAATTCAATTATTTCATTTTTCATAAATTTTCACAACTTTACTGTGTCAGTGTTGATAAAAAATTCTTTCTCTGTCTTTAATAGGCGAGATTTTAAGTTTTCTCTTTTTTTGTTATTAATATTATATAAAAATCGGCTTTAAAAAAAAGAAAGAAAAAAAAAAAAAGAAGGGCATACTGGCTTTTGCCATATAACGGCAGAAATTATGTGCTCACAATCAGGTACTACTCAATCCCTAGGCCCTGCAGCAACGCCAATGTTTTGATTATTCACAACGGTTAGAGACGAGACGACGGCTGCAGGCAGCACTACTCCAGAGCTACCACGGTCGATCTATTTCCAACACACGGCGGAAACCCTAGTAGCCGAAACGCCTTCGGGCCCACGACGGCCGCAGAGGGTCCGCTCACAGTTGTGAGCGGGCCCACTACGGCCGTCGTGTGCCCGAGGACCTTTTGCTTGCTGGGTAGTGAAAAAGTTTTCTAGTCAGAGTTGACATACGGAGAGAGCTCGCTCGCTGACGGAGTACAATCTGACCCCCGTTTGTCTTCGGGTCACGCCAGACGTGATCGCGCGTGACTTTGCGTGATTTGAGAGGTGCAAGGTCAAACATGGCGCCATTGTTCGCACTACAACCTTGGCTAAACCGTAAGGGTTGGCACGCGTAGAGTACAGCTCTATGTCACTAGTAATGATGGGAGAAGGTCGCTTTTCTGGCAGCATTTTGACGGGTCTCTCAATCTACCTGTACCTTTAATGGGACGTAATTTACAGGGGTGTCTGCAGTGCAATCAATCCCCCAATGTTTCCTACTTTTTAGGAATATACAAGAAAATTACCAGCAAGAGGCATCGATCCTCAGGGGCCCCTGCATCTTGCAGGGCCCATGAGAATCTATGCCTCTTACAGAAGTTAAAAATGGTGTACGAGCAAGATGCCCGCATGATGGCCGCGTGTTGAATTTTTTTTCTCTTTGCACATTCCGTGCTTAATTTGTTCCTGACGATAGGACTTTCGTCTTTTTGCACGTGTTAGTGGATCCTGTTACACACTTAACAACTCCATTTTCCTACGCCTACGTCCCACAGACGGCCGTTAACCCCATTGACAACGCAGTCACCGGTCCCGTAAAGAGTTAATATACGAGGGTTAACGTGCTCGTCTCCTGGTGGCTAATCTCTTGGTGGTATATTAACTATCACCAGCCCCCACTGGGATTTTATTTTTTGCTATTTCAGTAGTGTAAAACCTACAATTGTTCCTTCTGTAGTTCAGAGAGGAAAGGAAACGAAAAAGAAACTGGCCTTTGCGTAAGACGTAACGTATGGGCGAAGACGTCTTATAATTTCAAGATCATTATTATTACATGTAGATCAGAATGCAATTATGCATAGGTGCATATCTGTTTCTGGCAAATTGGTCTTGGGTTATCTGAAAATTGATCGGGTGGCCTGTTGTTATCACAAACGAGCACCCCAAACTTTCACAAACTTAATCGGCAGTTAAGAGGTTAAAAGCGATGCACACAAAGACCCTAGGCCCTGACAGCGATTCTTCTTGTAAGCATCTGGTGCCAGCGGTTGCACGAGTGAGCGGAGTCCTGCGTCAGACACTAAGCAATGTGCTCAGTGACATGGTATCGAATGCAATTTGAAGAAACATGTAGTTTTTCCTGCACTACCTAAGGGTAGTGACGCAATTTGATTGTTAAAAGCAACTAAGTGAAACACCCTAGCCTTCTGACCACCCATAGAGTCCGGATTATGAAGCGATTTCGCAGGCCCGAATATGGGTCTGCGAAGGCCGTTAGACTAGGACGTCCCCGTAGCTCGGTACCCCCTATATCACAGGAAACACTGATGTAAATGGAACAAACAAAAAGCATAGATCCTTTCCAGGGAACTCATGAAGATCCTGATGGCCCTTGTGGAGACATGGGCGAAGTGATGAGTGCTAGGTTAATGCTTAGAAACCGGTGCCCAAAAATTGTACTGGCCGACGTCGGCCGCCGTTGGCCCGCACACGTACTGCGCACTGGGAAATGGTTAAATGACACTTGATTTGCTTTATTTACAGCGATTACGGTCATGTGTCCGGACGGCTGTATAAATCAAAAGGACACGCGGTGAAACTGTGCCGGTGTCAAAAAATAAACAAGATTGAAAACTGAAATATAGTTTTATTGTGGCCTCTCGTCCGTGTTATGATAATACTTGAAGAAATAAGCCGGATAGGCCTAACCCCTTAGCTGTCATTGATCACAAATTTTGCGTCTGACCGACATTCGCGTGAAGAAAAACACAATGTAACTGGGGCCTACTAGAACACAGAACTAACAAGAGACATAAATCCTCATGAGCCCCCGCGAATGCGGGGGCTCATGAGGGTTTATGTCTCTTGCAGATGGGTAGCGTTTGCTTTGCCCCGGCAGTGAAGCGGTTAAGGGGAATGTTCTCCTCTTCTTTTTTATTGACACTTCTCGCTGCATAGTCGCACGGTTAAACCCCCATGACAGACGCCATGTGAGGAACAACTAGTATCGATTCCGGTTAGAAAAGATGAAATACTTTATCATGTGTCCCTGTGGCTGCAAAGATTCATGAGAATCTATGCCTTATGCATGCAGGTTGATGGCTATGACAATGCCAGTTTGTTGAGACATATTTTAATATAAGATTGTCAACACTAGCGTTGATATTATCCAGCTAAAACAATTGCCGCATACTGATGGACATGGCCGAACACAACGCAGTTTAGCAATTTGTAATAACACGTAAAAATGCCGAGGTGGCCAATTCCTGCTGCCAGCCACTAAAATAGAATGATTTCCTACATTAGAATCAGGTCAAGGACAGTTGATTGAATCCCTCTATAGTAAGGAAAGACAGTGGATTGCGTCCCTCTGAGTAGCGATTAACTCAATACTTCCTAAGGCTTTTTAAAAAAAAATTGCTTATTGTCTTGTGGATTTGTGGATTTTAAGAAGGCATTTGACAGGGTGTGGCATGCAACCCATTGGTCCCCCATGAAGCTGTACAACATCAATGCCAACCTGATCAAAGTAATAGAAAACTTTTACAACAATGCCACTAGCGCAGTCTTCTTCAACGGCAAAATAGGAAACTGGTTTAGAACAACAGTCGGAGTCAGACAAGGCTGCTTGCACTCACCTACTCTTTTCAACATCTTCCTGGAAAGAATCATGACGGCCGCTCTGCAAGACCATGAAGGAACTGTCAGTATTGGAGGCAGAACAATCAAGAACTTGCGCTTCGCGGACGACATTGATAGCCTTGCAGGAATAGAGGAGGAGCTAGCTCAGCTGGTGGTAAATCTGGACAGTACAGCCTTGCGTTTGGAATGGAAATCAGCGCAGAGAAGACCAAACTGATGACCAATAACGCCAGTGGCATTGTCACCAAAATCATGGTTGGAGGCTAAAAAATGGAAACAGTTAAGAAATTCAAATACTTAGGAGCGATTGTGACAGATGAAGGATCAAAACCAGAAATAATGTCCAGGATTGCGCAGACAACAACAGCGCTGTCAAGACTGAAGACCACATGGAAGGACAGAAACATCACACTCTGCTCCAAGATCAGACTGATGAGCTCCTTAGTGATCTCAGTGTTCTTATATGCCTGTGAGTCATGGGCCCTCACAGCAGACCTCGCAAGGAAGATACAAGCCACTGAAATGAGATGTTTTCGAAGGCTGCTTGGCATTTTGTTCAGAGATCATATCACGAACGAGGAAGTGGGAAGCAGAATCAGGCAAGCCATCGGGACCTATGAAGACATATTAACCATTGTGAAAAAAAACGCAAACTGAAGTGGTATGGGCATGTCACGCGATCAGCAGTGATTGCCAAGACAATCCTGCAAGGCACTGTGCAAGGAGGACGAAGGAGAGGAAGACAGAGAAAAAGATGGGAGGACAACATCTCAGAATGGGCAGGACTGAAGCTGAGCGACACACTAAGAATGGCAGAGAACAGAGTGGAATGGAGGGAGCTGGTTGTCAAGTCATCAGTAGTGCCCCAACGGTCGGCAAGACTACGGGATAGATAGGTATAGATAGATTGTCTTATGAAGGTTACGTTATACAGATTAGAAGATAGATCAACCATTTTAGTTCAAGGGTGGTAGCCTCAGGCGCCAAGCTATTCTGGCACCACCCTTGAACTATCATAGTCAAATTAATTTCAAGCATTATGAAAAGGGTTAATGGGACCGTTTTCTGTGTCGCCCCGGTCACTGCGGCATTATTTTGCAATAATAATTAGAACACAACAATGAATAACAATAACATAATGGTTTTCGGGGTACATCGTCAGCTTTATTTTCTTTTCGTTTGTTTTTGGAAATGCAGACCGAAAATGTGACAGGCAAGCGCGCAAAATGCAAAGAAATGTCCAACGAAAAAGGAAAGACGCTTTGAAGGACAAGCATAAAACTTAAAAGAGTGTATGTTTTGCGCTCGTGCGCTTTTTCTTTATTTGTTGGTTAGTTTTAATCATTTCGTTTTTTGTTTTTGTTTTTGTAAGTGTCCATGATAAGAGTAGATTAGACAACAAAGACCAAATAAAATATGTTTGGGATGTGTGGGTGGGTGGCTGGGTGGAGGGGGGGGGGGAGGGGGCGGTATAAGGTGTGGATATGGGCGGGGCTTTTAAAGAGGGGGAGGGGGTGCGGAAGTTATTAAAAACGAATACCTGCATAAATGAACGAGAGACAAAGTGTGTTGCGTTACGATTATTGAACAGCCCGTTCAGTCCCCTTGCCACCAAAACAGTTTGGCGTCGGGATAATGTTGGTAACACTACACTGGCCTGTCATTTGTTAAATTAGCTGCGATTCATAATGAGAAACGTGTGGTAATGTGGGTTATTGTCTAAACCACACTATCCACGCTTGCGGGGATCGGTTAAAGGTTGCGAATTTGTAGTACCTCCAAATGTAGGAGATCTACAGAGACAAAACAGGGCAGGCAGGAGGCATAAACCTTCATGAGCCCCCGCCCTTCGCGGGGGCTCATGAAGAACTATGCCTCCTGCAGACGCGATAGTGTTCGTTACAGGACGACGGAGGCACACATCCGTGTGATTTGATACTACCTCTGCTTTCGATTGTCTTCCAATAAGCGACAGTTACATTACGGGATAATTTGGACTCAAGTCTCTGAAGCAAACCCATGCCATCTCCAAGAGGCATAGATTCTCCCGAGCCCCTGCAGCCGGCAGGCTGCAGGGGCTCGTGAGAATTTATGCCTCTTGTGAGAAAAGTTGGTTCTTGTTTTAATCTCTGCTTTTTACATTCAGGGTGTCATCGGCGTTCAAATTACAGGAATGTTTCTACGGCTGCCCATTTCATCTGCAACAGGCACAGATGCTCATGATCCCCCTCTGCACACGCAGTCTAGGGTTCATGAGAAGCCGTGTCTCTTGAAAGTAGGGTTTGGCCTCTCAGGCGGCTATGTGAAATTATTGGAATCGTTTGAAGGCCGAGCCAGCATCAGGTACGTGCGCAAGGCACCAACCGTCCTCTGATGAGCCATCTGTCGTACTCCCACAGAAAAATAGCAGAGTTATACCCAGACTGATTTCCCTCATTAACCCATTCACCGCCATGACACGACAAAGTCCACCCAAATTCAAGAGGCATATACCCTCATGGTGAAGCTTAGCTTTGAGGGCATGCCCGCCGTTACCCGTTCAGTGCCAGACTGTGTTTCTGCAATCTTCGTTAATTCAACACCAAAAGAGCCTAGCTGTCCCAAGGACATGGATTCAGCGTGGTGTCAGCGACAGTCATAGATCCTCATGAGCCCCCGCAACTGCGGAGGCTCGTGAGGATCTATGCCTCTTGCCGCAGGGTGGTGTTCACATTTTCTCGGCACTGAATGGGTTTAATTTGATTCATTTAAAAAGACGGCAACATGTGTGTGTGTGTGTGTGTGTGTGTGTGTGTGTGTGTGTGTGTGTGTGTGTGTGTGTGTGTGTGCCTGTGAAAGGAAATGCATGTACCCAATACCTATCACTGACAGGGTGGATTATGCAACCACCGACTGTGCTATACACAAGTTTTAAATTTGACAGTTCCGTTTACCCACGGACACTCGTAATTTATAGAGTCCCCTGGTTCCTCAGTGTTTATTCAACCATCTAAATCACACGGAAAGCGCAAGACCCAACAACAAAACGCTTGCCCTGGGAAGGCACCAAGCTAACACCACCCAGCTGCAAGAGACATAGATCCTCAGAAGCCTCCGCATTTGCGGGGGGCTCATGAGGATCTTTGCCTCTTGCTGACACCACTTTGTGGCCATACATCTTGGACGGCTGGGATTCTTTCGCTTTGGGTTCCCAAAGATTTCATAAATATATTATATACACTGGCACCAAAGATTTCATGAATACATAATATACACTGGCAGTGTGTTTTAAAGGCTAGAACAATTCAGTTGCGGTCCATCCATGTCACCTTGATTCAACTCAATGTCCAGATCACTGTATAAGCGTCGGGCTTGTTTTGACCTGATGAATATTCTGCTTTATGACATGTTTTGGCTAAGAAATAAACCATTTAAACCTTTAAAAAAAAAGAAATCCACGTTACTTTTGACAAGTCGCAAAATGTCCTCGGGCCGATGATGGCCGCAGTGGGCCCGCGCACGGCTGTGCGCGGGCCCACTTCGGCCGTCGTCGGCCCGAGGACCTTTTGCTCTCGGGGGCAGGGGACATTCCCGCGGCTCGTTGCGCCGGCAGCCGACCTTTTCCACTCTAAACACCATCTTGCACCTGTGCTTTCATTACCTTACATTACATGGTGTTTGTGCAAATGAACGAGTGGCTTATATCCATGTCACATTACCGCTCACACCTAGCCAATTTCCCACATGTTTAGAGGGTCCGTCTAGCATGCCGAGCTTCTTACACTGCAGGTACAGTCAAACCTGTGCAAGACGGCCACCCAAGGGACTATCAAAAAGTGGTCGTCACCTTGGCTCAGACGATCTTCTGACGTAGGATCGTCAAACGCACAGAAAGAAGACTTTGGGACGAAAAATGGATGGGCCGCGTAGACAGGTATTCGACTTCTACAGGTGGTCGCATGGACTGGTTTAGCTGTAGCAGGAGATGGCGCTGTATATCCAGTGCATGTCGCGTTACCGCTCACTCCTCGCCCAAAAGTCACACATGTTTAGGTTCCGTCTGCATGCTGTTCTGTCTCGGCTCGCACAGGCAGCGGGAGATGGATCGACCATGACAGCTCAGGGATAGTGCCTGATTAACGTCACTCGTTTTATGCCCGTCTGCATTTTGAAAACTTCTAAGCGGGCTCCGGGAGATGGAGGAACCTGACCGTGAAAGAGGAATAGGTCGTGCTTTCATTATGTAGGCCTATGACCATGGACACCAGGGACAGGCAAACCGAGACAGTTTAAAGGCGGTAAGCGATTAATCCTTTGGCGGTCGGTAGAGCTTTTTGTCGCGATGATTCCCGCAGGAATCATCCCGACAAAACGATGCTACCCACAGCCAAAGGATTAACTTGATCAGTCACCGTCTTTGAACTATCACGGTCTGTCACCCCAGCGTTCAGAAGTGAAATGAGTCCTGAGTGTGTTTGAATTTATAGGTGTTAGAGTGTTTCTATCCCGACTTCGCGATCATACAGTCATTTCAGTGTTTATTCACAGGTCACTGTAAATTAGAAAATTGACCCCCCACCCCCTCACCCCAACAGATTATAAACCACAGATGTCATTTCAGTCGCAAGTCACGTGTAACGACGATGTTTCATCAATAAATCACGAACGAAGAAACAAAACGAAAAATAAACATTCGCGTGTTTCCAGTTTTCCTCATAACCACCTTAAACGTTGGCGATGTGGAGCAGAAAGGTAAAGAGGTACCGCTGACACCTTGCCAAATTGTGAACCCAGCCACATTCTTCTAATTAACCGTTTGGCCTGACGAGAGGGAAGTTGAATGCATTGGGGTGTAGAGGGCAGGTCTAAACTGGGGGAAAAGTAGATGCTTGGGGTGGAATACCTTTGCATAATGAATAGTTTATTGTCGTAAATGGCCTTAACAGGTGCGTCGATATGCCTTTTTTGAACCTCTTTGCGCAGGCAGCCACCGTCATTGTAAGCAGTAAATGCGGCTGCACGCACAAGAGGGTTGATATGCCCTTAAAGACATAACATGTTTTGACAAGATGTGGATCGACCATGATTGTTCAAGGGTGGTGTCAGCATAGCTTGGCGCCTATTGGCGCCAAGCTATGCTGAAACCACCCTTGAACTATCATGGTCGATCTTTCTCCAGAACTGTGATGCAGAGCTGAAAGGATATCTACAAAAAACATATAATTTCATCCTCAGGCCGTAATGAGCTAGATTACGAAGATTGCAGACCATTGATGACACAGATGTTGAAATAATTCACATACTAAGGAGACTCACTCATAGCTGAAGAAGCAACGTAAACAAATAATAGGTGCTATCCCTAAATCAGAAGTATGTAAACAAAATGTATACGGGTTTCACACAATCAGTCGATTTAATCATACCGCTCCATCTGCAAGAGGCGTTTGTTTGCATGCGCCCACACATTTACTGGATCAGGAACATTGGTAGGCCTACATGCGACTGATCGTTGAAGTAACTTATTTATTATTGTATTGTTCTTGTGTTGCCTCCTGTCCTAAGCGACACTGCGCGGCCTTCGATTGCCTGTGCCCATGAATAATACCACAACCCACCACCTGCACAGTCACCAAGGCGCAGACCACCGCAGCTTTTGCACGACACGGGTGGTGTCCCCTCTCAGTCCGTTTTTTTTATTTCACGGTGCTCATTTTACATAAACCCTCTACTCTTCGTCCGTTCCTTTTCACGGTGCAAATTTAATATAAGCCTAGTTTAACCATGTCAGTGTAATAATCTTCCCACCAGCTTTTGTCGCCATAATCTTAGAACCTCATTCAGTATTTTGTCACCAGTTTGCAAGATGTTAACCCCATCCCTTGTACTGGATAAAAGAATTATTATTATTGAACGCAGTTTGTGTTTCTGCAGTCAATTAATTTATTCAAACCTAAAGAACCAGAGCTGTCTAAGGACCTGTAATTAATGCAAAGCAGAGTCAGCAAGAGGAATAGATCCTCATGAGCCGCTGCAACTGCGGGAGCTTATGAGGACCTATGCCTCTTGCACTGAGTTGGATGTTGGGGGTGTTGTGTCCGGGCAGTGAAGGAATAAAAGAGCGGCATGCAACAGAACAAGAAGAAGTGCAGAGACGCAAGCGGACATCGAGAAATCTTCATCATTACTACTTCTTCCATTTGAGAGAGTAAGTAAGTGTGCCGGATCTCTAAACACATGTAAGAATACACGTAGATTTTCACGAGTCGCTGCGGCTGCAAGGACTTTTGAGACACTATGTCTCGTTCAGATAGAAGGAAACGAGTGAAAGACTTATCTGCCAAAATATCGTCATTTCATTGCTTTGCAACAAGAGTGCGTCTGATCTCTCATACGTGAAAACGAGAGAAAAGGACCTCTTCAGTGATTCTTTGTACCTGTTAACTCATTTACCACTGACACACCACAAGGAGATATGGATCGACCATGATAGTTCAAGGGTGGAGCACGTCTTGAATGTGTTAACGAAACTCCCTTTTCTGACCCCGGGCCACGAGCATCATTGACCCAATAATAAATATTGCCTAATCATTTTCCAGACTCGCAACCTTTATTTCACGGGGACCGCCGCACAAATGCCCTCCCATCGTCAGGGAAAAAAGCGTCGCAGCGGGGGCAGAGGCAGGACCGCACCCGCACCCCTTTCACACTCGTCTCATCGCTAGCTACATACTCAACACGGAGTCATTTACTCGATTGTGCTACTAGCTGAAAACGTGTCAGCGTCAATCAGTCTCCTAGCCCAAATGGGGAACGACGTACGTTTTGTTGAAAAGAGGAGGCACTGAGACGGTCCCCGTTTCTGAACCAACCAGTCAAACCCTCCTTCGTGGGCAAGATACTCATGAGGCCTGCAGCCTGCAAGGGCCTATTAGAATTTCTGCCTCATGCTAACAAATATCACGTCCATTTTCATCTTCTGGTGCGAAGGAGACAATGAGAAGTACAGATACGGTCACACAAATGGCATTAACAATTTTTTTTTTTACCAGTTCATTGCCGAGAAAACGTTAACACCATTTCACTGTAAGAGACATAGATCCTCATGAGACTCCGCAATTGCGGGGGCTCATGAGGATCTATGTCTCTTGCTGACACCACTTTGAATCAAAGTTTTTTAGCGTTGAATTAACAAAGATTTCATAAACGCAATTTGCGTCCTCTGGCATCGATTCTCACGGGTCCCTGCAGCCTGTAAGGGTTTATAAGAACTGATAGTGTTGCCAGCAAATGTAGGCCACATTTACATCGTCAGAGGAGGTTACCTGGTTTTGTCTACGGCTGTTTATAATGTCGTAATGGCACGATGTGTGCCCGCGCGTCCCCTTTAACTAAACCGCCATTAAAGACCATTTAAATATGCCTCCTGAGTCCTTCATCCATGGCAGTGTCGTTTTCCAGTCTTCGACGCATTCACCGCAAGAATCACTGTGACAAAATATGCCCGCTCTACATCCATGCATCTGGCTGAAATAACGCTCTTTAAGTGAGACCTAACTAAATGCTGGAGTCATAGAACCTCACGAACCTGCGTAGACTGTGGGGGCTCATGAGGATGTATTCCTCCTGCCGATATCGAGAGAAATATTGTTAGTGTGCCGGCCTGACATGTTTTTATTCGGTTCTAGTTTAAAGGTAAGGAAAAAATATACAAGTACAAGATCCGCCAGCAATATTGATACACTATATCAACAGACAATCAATGCGTTCTAGTGTGTACCAATTAATACCCTCTTAATTTATTTTTCGCCCTGAGGACGAAATTATCTTTTTTTAAAGACATCCTTCGAGGTCTGCTTCATAGTTCTGGAGGCAGATCGACCATGATAGTTGAAGGGTGGTGTGGGAATAGCTTGGCGCCGACAGGCGCCAAGCTATTCCGACACCACCCTTCAACTATCATGGTCGATCCACATTATGCCGTAACGTGTCAGGGCTTTATACGTTAACAAATGAGCTGCATTGAGTCTTTGTATCGTGCTAGTTGTTTTTTTTTTTTTTAAATAAATTGTATTTTTTTATTTTTTATAATCTACAGCTGTGTTCCTCAACTGCAGGGAATCAACTCAGAATCAACTAGTTCAGGCCGTGTACAGTTGTAAAAATGTTGCATCGGCGACTGCCTCCTTTACCATCAGTGTTTATTCAAGGGGTGTCTATGTCGTGTGTGTGACACCTCGGCGTGCTCTTCAATGGTACTCGCCGCAAGACGGAAAGAAAAAGGACACGACCGTCTTCACGCCCGTAAATACAAGGGTCGGATTTCCCAGGATTAAGCTTTTCCGGTGTCAGTCCCTGCACCCACACAGTCAGAGTTATAATGATAATGTTTCTCTTTAAAATTGTCAACTCAGTCGAGTCGTGAAGCATCCAGATACGCGGCATAAAACCGAGTATCCAAAGGCAGTACGTCTGAAATGTGCCAAAGCCATAGTCAAGACTTTTCCTTGGAGCGTCAGAATTTTATTGCCTGAAAATTTCGAACACCATCCAACTGCAAGAGGCAAAGAACCTCATGAGCCCCCGCCGATGCGGGGCTCGTGTTTTTCTTTGCTTCTTGCTGACATTATTCATATATTATGTGTTCCTTGGATTGAGGGGATTATTCGGAGTTAAATTTGCCCTGAGTTCAAAGATATAATTTTGCGTTCACTGGCAAGGAATGGATCAGCACTTTTGTTTTCTTTTCAAAATACGAATATATGAGCGACAAGACGGTTTTGGTATTGGCGTGGAAGCTTCTCCATGCGCAAAAGGCCATCGGATCGACGCCGGCCCGATGACCTTTTGCGCTTTGGGTTGGACTTTCACGTTTTCACGTTCATTGTGTTTTGGTTCTTTAACTTTTTAAAAATTTGATTGTCACAAGGCCCAAGATTGTGTCACCAAAAAGGACCTAAATAAACAAAGCCGCAAGAAAATATATTTTAACAAAAATTGTTTTACGAGGACACATTTTCTTTCTCCTTACGATTTTGTTGGATCTTATCCGGCGTGTCTTGGACCTCGTGATAGCTGTGAATGTAGGACAAAAAACAAGAAGCTTACAGTGTCCTATACCCTGATGGCGCCAAGCTAATCTGGGCTGCCCTTGAATTATCATGGTCTTCAGGCACCAAGTTAATCTGGCACTACCCTTGAATTATCATGGTCGATCCATTTCCTGCTCTAGTGCGTCGGGGCGAAATGGGTTAACCCCTTGACTGCTTCTGACGATACCGTTCGGCGAAAAAGACGCGTCGGTAACGACGCGTCTTTTCCGCCGAACGGTATCGTCAGTAGCAGTCAAGGGATTAAGCTAAACGTATCATTGTCGATCCACTTCATACTGTAACGCGTCCCGGGTGAACTGGCCGCTGTTAACCCTAGGAGCACAAAGCTAGATGAAGCAAAAGAGGGACGTACGTCAATGCCGGGGAGGGGAGGCGACTGAAGAAGCAAGTTATCTGCCGCTAGTCAGGCGCAGGCGTGAGATTGGGCCGGACACAGCCGCCTCCGCCAGATTAATTCCGCAACGCCACTTACTCCTGCATAAACTTCCACGTGACAGAGGAGCAGATCTTCATGTGGGCTCTGATGCTACGAAGTCTGATGGAAGACTCACGTCAATTCTGTGATAGAGAGAGTCGGCTACAGAAGGCCACGATCTGTCTCCCTCAGACGCAGAAGGCCGTAGATGTGACACCGACTGATCGTCAGACTGCCCACGCTAAAACCGTTAATTTAAGCCTTTTGAATATGCAAGTTGTTCCCATAATAACAACTCGCATCTTTCAAAAGACATACATCCTTACGACACCCTTCCGAAAGGTTTGCCGTTTTTACATTTGTGATCCTCTGACAGAGAAGGTCATCCACGTCTCAAGTCTCGGCCTGCTTCACCAGCGCCACTACAGAGACATCGCAGAGCAGGCCAGTCTTCTAGGGGCAGGCAAATCCTTTGCAAGGGGCACAATCCCTGATGACCCCCGCCCTCTTTGTGACGATAAACGCGAGCTTCTTTCGCTACTAAATCATGTTTTCGCTCTTAGGGCAGAGAGCTAATTGCAAAAATTAGCACCGTTAAGCATTTAAACTGGGGCTTTTATCTCTGGCTGCTGGAGATAAGAAGGGGGCTGCCTCGTTTCGCTGCGTGCCGAGGAAAATAAATAAGGACGGGCCTCGCGATTGGCCCGAGAAGGGGGCGACATTAGATGACCCCTCGCATTTTTATACTGTGCTAAGTGTTGAGCCGGTCTATGGTATCTTCCTCTTCGTGTGTTTTACGCACGTTTAAAGTCTGAAGACTTTCGAGAGTGTGCGTAGAGCAATTGGGTGGGGCTTTAATACGTTTAGTGCCAATTCGCACAGATTACGTTTCTGCAATCTTCGTTAATTCGACACCGAAACAATCTAGCTGTCCAAGGAAAGTGGATTCAGTGTGGTGTCAGCAGGAGGCATAGATCTTCATGGGAACACGCAAATGCGGGGGCTCACGAGGGTCTGTACCTCTTGCAGTTGGGAGGTCAGTTCAAATTTTCTCAGCACTGAACATGTGCTAGAGATGATGAACCAACAAGAATACACACCAGCTTAATTCACGGATAGCGCTGAGTTAACCTGTTTGAGGCGTGTTGCATTCAGATATCCGGATTTATGCCGCGTATCCGGATGCGGCACGTCTCGAATGAGATAACACATTGAAAACTCCGGACAACATATATTCTTCAATTTGGGCGTCAGGGCAAACATTCAACGTTCTATTTCGTGTTTTCTTCCCTACATGCAGTGCAGGCGTGCCCCGAGTAAGATTCAATTGTTGCCGTCGTGAAATTTGATAATGCACAGCCAGCCAACCAATCTGCAATTCGGAAATTTTCTTTTCAAGAGTACGAGTTTAGTCCTTTTCACTGTCAGCAGACGCATCTAGCGTTTTTGAACTTATACTATTAAATTCAACGTTACAAATCCCCAGGCGTCAAGGGAACGTAAACACAATGTGATTTCAGCAAGAGGCATAGTTCCTCATGAGCCCCCGCAACTGCGGGGGCTCATGAGGATCTATACCTCTTGCAATTGGATGGTGTTCAGATTTTTCTCAGCAGCGAATGGGTACCCCGACTATACTAGTGCAAGTACTGTACCAGTGAATGTATAATACTCCTAGCTAGGCACCAAGAGCCGCCAAGCTAATGTCACACTGCCCTGGAACTATCATGGTTGATCAGTCTCACACGGTATAGTGTGTCAGAGCTGAATGTACCAAGGAGTGATAACCCGAGAAGCAAAAGATCCACAGGCCACTGTTGGCCCGCGCACGGCCCGTTGGCCTTTGCACAATTGGAAAATCTGCAGTCAACGGTACATGGCCCTCCTAAAAAGGATATATTTAATAGTAAACGCACCATCATTATCCAAGCGCTTTTGTCTCAAATGCCATGGTCTGTCCTGCAGTCAACCGTCATCCGTCTACACCGAGGAACAGTTCGTGAACATCCCCTGCAAACTGCCGTGGCGCGTGAGGAAGCCATGTTGTCCTATGAACACAATAGACATTTCAAGGTAAAAAGACAGCGAGTCGATTTTTGTGAAAAGCTAGTTTCTATGTATTACAGAGAAAATCTCGCTAATCACAGAAATGGATTTCGATGGGTTTTGCCTTCATACAAAAAAATGTTGATATCATTTGCAAGGGCCTCACAAGCTATCAGTTTAATGCATACCCCCTCTGGCGTAGAATGCCACTGGATCTGCAGTATAAGTTTCAACGATGATGCAAGGACAATCACGGTTTTTGATTGCCTGTATTATCTCTCGATTCCGCCGCTAAACAGTATAGCCCTGCTGCAAAACGCTGTCCTTCTGAAAGAGGCACAGATCCTCATGGCCCCGCATGATGCGGGGGTCATGAGGATCTGTGCCTCTTGCTGACCTCAATTTTACTTCAGTGTTCTACCACAAGAGGCGCGTACCGGCTTTAGAACAGTGGTGGAATTGGTACAATGATGCGATCTAAGCACGACATCCTGTCGTTCTGTGAGTCAATCACCTAGCAGCGGGCGTCTGCAAGAGGCATAGAGTCTCATGAGCTCCTGTGGAGATACAGGAGCTCATGTAGATCTGTGCGACTTGCTGGCAAAGCTCAACTCCATTTACATCATCAGATTCAGCATTTATGTCCGCATCTGCATTTTGCATCAGCGCGTATCACGTGCGAGGTTAACCTTGAATGGAGATGCGCACCGACCGCAGCGGAACATCGCTATTATTCACTTATTGCTGCGGGAGTGTGGTGCGCGATGTTGGACTCCCCTCACATGATAACCACCACCACCACCACAACTCCTTCCCCCCCCCCCCCCCTCCCCGTCGTCCCTCGCGCGTCTGTGATTTTAGTAAAAAGTGTCTTTCATAATTCTGTAATTTAATTCCTCATTCAGCCCTAACACTTTACAACAAGATCGTGATAGTTTTACCCCTTCCCTGCCCCCGTACGTACGTCTTTATTCAATCAATGACCGACAGCCAAAACCGTCAAAGAAACATGGATACAAATTAGTCTCGGCAAGAGGCATAGATCCTCATGAGCCCCCGCAGTCGCGGGGGCTCATGAGGATCTATGTCTCTTGCAGTTGGGTCGTGTTCATTTTTTCTGGGCAGTGACGGGATTAAGAGTGGTGCCGGAATAGCTTGTGGCTGTCAAAATGTCTTTTTTCAAAAGCCTAATCCTAAGCCTAAATAACAGTGGCTAACCAATTCTGTCTTGACACACTAAATAATATGGATCAGCGTACATAGCTTAAGGGTGGTGCCGGAATAGCGCCCCCCCCCCCACCTCTCCACCCCGCACCACCCACGACCACCACCCCCCTCCCCCCCCCCCCCCCCCACCCCTCCCCCATCTCCCTTCTACCTCTGTCACAGCACTGCGTCCGTCATCATGGGTTTAGAATACAAATCACCAGTGTATGGATTAATATTAAATTAAGTTTGCATTTTTTAAAATTGTTCGATGAAAGGGCCATTAACTGACTTAACATTACACTGACGTATCAGTTTCAAGAAGCTGCAGACTACACTGATATTGTGTCAGATGAAACAGGAACAGACGTAACATCCTGTCCATACAACTAAAATGTCCGCGTGAACCACAGGGTCAATTGACGCAGACTGTGTTTCTGCGATCTCTGTTAATTCAGCACCAAAGAACCCTACCTCTCCAAGGAACATGGATTCAAAGTGGTGTCAGCAAGAAGCATAGATCATCATGAGCCCCCGCAAATGCAGGGGCTCATGAGGATCTATACCTCTTGCAGTTGGGTGACGTTTACAAATTTCTCGGCATTGAAAGGGTGAAATATGCCCACGTGGAAAATGAACTTGGTCTATACATTGCAATTTTGTTTTTGTTGTTGTTGTTGTTGTTGTTGGTGGTGGTGGTGGTGTTGCTGCTGTTACTATTTAAGGGAATAGAGTTATTTGCTTGTGAATTTTGAAAGACTGATGCAAACTCTCATTACGTTCTTGCATCGAACACCAAGCTTCTTTCTGTAAAAGTCATAGATCATTACGAACGCTGCCTGAACCAGGGCTTCCTGCTGATCCATGTAGCTGTTTTGTCTCATTTACATCCGTTGTCCTGATGGGATATGCAAACATCAGGCATTCAGAACATCAGGCATTCAGAATACATGTGTGCTGCTATGTGATTTTGAATCTTAAGGCTTTAAGCCGTGAGATCCAAAATCACAGGACAGTTCATACCATACGTCGCTTGTCCAATCGTCAATTGAATAAGACCCCGATGGCCTACCCAGTCTTCAGAACGAGTGTCATACATACATGAACAGGTATAATCCTTGCCGGCAAAAAGCAAAGATCAGTCATGAGGCAGTACTTAGAACTTCAAGACGCCTCTACAGCCTCACGGGGATCTAAATACATCTCTCGCGGCCGTAGTAAAGATTCGTCCTTAGGGTGTTAAACCATTTAACCCCAAAAGACCGCATTTCCCAAATTTTAGAGGTGTCACTGATGAACTACTTAATAGTGCCAGGAGATGGCTCGACCCTTGAATTAGCATGGTCGAGCCATCTCCTGCTTTTATGCGTCGGGGCTAAATGGACTAAGAGCAAGGATAGGTCCACACGCAGTTTCAGGTGCCCCAGCAGGCTTCGAGATCTGCTAAGCATCTGTACCTCTCGCCTTTGGAAAAAAAAAAATAACAAAAAACCGCTTTCATCGTTAGAGTGAAAAGAATAAAGTGGTATGTTTTTTGTTGCATATCCTTAAGACCCCCTGCAGGCTCCGTGGGCTCCTGAGTATCTCTGTCTTTCGCCAGTGGAAAGTGTTCCCCACTACAGCGCCAAAGAACAAAGTGGTGTGTTATGGCCACAGGCGTCAGCATCTCCAGTTTCTGAGAGGGTGAGGGCCGTACAAGAGGATGTCTCCTGGAGGGGATACAATACACCTCGATACCATGGCCCTTTTTCTGCAAGAGGCATAGATCCTCGTGAGACCCTGCATGCATGCAGGGGCTCATGATGATCCATGCCTCTTGAAGTAACATCTTTTAGCATCTTTTATTGACTCGCGAAATCCATTTCCTTTTATTTTTGTTTCTTTTCTTGATCTCTTCATTTAACGTTATCATTGTTACCACAACAAGGTAGATAGACACAGCTCAAAATTTGTGTTTGTCTACACACAAAAATTGCAAATTTAACCAGCTGTTATGTACCTTTTGATGCAGAAAATAATCCAACAAAGAAAGAAACACGCTTAGAAAACTGGACAGTTCCAACACAATTAATAGTTATTAATGTGTTTTTTTCCTAAATAGACAAACAAAGAAGAATACAAGTTCTACTTATCTTGTCAGTGCATGGAAAAAGTAAGTGACAAATTTCAAAGTAAGTTTATTCAAAAAGTGTTTAACTGGACAGTTCCAACACAATTAATATTTATTAATGTGTTTTTTTCCTAAATAGACAAACAAAGAAGAATACAAGTTCTACTTATCTTGTCAGTGCATGGAGAAAGTAAGTGACAAATTTCAAAGTAAGTTTATTCAAAACGTGTTTATGTCTTTGTTGGTCGTTTCCCTGGATTCCATGTCTTTTTTCCCCACCCGTCGTTAACTCATCATCAACGCCCCCCAGACGAAGCAAGACGCAAAGAGTTGAGCCTGCAACTATCTGAAGGAGTCACTATATAGCCCTGGTTTTAGCTGCGATGAATCATGGCGGCAATTAACTGTACAATTAATTGATTGAGCCGGGTTTCAAAGGAGGGTGAGTAGCATTCACTTCCTGCGCAAAACTTCCCCTCCAAATGGACTCCCCGCCATCTCATAACCTCGCGCATACCCTTCCGCCTTCAAAGGCATAGATTCACATCAGCCCCTGCGAACGCAGGGGCTGATGTGAATCTATGCCTCTTGGTGACCAGGACAGGGTTCATTTCGTCCCCAATTTCTGGGTGTTTCCGAGAGATGACTTTATGAACGATCTCTCGCCGTCCCTCGCTTCTGAAGGGGCCCCAAAGTGGCAATTGGCCTCCTAATCTTATCCAATGAAGGTGATTAAAAGTGTTTGTTTACAAACCTCGTGTAGCTTTTCGCTTTTGTTAACTGACACCCCATCTTCTGGCTATGACATTTGCTTATGGGGTTTTCATATGGAGGCGGAAGCTCTGCGAACATCCTCCATCAGCCGGCCTCAAGTTCAAGACTAGAAGCTGAAATGTCTTTTGTGGTCTGTGGTCTTGAATCTTACGGCCTTAGGTAGTACGGTCCACAATCACAGACCAGCACACACATACATAATGGATGATTAAAAATCATTAATGATCGTAATGAGATGAGTTCATTTGTTCGCTTTTAAAATATAATTATTACTGAACCCACTGGCTGTCGGTAGCGCTTTTTGTCGCGATGATTCCTGCAGGAATGATCGCGACAAAAAGCGCCACAGACATCCGAAGAGTTAAATAACCACGCTGGATCAAAAGAATCTGCACACTAGATCAAAAGAATGAGTGCAATTTGTGCATCTCTTGGTGGTGACTTGGCCGGGAGACAATTGTATACACGCAAAAGGACGTAAATCATAAAATATTTACATAAAATAAATTGATATCCCCCACCCCCTTAACTCATTCGCGGCCAGCCTCATCCGGATGCGCGGCATAAGCCGCGCATCCGGATGCGGCTCGCCTTGAATGAGTTAAAAGAAATCATAATTCCCTTAGCTCTTCATTTTGATCATGAGAAACTGTGTGTGTGTGTGTGTGTGTGTGTGTGTGTGTGTGTGCGCGCGCGCGCGCGCGTGCGTGCGTGCGTGTGTGTGTGTGTGTGTGTGTGTATGTGTGTGTGTGTGTGTGTGTGTGTGTGTGTGTGTGTGTGTGTGTGTGTGTGTGTGTGTGTGTGTGTGTGCTTTTGCTCATAATTCTATCATTCTCTCAGTGCCAAGTGCAAAATGACTTTAGACTTTCTGGCGTAAGTTCAGACACTTTTCACATCTGCGTTTGGAGCGTTTACAATCTTCTGTTTCCATTTCTTTCATTTTGCTTCTAGCTTATGTAAACTGATTTATCATCATCATGATCATCATCAACGTCACCATCATCATAATATCATAATCTATAGTCATTAACAACAATTACAACAACAACCTTGTCAGAATTATTGTGAATATTGACATAACACCGTAACAGAAATTTTATTTTAGGATGTGGGGGACAACGGTGGCGGGGGTAGGGGGCTCCGTCAGAATTGATAATAAAAAAAAAAATACATCAGTCATGTTCTTAGTAGGACAGTGTGCCAGACTTTCCCCATGAGTGCGGTATGGACGCAGCTAATATCAGAATTTTGTCGCCGGAGCCAAGTGGTTAATTTGTTGCCTCAGAAGACACACTCGCTTCCAAAATTCCCCTCCGGCGTCAGAGGTTCAGCCCCCGCACCCCACTCGATCCCTCCCAAGGGCCGGGCGGAGAACCTTCGCCACGATGAAAAACTCAGAAACTCTCGTCCAGACTATGGTAACTTAAAAACCAAATCTGACCCCAACAACAAAAGGCATACATCTTCATGTGCCCTTAACCCCAACAACAAAAGACATAGATCTTCATGTGTCCCTGCGTAATGAATATCTATGTCTTTTGTTGTTTGGATCGGATTTAGTTTTATCATAAAACTCGTTCGCAACAGTAGCAACTCTCGCGAATACGCAAAAGGCATGGATCTTCATATGCCCCTGCGTGCATGCAGGGACAGATGAAGATCCATGCCTTTTCCTGCACAAAGTCTTACATGTATCACTGGTGCTCGTGGAACAGGTTTTCAGATTTTGGTCTACAATCGTGAAAGAGGCGCTGTTTGCAGTAATCATCGTGTTCCCTTTGCAGGGCTCATGAGGATCTTTCGCTTCTCCTAGCAAGCATCAGTTTCCTTCTATTTGGGGCGGTCCGTGGCGCAGTGGTTAAGGCGCCTGCCACCAATGCTAAGAGGTGCGAGGTTCGATTCCGGGTTCCGGCGTCGGATTTTTCTCCTCTAGTAAGTGTCACCGTTAATTCGGGCGGACCGTCGGGGGTTCTTTCTCCGGGTACTCCGGCTCTTCCTCCCCCTCCACTTTGGTATCAGTTTCAGCCAACTTAATAATAAAATTTCAAATACAAAACGATTTCCAAATACCGTCAGTAGCTCGCTTGAGCTTGCCCTTAGCACCACGTGAATGTTCTGTGTTTACGTACAGTGTGTGAGTGAATGCGTGTGATTCACGTGAGCGTGCTTGTTGGGTTCAGTTCGCGGCTACATTCTGCGCATTGAGTTACATTATAAATATGAGAAATGCGCCATATAAATGCTATGCATTATTATTATTATTATTTTGTAGCGTTGAGGAGGACCACGGAGTGCGGGCTAACTAACGATTATCATACACTCATCGACAACGCTGAACTCTCTTCCAGTCTGCACGAGGGATAGATCCTCATGCCCGCGTGCATACTGCAAGGGTCTGTGAGGATCTTTGAAACGAGTGGCAACTTTATGTACGTCAGTAATTCTTTGACAGAAACGTCGGTCTGTGTTTTTCAACAAGGATCGTCTCGGAACGATTGAACTTAGACAGGGGATGGTACTGTGACATTTGGAGACTTCGATGAAATCCTTCGTTCGAGGAACTTGACAAAGTCGTAGCTAAATGGATTCGATTTTGTGACTTTTGAATACAAAGGTCATTAAAACCATTTACATGAAAAGTTCGAATTTTCATCATTGTATTTCAATGAAAATCTCATTGTCACATAAAATGGATGTTTGAACAGTTCGAGAAAAAAATCGAACAGCAAGAGGCACAGATTCTCATGAGCCCATGCAGAATGCAGGGCTCATGAGAATCTGTGCCTCTAGCAGTGAACAGACGAGACAAGGGCCAGAGGCTGCAAACACTGGATTTGTAACGTGTCACTCCGCTCCAGTCTTTATGAGGCATTTATGCGAATCATGCGAAACAAAGTCGATTTTAATGTCCTCTTTATCTGCATAAACGTCTTTTTTTACGGACGGCAGGCTGGCCAATATTAACTCGTTTCGCAGTCTGCAGGGATTCAGAAAATAACACTCTCACGGCACCGCTGCTTGTCTGGGAATCCATGATTCCACGAATTGCCCACAAGGGTCAAGATGTTTTACGAAGGTGATCGGCCTGGCGTGGTAATGTCATGTTGAGGTTGTAAACCCTTCGCTGCCGATAAAAAAAACAAAACATTGATTGTACATTGCTTAACGTACCGACAGCGACAAGGCTTTCTCAGGATGTGCTTGCACTGCTTGTCTGAAGAAAACAAAACAGAATATTGAACGTATGTCGCCAGCCGGTCCAATACGTTAAATAAACCTACAACATGGGGCCTAAATAAAGCTAAGACCATTTGACAACACACATCCAATATCAAGAGCTACACGCAGTGCAGACAGCAGGGAGAGTTTAAAAAAGGCAAATACAGGTGAATGGACCAAGGGTAGACAGAAACACATGCCCCAGAATAGAGGGGAAAACCCACCCTGTGGGGCTGGCCAGGGTGACCCTGGGAACTAAAAAGTACCTAACCCCACCCAAGTCCCCCAGGGCAGACCCGGCTGGGGGCGATAAAAACAGAACAGGACTCACTTGCAAGAGGCATAGATCCTCATGAGCCCCCGCAGTTGCGGGGGCTCATGAGGATCTATGCCTCTTGCTAACGTCACTTTGCCTTCACGATCCTTCGCCTGCTGGTTCTCTTTCGAGTTAAATCAATCAAAGATTTAGAAACGCACTAGGCGACCACTGCTCTGGGGGTAAATGGGTTCAAAGAAACTAAAATGTGAATGGTAAACCATTGGAAGACTGCATAATGTAGCTGCACACTGGTTAACCCCTTCAATGACAGTGATTATGAGTGAAATATTTAAAACCGTAGCAGACTTACAGCAAAATAGACCGTCTGCATCAGGAATGTAAATAGGATCGGACCTAGCAGGAGGTTACAGAACTTCACGGTGAGCGGTGGTCCAGGGGATTTACGACTGGGCTACTGGGGGACGGTGCTGTGCAGTATACTGTAGCCAGTGTCACATGGACGTCTGGCATGGGTTCGATCCACGCTTGCGCCTACCTGTGATAAGTTTCACCGTGATGAAAAGTTCCAGGCATTCCGGCCGCTCATGGCTCTTTGTCTGATTCCCAGGCTTTCTTTTCTTACCCCCACAAAATTAGTCAAATAGAGAGTCAAATAATAAATAAATAAATAAATAAATAAATAAATAAATAAATAAATAAAAGGTAGGTACGGCGGCATCGCGCCTTCAATGGGAAGTAGTCCAGATTTTCACTCATGGAACAATAATGTAAAAAGAACAAACAAACAACAACAACAACAAAACGCATCTACGGATTTGAAAGATCTAAACAATCTGTGATGTTCGCCGTGTTCCGGCAGTGAAGCGGTTAAAATATTATCGCATGTCTTGGTAAAGACATGAAAGGAAAGCAACTTGTTATATGGTAGTTGTAGTCGTAGTACGATACAATCAAACTAGACGCACGCACATAATGGGTCTTGTAAAGAAACTTCACTCAGCTGCAACTCGTCACAGGTGACCTAAGGTTGTAGACCACACTGGAGTAACAGTTCCAACAATATTTTATTGCAGCAATTGCGATCTCTGCACAATGCATCGACAAAAGCACCAACAATGTTACACTGTCTCCTCTACAATGCATCAACACTTTTGACACACTGCGTCTCTCATGTACACACATACTTCCTAATACGGTATTTTATACTATTACAGATTTCCAGAATAATCCAGCAAATTCGCACAATACAACCAATCAAAGAAGAAAAAGTAATTAAAACTCATTATTATTGATTAAAAAGGAATGTTCTAGAAATAACTACAACTTTCCACTACCATCTAGGCGTCTTTGATACAATGTTACGAAATGTTGCCAACAACTTTGACGTCATATATGAGGTCACTAGAAAGATCGCGACCCTGCTCGAATCTTCCAGTCTAATGTAGCTCAAACTTTACAACATTGTAGCAAAACTACGCGTCACAACAAAAATCGATCACAATTCTCCGTGCAAAAGAAAATGAATCCTACTAAAAAGGTACGGTATTTTTATCTTTCTTTCCTATGATTAACACACACATGCTCTCAAAGAATAACACAACCACAAACGTAACACAACTGCGTCATTCTCTGTCACACTGGTTGTCTCCCCTGATTCGCTACAGCGGTAGTAAATACAGGGAGACAACAATGCGATTATTTTTGTGTCGTTCACATCACATACGTCGGTTCAGAATTTGAAAATCTGGATCTTGAAAAGGACGGTGTGAACCATGTATACTCCTGCAGCATTTAATTTAAACGTGAGAAATGAAGATGAAAGAAAGGGCAGCCATTTGTCAGCTGTGAACTCCTTAAAACCATACTTTCCATCTGCAAGAGAAATAGATTCACATCAGTCCCTGCAGTCCCAGGGGCTGATGTGAATCTATTTCTCTTGCTGACAGAAATCGGTCCCGCATGTATCCTCCAAAAAAGTTATTCATCGCGGTTTACCTCTATAGTTTTGTCCTCATCCCCATTTGTGTGTCTCTGTCACGTCTGCGGAGCTTCTGGAAGCTAATGAGTAACTCCCAGCAAGCAAAAGGACCCTCGGGCCGACGCCGGACGTGGCTGGCCCGCGCACAGCCGTGAGTGGGCCAACCACGTCCTGTGTCGGCCCGAGGATCTTTTGTTTGACGAGTAACTCCCACTGCCCGCCTTAGCCCCCGTGTTGCCTTTTGTTGTAACCACATAAAGCACGGGCCTGCCTCCACAACGGCCCGGAAGAATTAACATTGATTAAGACAAATTACTGTTGACAAACCCTCGCTTTCCTCAGTAACCAGAGATCGACGGAAACGAGTGGCCAGACATCGGTGCGTGTCCAGGCTCTCAATAAAACCATTATTATCTGCACGAGGTATAGACTCTCATGGACCTCTAACAGGAAGGGGGTAGGCTGTATTTGTTTCATCTTTGGTCTTTGTGCAGTTGTCATCGAAGTCGCAGATAATCTACGCCTCTTGCAGCAGGGACAAGAATGGTTGAGAGACCAGACACGCACCGCGGCAGCGGTGCATGTCTGGTCTCTCAACCATTCTTGTCCCTGCTGCAAAAGAGGGCGTAGATTGTCACGACGCGCTGCAGCATGCAGGGGCGTATGAGACTCTATGCCATTTGCAGAAGGGAGTATGTTTCATGTTTGTTTCCTGGCATGGCTAGTGTTAGCGACGATGACGGTGTCCGCGTGCTGAGCGTGAGGGACACACGAGCTCACGCGGATGACGCCGGTCTCTTGGGCGCACGTGACAGAACCATGGAAGCGCAGGCGCTGGATGGCGTTTGGGGGGGCCGGCTCGGTCGCGGCGACAATTACGGTAAATTTGAAAGAAATGGCCCAATTTTGTGTCGCTTTCAGCTTTCCCCGTGACAAACTCTCACGGCGAAATTCTATCCCCCTACGCGATGCATGGATATAAATGTACGTGACCCTGCCTGAATTTTACTCCCATTTCTTGTATTCATCTTCAAGCCCCACTATCAAAACGTCTCCGGGCCGGCGACGGCCGCAGTGGGCCCGCGCACACCCATGCGCGGGCACACTGCGACCGTCGTCGGTCCGAGGACTTTTTGCCTTTTGGGAGGTCCCTTCTGGATAGCGGCCTTTTCTCTTCTCGGCCTAATGGCTAATGTACACGTATGTTTCGCTAGCAGAGGAGGTGACGATGGTTTCAAACTACAACGGTGACAGCAATGGGACGTGAAACTTTGCAGCTTGCCGGCCGACGCCACTAACTGCATAATGGCGGCATATTTTGGTTGAAAAAAACGGACTTTCCTAACGACAGTGCTGAATTGCTATCCCCGCGCCCTCGCGACCCGATTCCCCTACTTCTTGATTTGCTGTCCCTTGGCCAGCCCCTTCCGTGTGGCACAGTCTCATGTGCCCGTTAGGCTGCAGGGGCTCACGAGAATCTGCTCTTGTTGGCTTTGACCGTCTTCGTCAGTTACAGGCCCTATAAACCAATGTAACCCCACAGCCACATTTCCCGAAATATGTAGGTGTCACCTAACGACATGTTCCAGTTACAGGAGATGGATCGACCGAGATAATTTAAGGGTAGTGCCAGATTAGCTTGGCGCCATCAGGCGCCAAGCTACTCTGGCACTACCTTGAATTATCATGGTTGATCCATCTCCTGCTGTAGTGCCTCGGGGTTAATGGGTTACTAACAATTTTGCTCCTCAGATTTAATATTGCTATTGCACAGAGACGATTTCCTCATGTATTTTTACATATGGCAATAAAGTTCTATCTTATCTCATCTCATCTCATCTCATCTCATCTCATCTCATCTCATCTCATCTCATCTCATCTCATCTCATCTCATCTCATCTCATCTCTTCTCATCTCATCTCATCTCATCTCATCTCATCTCATCTTATCTTATCTTATCTACAGAGAATGATACCTTAGAGGTCGCTGCTACCCAGTTCTGTATAGAGGCTACCCTCAATGAGACGTAGGTCGGTGAGCTGGATTGCTCAGGTGGTAGAGCATTGGAATCTCGTTCAGAAGGTTGCGGGCTCGAAACGAAGCTGATGGCGCTTTAGACCCTGTTCAGAAACGCCGTCTTTGAAATCACGTTCGAGCCTCGTGGTGGACAAAGAAAAGTATGACAAACACTGTATAGATATCCGTGGTTTCATCCAGCCGGCGATATCTGCAAGAGGCTTCATATTCTCATAAGGCCCTGCAGCCACACCTCTTGCTCGTAATGTCACCTCATGGACATAGTTTGAGGTACTTATCCGGTAATATTAACTCATTCAGCCCGGACACACCACAGCAAGACATGGATCGAACATGATAGTTCAAAGGTGGTGCCAGAATACCTTGGCGCCTAAAGGGCGCCAAATAGTTTGGCGCCTAAAGGGCGCCAAGCTATTCTGGCACCACCCTTGAGCTATCATGTTCGATCTGTATCTAGAACTTCAGAGGGCAACTTTAAATTTGGGGATTTCGGTCCTCGGGTAGAATGTGTTAACAGTACGTCTGCTACGAGGACACATGCCGCATTCATCGGGAGGTTCCATCAGAAACGATCCCTGGCGTCCTTACCTTACCATAACGAGACACAAACTACTGTCCTTTCTTACTATAAAGGGGCTCAGCCTTCTGTCCTTGACCTGATTCTGATTTAGGGATAACTTCTCATCACGGCTTATGAGAATCTATGCCCTCTTGTTTGCATGTATCATTTGAGTTGCATCACTTACCTCTCTTCTGCCCAGATTAGCTGGAGTGCGTTAGTTATTGGGGTTTAACGCCGAGCAGGCGACTAAAGCCATCTCAGGGCGGAGATTAGATGGAGCCTACGTAGCAAACTCAACAGTGTCAACGTCGCTGTAAGTCAGTTAGTTTATTTTTTTGCGGCTTTGCTACCCAAGTTCTTTATTCACTGCTTTCCTAAATGGACCGTAAAGCCGTTAATTTGCGGATCGGCCATCGGGAGAAAATTGTGAAATATAAGAATTCTGCAGGAATTACCGGCTCTCCTCGCGACGCTTGTCTTTATCGGGCCGCTTCTGGCTTTTGTTTCAATTGTCTCCTGATACCGTAGCCGACCTCACCTCCCTCACTCCGAGACGAGGTATGCGTAAATGAGGGTTAGCCCAAGAGCAAGCGGCATAGATTCTCATGAGTCCCTGCTGTAGCAGGGACTCATGAAAATCTATGCCGCTTGCGGGCAGATTTTTGTCTCGCTTTCTCTGATCTCTTGATAATGGAGCGTCTCGTGCCGTTTGTTTCGCGCCCATTTCACGATGTACGATTCGCGCAAACCGCATTATAGGCGCTAAGAGCGTGCGCCGAGACTCATTCTGACGAAAGACAGATAACTCGGTCATTACGGGGTGTCAGTTACCGCCCCTTTGTTGCTGGTTAAAGACCGTATTTTCGGTGGCTGGGTAGAACTATAGCGGTCTTTCGCTTCCAGCGTTAACTTTCATGAGCGGGAGAGGAAAAGCCATTGCGACATTGAAATCTCCAGGGTAGTTCTTGACTGCCTGGCTGTTTCTGGTGGAGTAAAGCTAACATTTCAAGCGTCATTGTCCTGAGTCAACGCTTCCTTCAGCAAACTCGGTGCGGCCTTGTCACTAACCTTTTCACTGAAAAGAGAAAAAAGTGAACACAATCCACGTGCAAGAGACATAGATCGCCACGTGCCCACGCAGCTGCTGGTGCTCAGGAGGATCTATGCGTCTTGTTGAAACCACTCTGTACACTGAGATGTTACTTGGACGGATGGTGAGGTTGGCAGGCGTTGAATGAACGATTTCAGTACTGAACGAAACATGCGTCCGGTGACAGGAATAAAAGGGGTTAAGGCGGACTAGAAGTCGTTTTTGAAAGTATTGTAAATTACTTCACCTCACAGAGCCCCAATCCGTCAAAGGAATATGACCACAAAGGGGTGTCAGCAAGAAGCATACCCAGTGCGCGAAGGCCATCGGGCCGACGTCGGTCTCCGTTGGCCCGCGCACGGCCGTGCGCGGGCCAACGGCGGCCGACGTCGGCCCGATGGCCTTTTGCGCATTGGGTAGATACTCATGGGTCTACCCCAGTTGCGGGGTCTCATAAGGATCTATACTTCTTTTTATGAGGATCTATAACTCTTCTCGTGAGGATCTATACCTCTTCTTATGGGAGATTTATAACTCTTCTCATGAGGATCTATACCTCTTCTTATGAGGATCTATAACTCTTCTCATGAGGATCTATACCTCTTCTTATGAGGGATCTATAACTCTGGGGTGTAGGGGGCTCTGGATAGAGGTAGCACCTTTGCTGTTCGGCAGCTGCGTCCTACATAGGACGGACGGGCATCACTGGTCCTCATCCATCTCCTTAATCTCTCACGTGCTGGCTCCAAGCGCCACACCCTGGCAAACCACCTCAGCTGGTGGGCTAAACCACGTGAGGGGGTGGTGTTCACATTGCACCACTAGGCGGATGAGCTGTTTCTGACAGCCAACGGCTAGAGGACGGAGGAGATCAGGTTGGATCCAACGGCCAAATGTGGGGGAGTAAACCTTTCAAATCAGGAGTGGAGCCCCGAAGGCAGACAGCTGCCTGTATTCACGCACTGTTCTGGCAGCTCCTGCAGCCAAACTGGTGCCAAACGTACTGCTTTGCATTCCTTTGGATACATCAGCGAGGCCGAGAGGGGGATCTTGACGACTGGGCACCCCAGGATCTCCATAAACTTCGCCCAGGCTTGCGCCCTGGAGAGGTCACTCCAGTGACTGACCCAGCAAGCGCATATACCCATTGTCTTCCGAGACAGGATGCCAAACAAAAAATAACTCTACTCATGATCTATACCTCCTCTTATGGAGGATCTGTAACTCTTCACATGAGGATCTATACCTCTTCTTATGAGGGATCTATAACTCTTCTCATGATCTATACCTTTTCTTCTGAGGGATTTATAACTCTTCTCATGAGGATCTATACCTCTTCTTATGAGGGATCTATAACTCTTCTCATGAGGATCTATACTTCTTTGTGAGGATCTATAACTCTTCTCGTGAGAATCTGTACCTCTTCTTATGAGGGATCTGTAACTCTTCTCATGAGGATCTATACCTCTTCTTATGAGGGATCGATAATTCTTCTCATGATGATCTATATCTCTTCTTATGGGGATATATAACTCTTCTCATGAGGATCTATACCTCTTCTTATGTGGGATCTATCTCTTCTTAATGGGGATTTATACCTCTTCTTATGAGGATCTATAACTCTTCTCATGAGGATCGATACCTCTTCTTATCCGGATCTATAACTCTTCTCATGAGGATCTATACCTCTTCTTATGACGATCTATTTCTCATGAGGATCTATACCTCTTGCAGTTGGCTGGTGTTCAGTTTTTCTTGGCAGTGAAGTGGCTAAAGCCCAGACATACCGCAAACGAAGATGGATCGACCACAACTTTAGTGATAGTTCAAGACTAGCTCTATTTTCCCGTGCCATCGATCGGGCTGAGGTCGGCCGCAGTAGGCCCGCACACGACGGTGCACGGGCTCACTGCGGCCGACCTGCCAGATAGTCAGCCTTTTGCTTGCTGGACTGTTTCCTGTACCGTGAAAAAAATCATTAGGTGACAATTTTCAGATTTAGGACATGCAATTATATGATGACAGATGACAGACAATATTTAACACACTAGACAAGGGTGTAGAGTGTTCATGGAGAAGTAGTACCTTTGACTTTTCAGCCAGCAGCGCCTCTTGGGGCAGGCGGGAGCACTGGTCTTCACATGGCACTCAACTCTCACAGCTGGCTCCAGGTCCTTTACCTAGCCACACCCCGGTAACCGCTTCTGCTGGCGGGCGAAACGTTGTGATGGGCTGACGCGTCTCTCAGTCAGTTGAAATACTTGGAGAGGAGACGGGCGCCACCAAGTTCGCCTAAGCCCATTGAAAGGACTGATGGACAAGCAACAGAATAAGAATAACATGCCGGATCGGTCGGGGCCCGGATCACCAACGACCGCGCACCCCATTGGAGGTCTCCAGGGTGGGGGCGACAAGTGTGTTACTGGAACCAAACCCACCATCAAGCTGCCCACGCAAGGAATAACTATCGGAACTTGGAACGTTCGCACACTCTACCAGTGCGGCAAAGTGAAGGAACTCACCCACGAGTTGAAGCGCTATCGCTGGGACATTGTAGGACTTGCAGAAGTTCGATGGACAGGCTTCGGAGAAACAACAACAGATGAAGGCCATAAAATCTGGTTCAGCGGAAAATAAACCAAGCACGAACATGGCGTAGCTTTTATCGTAAGGAAAGAGGTGGCTGGAACTGTCATCAGCTGCACCCCCGTGTCAAGCAGACTAATCTCCATCCGCATCTCCGCCCGACCGCACAACATCACTATCATTCAAGTATACGCTCCAACAGCAGATCATGATGATGAAGAATTAGAAGAATTTTACGAACAACTGGACAACATCATCAAGAAAACACCTAAGAAAGACATTCTGACTGTCCTCGGTGACTGGAATGCAAAGATCGGCCCTGACGCCTACCAACAATGGGCAGGAACAGCTGGCAAGTTTGGCCTTGGAGAAACAAACGACAGAGGCCTGCGACTTTTAGAGTTCGCACAGAGTCACCGTCTCACCGTTGCTAATACCCTCCATCCACACAAGAAGTCAAGAACAGTGACATGGCAATCGCCAGGAGGCCTGGTCCATAACCAGATTGACTTCATCTTGCTGCCTCGACGATTCAAATCCAGCGTTAACAAAGCACAAACGAGGTCCTTTCCTGGCGCTGATATTGGCAGCGACCACAACCTCGTCCTTACTAGCCTCAAGTTGAAGCTGGCATTGAAACGAGATAGCAAGAGCCCTCGCATCAGATTCGACCTCCAGAAGCTAAAAGACCCGAAAGTAGAAGAGCTCTTCCAAGCCCAGGTGGGAGGCAGATTTGCAGCCTTGGCTACTTTGGACTGCGACGTAGACACACTTGCTGGAAATATAAAAGAGGTGTTACTTTCTACAGCAGAAGAAGTGCTGGGGAAGCAGAGGAAGCGCAAACAGCCCTGGGTCACCGATGACATCCTCGATCTCTGTGATGAGAGGAGAGCCTGGAAGAAAAAGAGAGGCCAAGACCTCACATCAGCAAACAAGTACAGACTTGTCAACAAGAAGATCAGGAAGAGGATGAAAGAAGCCAAAGAAGATTGGATTGAAGACCAGTGTTGTAGCGTGGAAGAGGGCATGGCAAACGGCAACAGCAAGAAGGCTTATGAAACGCTAAGGACCCTCACCAAGACTCAACAGCGAACAGCCACAGTCATCGAAGACAGCAGCGGCCAACTCCTTACGGAAAACACTGCTGTACTAAACAGATGGACTGAGTACTGCCGAGACTTGTATAACTACAAGGCTGAGCCAGACACCAGCATCCTCCAAAACAACCAGGCTGGGGCCAGGAAGGCTGAAGACCTGCCAGTGTTAGCTGAAGAGGTGGAAGCAGCCGTACGCGGCCTGAAGGGAGGAAAGTCTCCAGGTATAGACAACGTACCTGCTGAACTGTTGAAACATGGAGGAGAAGTAACAACGAAGGTCCTCACTACACTCTGTCAAAAGATCTGGGAGCAAAAGAAATGGCCAGTAGAATGGACACAGTCTCTAGTGATCCCGCTCCCCAAGAAAGGAAACCTGAAACAGTGCCAGAACTACAGAACTATCAGTCTGATAAGTCACCCTAGCAAAGTAATGCTTAGAATCATTCTCAACCGCCTCAAAACTTTCGCTGAGGAACTGCTGGCAGAAGAACAGGCTGGCTTCAGAGTTGGAAGAAGCACTGTAGAGCAGATTTTCAACTGCCGCGTCCTGATCGAGAAACATCTGCAGCATCAGCGCGAACTCTACCACAACTTCATTGATTTCAGGAAAGCATTTGATCGCGTCGGGCACGACGGACTCTGGCAAGTCATGAGATCGTTCAACATAGAGGAGGGACTGATCCAAACGATAGAAGCGCTTTACAAGAACGCCTGCAGCGCGGTTCTACTTAACAATCAGTCAGGCGAGTTCTTCAGGACGACGATCGGTGTCCGTCAAGGATGCCTGCTCTCTCCTGTCCTTTTCAACATATTCCTGGAGAAGATCATGCAGGAAACCCTCCACGACCACCATACTTCAATCTCTATTGGTGGCAGATCCCTGTGCAATCTTCGATTCGCAGACGACAATGACCTCATGGCAGGCAGCAATAGTGAGCTCCAAAACCTGACAGACAAACTTTCAAGTAGCGCAGGGTCTTATGGCATGGAGATCAGTACGGATAAAAGCAAAGTGATGATCAACACCACAAGCGACAGCAGCAGCAATATTCACATGAATGGCCAGAAGTTAGAAGAGGTCAATAGCTTCAAGTACTTGGGAGCCACCCTGTCCAAAGACGGTAGTTGCATAGCAGAGATCCGTATCAGGATAGGTACAGCAACATCCGCAATGGCCAGGCTGGACAGGATATGGCGAAGTAACTCCATCAGCTTCACCATCAAGTACAGGCTTTACAAGTCCCTCGTAGTGTCTATTCTACTCTACGGCTGTGAGACTTGGACACTGCTTGCAGACTCAGAAAAGAAAATCCAGGCCTTTGAGAACAAGTGCCTGAGGAAGTTGCTCCGCATCTCGTACCGCGAGCACAAGACCAACGAATATGTACGGAGCATCGTCACTTCCCTGGTGGGCCCACATGAACCCCTTCTGGCAACTGTGAAACGGCGCAAGCTTGCTTGGTTTGGCCACGTGACCCGACACAACACCTTGTCCAAGACTATCCTCCAAGGCACTCTCGAAGGAAGTCGTCGGCGAGGTCGTCAGAGAAAGAGTTGGGTCGCAAACATAAAAGAATGGACCGAACTCGAGATGCCAGACTTGCTTGCCACCGCCCAAAATAGAACTCAGTGGAGAGCACTGTCTGTTGCTGCTGCCTTTCAGTCCCCCCAACGCCCAGTTCGGGCAAGGGACTGATGATGATGATGATGATGAGACAAGGGTACGCGGCCTCTTTGTCACATGTCTTGATGCGGCAGGTCTTAAATGAGTTAAAAGCAGCATGCAAACAATTCTCTTCTGACGGTATATCAAATATAATCGTTCTCTAGCAGTAACATAATTTCGTGTCAACTTCCAGTATTGAATTACGTAAAAGAAAAATATCGCCCTATTTAGACTCCGAGCTGAAACTGTAGACGCAAAAGGGATAGAGTCTCTACTGGTCATGTTACTTCTTGTCGACTTTGATTGCTAAATCAGGCTGGCGAAAAATACTCCAAAACTACTCCCCAAAATACTCCGTCAGACACCGAGTCGAAGAATTAGGTTTTCTCTAATAGTACGTTATGCGACAGGACGGCTCTGCCTCTTCCTTCTTTGACAAACTGCAGATGACGACCGAGTGCCCCCGTAAAGCCGCTCGTCCTCCAGCTTTCTTTTGTTCCCTAGGACAACTTCTAGAATGAAAAGAGCTGCCCATAGATCTGCAAGAGACATAGATCCTCATGAGCCCCCGTAGTTGCGGGGGCTCATGAGGATCCATGCCTCTTGTGAGCCAAATTTTCGTTTGTATTTCTGAGGTCAGTGTAAGAAGGAGACGGGGTGTTCAAGCTGTCAGACGAAGCTACCCATATATCTGCAAGAGTCATAGATCCTCATGAGTCCCCGCTGTTCCGGGGGCTCATGAGGATCCATGCCTCTTGCCGATGACCGGATTTTCGTTTCGTTTGTATTCTTGGGGTCAGTGTAAGGATGGACGGTCTGGTGTTCAAGCTAAATGATAGAGACCGCAATTTTGTGAAATTTCAGATCATTGAAACCATGCATTACCTCAACTGCCTTTTTTCTGAACCGGTTGTTACAAAAAATAGGATCCTCTAAAAGAGAGAGAGAGAGAGAGAGAGAGAGAGAGAGAGAGAGAGAGAGAGAGAGAGAGAGAGAGAGAGAGAGAGAGAGAGAGAGAGATCAGTGTTTTGTGGCATTTAACCCATTCACTGCCAGGGACGAAAGTTGTGTTTCTGGAACTCCGCGCCTATCAGGCCCCAATCCGTCCAGTGAATCCCTCTGTCCGTCCAAAGAACACAAGTATAAAATAGGGCTGGTACGAGATTTAGAGTCTCATGTAGGAACACTTGTGTATCTGCGTCTCTCGCGGAAGAGCGGGGTTCAGTTTTTTTCTCGTTTGTGAAAAGATTAACTGAACAATGTTCAGCTTCTCCTGTCCAAGTCTGCCACACATTTGTATGCGTTTTTACGGTAAATTTTGGAAATAACAAAATGTCGTGAGGGGACTCTTTTTGCTGTAGTTTTTTTGTTGTGGTTGCTGTTGTCTTAACCCATTCAGTCCTGACGCACTACAGTAGGAGATGGGTCGACCATGATAATTCAAGGGTAATCTGGCTCTGCTCTTGAATTATCATGGGCGATCCATCTCCTGCAACTGTGCATAGTCATTAGATGACGCCTCCAAAATTTGGGAGATGCACTACAGTAGGAGATGGATCGACCATGATAATTCAAGGGTAGTGCCAGATTAGCTTGGCGCCTGTCGGCGCCAAGCTAATCTGGCAATACCCTTGAATTATCATGGTTGGTCCATCTCGTGCAACAGGTGCATAGTCGTTAGATGACGCCTCCAAAATTATGAAATGCGGCCGTCGGGCTGAATGAGTCAACTGATATTTGTAATTGATATAGTAATTGCTTTCTCAGTCGGGACCTGTGAAAAGGTGTTGATGTATCCGACCTTTGTCAGATCTTGTTGTCAGTGAAGTCGACAGTCGTCCACGTAGACTGTACTCTGTGATTGTCTAAGCTCATCTGGAACCACCGTTGAGCTTTCATGGCCAGTCCATCTCCCGCTGTGGTGTCTTATGAGTGCACGTGTTAAATCATTCGAGTCGTGCCGCATCCGAATACACGGCATATGCCGCATATCCGGATGCGGCACTTCCCGAATTAGCTTAACCCTTAAAGCCCTGACAAGATACGATAAGATGTGGATTGATCATGATAGTTCAAGGGTGGTGTCGGAATAGCTTGTGCCTGAATCTATGATCTATGCCTCTTGCTGGCTCAGTTCAATCTGGCCTTCTTTGGTTGTATAAGTTCGCGTGGTTTAATCAAGTCCTATCAGGTTATAAAACTGGCTAATTTACGTACTTACCTACGATGTTAATAATTATTAACAATTAGAGCACTGTTAAAATGTATTACTTCTGCGGCGGCTTCGTAAGCGATGTATGATAGACGATCTACACAAAACCTCTTTATTTAGGCTAAGCTGGTATAAAAAAAAAAAAAAAAAAAATAATGCAGCCAGGTAGCGTAAACACACATCATTTCATACCACTTTAATTTTAATCAAGACCAATCAGAAAGGGATCGTGGCATAATAACCAAGCCACGCGAGGGGTGCTGTTACGTAGATGAGCTGGCTCGCAGTAGATCCGTACCCACCGATCACCTCGGTGCCAGCGGGACAAAAAAATGAATTGTAGTAGTAGATCCGTATTAAATGCATTTAGCATGATGTGAAATCTGTCTCTTTCTCAATACCTTTATGTAACTTTATGTAACTGAACGGGCATATGTTATCGCCCTTTAAAAGCCACTGTTGAAGTAATATCGTGAACGATTTCTGGGAACGTACAATAATGACACATGAATGACCAAGATCTGCACAAACAAAAGATGTGATGTAGTAGTGAGTCTTCAGTGAATGAAATAGTTGACGTTTTAAACTGGGATATGCATTTTAACTATTTGGCCGTCGGTTGCATTTTTTGGTCGAGGTGACTCCTGCGGGAATCGTCTCGACAAAAAGAACTACCAACAGCCAAACGGTTAAGCTTATCACAGTCTTTAGTGAATGAAATGGTTAACTTTCTTAACCGTGACATACTTTAACCCTTTGATTGTCGGTTACGCTTTTTGTCGAGGTGATTAACTCATTCAGCCCGACGCACGTATTTCATAAATTTGGAGGCGTCATCTAACGACTATGCACCTGTTGCACGAGATGGATCAACCATGTTAATTCAAGGGTAGTGCCAGATTAGCTTGGCGCCGACAGGCGCCAAGCTAATCTGGCACTACCCTTGAATTATCATGGTCGATCCATCTCCTGCTGTATTGCGTCAGGGCTGAATGGGTTAACGCAGGAATCACGTAAACCCCTTCACTGCCGAAAAAAAGTTGAACACAACCCAACCGCAAGAGGTATAGATCCTCATGAGCCCACGCAACTGCAGGAGATCATGAGGATCAATGCCTCTTCCTGACACCACTTTCTATCTAGGTTCCTGGGACGGCTGGAGCTCTTTGGCGTACAACTATTAACAGATAACACGGTTAATGGGTTAAAAATAAGCGCTACCAACAGCCAAACGGTTAAGCCTAACTTACATCTTTCTACCAACACGACAACAGCAACAACAACAACAACAAAAACGTTGCGTGTCAGTAGCGGTTTCTGTCGCGACAAAAACCGCTACTGACACGCAAAGGGTTAAAATTAAAATTTAAGACTGTTTCAGCATGCGATACCACAGTTAGACATAACACATATACAATTCTAACCTCGCAAACAAAACGCCGTCGTCTCGATTTCGCTTATTGGGAAATGATTCGCGACTAATAATTCAAGGGTAGCGCCAGATTAGCTTGGCGCCTGACTAGACCATCGTTTAGGACAATTCCGTGTTTATATGAACTGCTTGCATCAGAGTGTTGAAAACACATTACCCTAAGCTGCAGAAAACGCAAGTCAGCTTTGTGTTAATCGTTTTGAAATTGCTAGCTGATTATCCATAATTCTACGATTAATTGAGGGAAAGCCTAACACTTTTCCACACAATATATTAGCTAAACACAGTCCAGTTTCCATTACACCATCACAATGCCACGTTTGAAGGTCTCGATCTTGGCTGAATAAGAAACACGGGCATAAATGGGTGCCGGCAAGAGGCATAGCAGTGTTCATGAGCCCCCGCAACCAGCGGGGGCTCATAAAGATCTGTGTCTCTTTCAGTAGGTGTCGTTTGCTGCGCTTCATGGTTTCAGTTTCCCCTTTCGTCAGAGATTTTCTGTCAGCAGGTGTCGACCACATTGAAGGCGGCGTTACCTCCCTTTGGTACAAATTGCCCGGATCTATTGGGATAATGGCCGCCATTTTCACTGAGCACCCAGTTTGCTAGTGAACTCCTTTCGTCTCTCGCTTTGAGAGGCACCGCTCCTCATGGACCATGTGTATCGTTAGAATGTATATATTTGTGAGATCACATACATTTTTTATTTGTGCCCATCCGGCCGTTTAATAGAGCAGTTCATGACACAGCTTTCGCCGATCACAGTCTACTGAGTCACCTCAAGCGGCATCAGTGGATCCTACTGAGCATGTGCTTCCAGTGGAGCTTTAGGATCTATGTCTTATGTTTCCAACGCTAGGTTTCATTTTCATTTGTGCTGTAGTTTCGCTTCAAGACTGAGGTACAGTTCCTAATGAGCGTGGTGCTTTTCAGTGGATCATTAGAATGTAGTATGCCTGACGTTGCAAGGAGCAACTTAAATCCATTATCATCTGTTGTCATCGAGGTTTAACTAAGAAGGAGTGTCAGCGTTGCCTGTGTAACGAGCCTTGGCGATCGCTGATGGACCCAAAATTGGGCCCCGGCAATGTAACCACGAAAGACTGACCCGCTGGTAAAATCGTGGAGCGAAATCACACGTTGTGCAATGAGTTATCCGATGGTTAACTAATTGCTTGGCGTGTGAACGTATCGGTTTAACCCCTTCACTGCAGGAGCACAGATAACAGTGCCTAACTGCAAGAGGCAAAGATCCTCATGAGCCCCCGCACTGGGGGGAGGGGGGCTCATGAGGATCTATGCCTCTTGCTGGCACTATTTTGTATCCATTTTCCTCAATGACTCGCTCTGTTTAGCGGTGAATGGCTTACTGTAACTAGTAAACTTTGTCGTTTACGTGGTCGTTGATCAACTGGTCGTGCGTGTTCATATAATGCTATTATTTTGGAACTTGTGTAACACGTGTATAATCATATCAGTGCGTGTGTAGGTGTTCTGAAACGGATCGACGATACGGAATCTGCCGCATGTGGCGTTAAATAAGAATCAATTCTGGAACAATGAACGCCCCAAATCGGATACCTCTGCGTTATGTCGATCTTTTCCCCCCCACACATTTATTGCAGACTCAACAAAACCCCACACTTTTGCCCATGTGAAGACTAAAGGCAGTAACGTCATTCAGCTCGCAAGATAAGTACTGCATTGTATTTTTGGCCATAATTATGTCCATTTTAAAAGAATGCAGTTGGTCTTTTTGAGCGTGTATCTTTCTTGCTCTTTGTGGGATTTTGTTTGAAAAGACAGTACTCACATTTTTTTTTAAAAAGCGAGATTTCCATTGTAATACGATGAAAATCTAGCTTTTCACAAATATGGACTTTATGTCTTGTCTTCATTCTGACAGACTTTCTTGGTTGTTTTTTTCTTTTCTTTTTTCAGCGGGTTCAGTGTTGAGATCTTCGTTGAACAATCCACTGTTAAAGAAAAACCTTCATCAAGTGATGTTTCATGCACATGTGATTAGCATAAATGACGTCATCTGCATATCCGTAGCGTGTGCGCATAACCCCGTGAATGACCCAAAGAGCTCATTATCACAATCTCTCCTTGTCAGATAGCCAAATGTTGTTCTTTTAATGCCGGTGATGTTCTCCTCAGGAGGATCAGAGACACATAGAAATCACTAGCAGCAAGAGGCATAGATTTTCATAAGCCCCTGCGGTTGCAGGGGCTTATGAGAATCTATGTCTTTTGCACATGAGAGGTCTTCAGAGGATGACGAACCGATCTGGTGTCGTTTCTTGCCCGATGTTTTCTCTTCGCCTGGTGGTAGAACAGAGAACAATACTCACAGTGCATCAAGAGGCATAGATTCTCATGAGCCCCTGTAAAGCAGGGGCTCACGAGAATCTATGTCTCTTGCAGACAGCTCTTCAGTAATGGCAGACAAACCGAACTCTGGAGTCATTTTCTTGCTCAAACGCAGCGGCCATATTCTCACCGGAAGTTGTCGAATGCGCACGATCTGAGAAAGGAAGCACGAGATACCGCGTCGCCTTGATTTCCCAATTCGCCAGATTTAATCTTTTGGGATATTTCATTCCGACATCAATCCTGTAGGAACCACAGCGGTCAAAACACTCTTGAAAACCCAAGAAGATTTCAGCCCAAACTAGCTGTTCCTTTCTAAAAGATTCGAAGACTGGATGTTCGATTATTCTCCTTCGTTTGAAGTACGTCAGGATTAAATGATTATTAAATGAAAGCTAGTAAGAGGCACAGATGTGTATGAGCCCTTCGCTCATGGTCGCATAGGATCATGAAGATCAATGCCACTTGTAGATGTGCATCGTTCCTTTTGCTCCAAATCTATCGAAAACTAAACCATCGATAGCATCCTTCGCCTTAAATAAGAAACACAATAGCTGTGCAAATAGAACACAGTGACAGGAATAGATTCTCATGAGCTTCGCAGTAAGATGTAGTGCAAATGAATCACAGCAAGGGCATAGATTCTCATGAGCCCCCGCAGCGAAGCTGTAGGGGGCTCATGAGAATCTATGCCTCTTTGCAGATGTGTTGTTTCCAGCAAGAGCGAGCTATCCATTTGCGGCATTGACGCCGTCTATCTCGAGCGCGCGAAACGGATGGCATGGCTTTATCAGGAGTTGTAAGACTTTCAACACTTGGTCCCTCAAAGAGAAAAATTAATCATCGGACAATCTAATTAATTTCCGGCACTGCTCGGCGCGGCTGCGCGTGGCGAGCGCATTACGTAATGTACTCCAGCGAGGCATGGTGGATTAGGGGGACGTTTTTGTTTTCACATCCCCTGACCCTGTTAGCTCAACAAATCACGCTTGGAAACACATGTAGTTCATTTATAGGGGCCAGGGTGGGGGGGAAGGGGGAGGGTGTGTGTGTGTGTGTGTGTGTGTGTGTGTGTGTGTGTGTGTGTGTGTGTGTGTGTGTGTGTGTGTGTGTGTCAGTGTGTGTGTGTGTAATTAATACGTTTGCTACAGACAAAGTGAAACACAAAATAAGCCATACTGACGAGCATAAGAAATGGGACATTTTTTTAAATCATCGGCAACACTTAGATGTTGCCGACGAGTCCAAAAATGTCGCATTTCTTTTGCTGGTCAGTATATAAACACACATAAACAAACCAAAATACAGATGAATTTTCATGTAGTTAAGTGTTGAATGGCTTCATTTTTGCCACTTCAAAATGTCAGAAAACAACAAGAAAATGACGATAACTAATGAAACTGTCAATATAAGATTCAAGAATCAAATAATTTAATAGTCCCATAAATGAGAAATTGCTGTGTCTTGTCTCAATAAGAAAATGCATTAAAACATGTAAAAATATAAATAAAATATATATGAACACATAAAGAACTATGCAATTACATCTTACAAATCACATTACTGTTATACATATCACATTTATTGTCACTGCATATTGCACTCTAAATAAGAAAGGCTTAAGACTGTAAATAATTCGGATATAACCATGGAAAGTTGTTTGGAATAAAAGCAGTAGTGAAAAAGTCGAAAAAGAAATCCTATCGTACAATATGATACATATATATATTTCAACTGTGTGACGTAACTTGAATTGTATAGTTAAGTGTCTATGATGAAAACCAGATCTCGGTTCTTGCCCTGTTAGACCTATCAGCTGCGTTTGACACATTTGACCACTCCATTTTGCTCCAGCGTCTAGAAAACTAATTTGGTATTTCTGGTAAAGCTCTCACCTGGCTTCACTCTTATCTGTCTTCACGTCAGATTAACGTCTCTGTCAAGAACGCTCTTTCTGAAGCTGCTGCGCTAGAGTTTGGGGTCCCCCAGGGCTCTGTCCTGGGCCCCATTCTATTCAGTTACGCCCCATTCTATTTACGCTCTATCTCAAGTTATCGCATCGCATTCAACCGATCATCACATGTATGCGGACGATTCACAACTTTGGAAATCTGCACCTCCAAACAGCTCCAGGCTATTTCAGATGTTCAGAACTGTATCTCAGATGTTAAGTCCTGGATGTGTGAAAATAAACTCCAGTTAAACGAGGGCACGACAGAAGCCCTTCTTGTCGGTGCCTCTCGACTGCTGCTCAAATTCTCCTGACTCTATGTGCATTTATGACGCACCTATTCCATTTTCTGATTCAATTCGCAATCTTGGCGTTTTTCTTGATAAAGATCTTCAAATGAAGGACCATGTCTGCAAAAATGCTTTTCTGGAATTAAGACGTATCAGTTCTATCCGTCATTATCTCACCACTGAAGCTATCACCAAACTGGTCGCCTCTTTAGTCTTGTCCCGCATTGATTACTGCAATGCCCTCCTAGCCGGTCTCCCCTCAGTCTCTCATTCAGAAATTGCAGCGAGTTCAGAATTGTGCTGCACGTCTTATCGGCCGCGCCCCACAGCATCAGCCCATCACTCCTATCCTGAGACAACTTCATTGGCTGCCAGTCAAACAACGAGTCTCGTACAAAATCGCCTGTCTGTGCTACAAAGCTATTAACTACTCTACCCCTGCCTATCTCACTGATCTTCTTCAACTATACACTCCCTCCCGCTCCCTCCGTTTAAGTAGTGACACGCGCCTTCTCAGAGTCCCGCTCTGCAAATACAAAACCAGAGGTAACCGTTGTTTTGCGCACCTTGGACCTGTTGTCTGGAACTCACTACCCATAGACATTAGACATTCTCCCTCATTCACTGCCTTCAAATCTGCGTTTAAGACCCACCTGTTCGATACCCCAATGTAGCTCAGTTCTTCGTGATTATGTACCTGTGTGTTTGTGTGTGTGCGTGTGTATTGCAGAATCCTTTGTTTCTCTGGCTTTATGACCCCCTCCACTCCCACTCTTTATTTGTAAAGCGCTTAGAGCTTATTTTAGGATAAGCGCTATATAAGTAGCCATTATTATTATTATTATTATTATTATTATTATTATTATTATTATTATTATTATTATTATTATTAAAAATGAGATATCTGTTAGTAGATTACTTTAAAATATTGTGCAGCCTATCCAGCTAAATATAATTAGCCTAACTATATTTTCTGTTATATATATATATATCTCTAAAAACACAACTGATACAAGTAAATATTGGTCTGAAATATCACACATTAGTTTTTGTTCAGTTTCAGGATTAGTAATGATCATGTCACGTTAACCCTATCAATGCTAAGAACAAATCTGAACACCACCCAACTGCGAGAGGTATAGATACTAATAGCCCCCGCGCTGGCTGGTGCTCGTGAGGATGTACACCTCTTGCTGAAATCGCTTTTTATCCATGCACGTTTTTTGGACGGCTGGGGTCGGATTTTTTATTTATACAATGATTTGAAAAACACAGTCTGCTTCCACTGGCAGTAAAGGGGTTAAACTTACAGCACAAAGCGACAGGACAATAATGGGCTACAAATTTCAGTTATGACAATAGCCAGCTTTCAAGTACCATTTCGCATAAATCTGAAGACACATTTCAGCACCAGTTGTGTTTGTTATGCCTTGTCTACACACTTAATGAACTTTAACTGCAGTTTGGACACGCAGCAAAAGCACACGCGTAATCGCACTTATTTATTCTGCTCTGTCGTTAAGGTGTCAGTCTATTTTTAGCTGTTTCTCGCATTGATAGTGTTGTATTTCTAGAACGGAGTGGAGTCATTGTCAGGTTACTTGATATAAAGACAACGCGAGCTGAACTGGATTGTCCTGTGTCTATATGAAACATTACTAGACCTGTGTCTTGAACCGCTGGTCGGAATACTTTCAGAGCCTCTTCAGCGCTGAGCGCACTGTTCAAGAAGCAGTCGTCCTACAAATCCCACACCTCCCAGTAAAGGTTGAATTGGACGAACCGCCCACCGCTGAAGAGACCCTCACAGCCATCCACCAGCTCAAGAGTGGCAAAGCAGCAGGCATTGATGGAATACCGCCAGAGATCTGGAAACATGGAGGCACAGCACTGCACAACAAGCTCCATGACCTCTTTCTCTGCTGCTGGGAGGAAGGAACACTACCAAAAGATCTCCGTGACGCAGTCGTTATCACCCTGTACAAGAACAAAGGCGAGAAGTCTGACTGTTCCAACTATCGGGGAATTACCCTGCTGTCCATTGCTGGGAAAATCCTTGCAAGGCTGCTCCTGAATCGGCTGGTACCTGCCATCGCTGAAGACCAACTCCCAGAGGGCCAGTGTGGCTTCAGAGCAAACAGAGGCACCACCGATATGGTCTTTGTGCTGAGACAGCTACAGGAGAAGTGCCGCGAGCAGAACAAAGGGCTGTACGTAACATTTGTCGACCTAACAAAAGCGTTCGACACTGTGAGCAGGCAAGGCATGTGGCAGATCCTGGAGCGACTTGGCTGTCCCCCAAAGTTCCTCAACATGATTGTCCAGCTACACGAGGACCAGCAAGGCCAGGTCAGACTCAACAATGACCTCTCAGAACCATTCCCTATTCTCAACGGCGTAAAGCAGGGCTGCGTGCTGGCACCGACCCTCTTCACCATCTTTTTTAGCATGATGTTGAAGCAGGCCACAGTGGACCTCGATGATGACGATGCAGTGTACATCAGGTATCGTCTCGATGGCAGCCTGTTCAACCTCAGACGACTGCAGGCCCACACGAAAACCCTAGACCAACTGATTCGTGAGCTGCTTTTTGCTGATGATGCTGCCCTCGTTGCACACACAGAGAGAGCCCTGCAGCGCATCACGTCTTGCTTCGCAGATGCTGCCCAGCTCTTTGGACTCGAGGTCAGTCTGAAAAAGACAGAGGTCCTCCATCAGCCGGCACCCAAGACAGTGTATCGCCCTCCTCACATCACCATTGGCGAGTCTGAACTAAAGTCAGTGCACCAGTTTACTTACCTTGGCTGCATTATCACGTCGGACGCCAAGCTGGACAAGGAGCTTGACAGCAGGCTGGCAAACGGCGAACAGTGCTTTCGGGCGACTTTTCAAGCGGGTGTGGCACAATCAACAGCTGAAAACAGGCCAGTCGTGTACAGAGCTGTGGTCCTCACCACCCTGCTGTATGGTTCCGAGTCCTGGGCCCTCTACCGCAGCCAACTACGACTCCTCAAACGCTTCCACCAGCGCTGCCTGCGTACCATCCTGGGCATTCACTGGAGTGACTATGTCACCAACGTCGAGGTCCTTGAACAGGCTGAAACTGTGAGCATCGAGGCTTTGCTGCTGCGGACACAGCTCCGCTGGGCGGGGCATGTCTCCAGGATGGAGGATCATCGCCTACCAAAGATCACCCTGTTCGGCGAGCTTGCTACTGGACACCGTGACAGAGGGGCACCAAAGAAGAGATACAAAGACTGTCTCAAGAAGTCACTTAGTGCCTGCCAAATCGACCACCACCAGTGGTCTTCGCTTGCTGCGGACCGTGACACCTGGCGCTCCACCATTTACAAGGCAGCTGTCTCCTTTGAGGACTCTCGCAGAGCTAGCCTTAAGGACAAGCGGCTCAGGAGAAAAAACAGAGATGCCGCAGCTCAGAACCCTGGCCAGACCTTCCCCTGCAGCCACTGCGGTCGAACCTGCCTGTCTCGGATTGGCCTCCGCAGCCACGAACAAGCCTGCAGACGTCGTGGGCAACTCCTATAAAATCTTCGTTCGCGAAGTCAAGCCAAGAGAGACCTGTGTGTAACGTTTTGTAACCATCTGTTACAGAATTGTATCTTTGAACAGTAACAGCGTTAGTGGGTCTTCAAAAATCAAAGTCACCAGTTCTCTCGATCAAAGTGCATTAATAAAAGACAAAATGACACCCAACACTGTATGATCGTGATTGCCGTGTGTTAACATGGAATAATACCCAGCACAACACGATCGCAATTGTCTCGAGCCCTTTGATTGGCTGAGAGTCAACCGCGAAGCACATTGTGTGTGACTGTTTGGCCCTGTAATCAAGTCATACGCGTTGACACTCCAACCCTACAAAAACACTCACAATCTAAGAAACGGGTGGAACTGAATGCAATCAGAAAGAGGCATAGATTCTCATTACCCCTGCTAAAGCAGGGACGTTAAGAACCTGTGCCTCTTGCAGATGGAAGTGTTTGTAGGGAGTGATCATTGTGTGATCGAGTCGATGGGCGGCTAATGGATCTGCACACACTGCTGGAGTGTGGTCGATGCGACCACGAAAGAGTGCTGCCCACCCCTTCCCCCAACCTTCAGTGGTGAGAGAGATACTGAGTGAGATGGAGTGCACATAGAAAAGTGCACATAGAAAAAAGTCAGAGAGAGAGAGAGAGAGAGAGAGAGAGAGAGAGAGATAGAGAGAGAGAGAGAGAAAGAGAGAGAGAGAGAGAGAGAGAGAGAGAGAGAGAGAGAGGGAGAGAGAGATTATGATGATGATATGAAACGTTCATTTACAGGAGGGAGAGAGAGAGAGAGAGAGAGAGAGAGAGAGAGAGAGAGAGAGAGAGAGAGAGAGAGAGAGAGAGAGAGAGAGAGAGAGAGAGAGAGAGAGAGAATGAAATGAAACTTTATTTTTCAAGGATAAATGATTATTAACTTATTAAGAGAGAGAGAGAGAGAGAGAGAGAGAGAGAGAGAGAGAGAGAGAGAGAGAGAGAGAGAGAGCCGAGAGAGAGAGAGAGAGAGAGAGAGAGAGAGAGAGAGAGAGAGAGAGAGAGAGAGAGAATGAATGAATGAATGAATGATACTTTATTTCTCAAGGATAGAAACAATAGGCGCACAGGCCTCTTTTCATGTTTGTCCTTGCTAAATTACAACATTAAAAGCAACATTAAAACGATATGTTAACAGACAAAACAAGCGGCTACACCCACAGGTCACTTGTGTTACATTCCCATACAAAGAGAGAGAGAGAGAGAGAGAGAGAGAGAGAGAGAGAGAGAGAGAGAGAGAGAGAGAGAGAGAGAGAGAGAGAGAGAGAGAGAGAGAGAGAGAGAGAGAGAGAGAGAACGAACGAACGAAACTTTATTTTCCAAGGATTGAGATATTAGGCGCGCAGGCCTTTCTTACAATCTGTCCTTGCTAAGCTACTTAAGGAACACCAACCAAACAACAAAAACTAACTAATAATAAACGTCACAGACACGCATACACACACGCACACAGACACACGTATACATGTACTCGTGCACATGCGCACTTTTGTACATACACATACATACGTACGTGCACATAATTATCTAACATATAAGTAGGTATGATATTTTGTGTACTATCAAAAACAAGTTAGAAAACTGAACAAACAATTTGGAGGCTAGATGAAAAAAACAAAAAAAAACAAACAAAAAACATGAAGCGTATTATGTCAAAAAACAAAGAAGAAGAAAGGATCAGCATAACGATGTCTTAGAAAGGTAATCATGTACTCTACTTTTAAACAGAGAGAGGGACGTGGTTTGTTGAATAGTGGGAGGAAGGGAATTCCATAAAAGAGCACCTGAATAAGACAGGCTAGATTTAAACAGGTCTATACGGGGCCTTTTTATAGAGAGACTGTTCCTGGAGGTGCTGTATTTTTTTCAGTTGGCGAAAAAAGCCTAGATAAGTAAGGTGGAGCTTTCCCGTTAAGAATTTTGTGCATCAGTACACATTTGTTTAGTGCGAGGTGCTTAACCAGAGGGAGAAGTCCGATGGCCTGCAGCTTGGCATCAGTGGATAAAGACGGATCAGGGAGGATAAGCTTAGCAGCGCGCTTGTATAATGAGTTTATCTTCTTGAAGTGATTTTCACTGCAGCCATCCCATATTGTTGAGGCATAATCAATGTGTGGTTTAATGTAGGCATTAAAAAATAGTTTGCGCGTCTTAAGGTCAATGATCGCTTTAAGTTTGGAAAGTAGAAACAACTTTTTGGACAAATGTTTTCTCATATAATATAGGTGGTTATGCCAGCTTAGATCATCATCTATTATTACTCCAAGCAGGCGGTGTTGACTGACCTGCTCAACTGAGATGGAGTCCAAAGAAAGGTTGAGTGATGGAGGTTTGAGCTGATGTTTCTGGCGGGTTGTGATAAGCATGCTTTTTGTTCTTGTGGGATTTACAAGCATGCGATTTTCATTACACCACCGAGAGACTTCATGAAGACTCTCTTGAAGATTATTTGCAATTTCAGGCACAGTTTTACCAGCGGAATGTAATGTTGAGTCGTCGGCAAACATGTCACACTCAGTCTCACTACACGTTACATGTAACGGTAGATCGTTAACGAAGATACAAAACAGTAGTGGGCCTAAAATAGACCCCTGGGGCACTCCATACTCCACAAATTGTTCAGAAGAACATTTTCCGTTGACATAGACTGTTTGTGTTCTTTTTGTAAGATAGGAGTTCAGAAACGAAAGAGCTGAGGGGCTCTTTTTCTTTAAGTAGGTGGCAAGCTTTTTCAGTAAGATGGTATGATCGATAAGATCAAACGCTTTTCTTAGATCCAAGAAGACAGCACCAGCCATTTTATTATCATTTATGCTGTTGATCCACGAATTCACTATTCGTGCGAGTGCAGTGTGGCATGAATGCTTGGGACGAAAACCTGACTGGTAATGATATAATAGGGACCTTTTTTCAAGAAATTCCAGAAGATGTTTGTGAACATGCTTTTCCAGAGGCTTCGAGAGAACTGATAGAAGGGAAATGGGGCGAAAGTTATTAATTTCAGAAGAATCGTTTGCTTTAGGAACAGGAACTATTTTTGATTTTTTGAAAGCTGCTGCGAAGACATTCTTTTGTATACATAGGTTATAAATGTATGTAAGAGGTTCCACTATGTATGGTTGCGACAGGTCAAGGATATATCCATTGATACCATCACTGCCAGAAGACGTTTTCTTTTTTAGGATAGAAATGTATTTGCCTACCTCGTGTACAGCAATATCAGGGATGACGAAAATATCATCTGAGGACAATCTTTGCTTACAGAACTTAGTTAGCTTTTCTGGTGTGGAATATATCAACTGATTGCGATTGTGAGAACTGAGTAAGTCTTTGGGGGCTGATAGAAAGTGGTTATTAAACTCCTCAGCGGAGAGGTTTTCTGGAATGGTTTTGCACTGTTTACGCTTGTTGTTGGTAAGCGTATTAAGTGCTGTCCAGATAGAGGAAGGGTTTCTGTCTTCTTCGACTGTTTTGGTTACAAACGATCTCTGCGCCTATCTAATTAAGTACTTAACTTTATTTCGCAATCTTTTAAATTCATGAAAGTTCTTTTCTTTCTTAGCCTTATTTCTATCATCCATTGCTTGTTTGATTTCGTCGGTTATCCATGAGGGAGGCTGGCGGGATCGGACTCGCTTTCTTCTTACTGGCGCATGTTTGTTTAGCACCCCTACATCAAGTAAGAGAGAGACAGCCTTATCTGGGTTGGTACAATTGTACACATCATGAAACGGTGTAAGGCTAAGATCGTGTAAAAAAGCATCTTTGTTTAGTTTTTTAAAAGACCTATAGGTAATGTACACATGCTGATCCCTCTTTTGTTTAGGCATCTTGCACGACCATGTACAGGTGATAGGAAAATGATCACTGACAGCTAGTGGGGGGACGCTGGTCTCTAGTACTGACTTACAGTTATTGGTATAGATGTGATCAATGAGTGTAGCGGATGATTGGGTTATTCTAGTAGGAGCTTGGATTAGTTGCTTCAACCCAAAAAGAGTTGTTGTCGATTGCCACGTGGGATTTGTTTTCAGTAAGTCAATGTTAAAATCACCTAACAGCAGTACATCTTTGTCAGTATCATTCACTTTATCCATCATCTGCACAAAGTCATCATACCACTCGACAGTGGACGATGGATTTCTATATACATAACCCATTATAATTGGCGATGAGTTATTAATTTTTACTTCTAGCCATACACACTCAATCTCAGTTGACTCCAGATCATCACGTCTGCGTACCATATGTGCAATCGAGTTATGAACATAAACAGCAATCCCTGTGTGTTTGAGGGTGTTTGGGTCACGACGAATTAAGGAAAAGTTTGGGATGCACAGATTTTCGTCGCTAATCCTTGAGTCCAGACGTGATTCCGTTAGCCCAAAGAGATGGAAGTGTGAAGGCTGGTTTAAAAATATTGAAATGTCAGGAACCTTATTGTAAAGGTAAAATACATTAAGGTGCCCGACCTTCAGCCCGTGGGCATGCATGTAATTGTTCGATGGTGTACACATTTTGATGACAAAAATGTAAATATAAAGTTTTCAATATCCGAAACTCAGTGAAACAGTCCAGTCGCTGAAAGGAGTGATCTTGTGCGAAAATATGGAATAAACCAAATCCACTTATAATCACCACGACTGTCAAAAATAACTTGCCTGATAGTTTGTAGAACTGTCTACTCGCATTCAGCACAACACGTTTGGCTATGTACTATAAGCACTAATCTTTACATTTAGTCCGGCTTACAAAAATGGTGTATATGCCGGCCAGACACAAGTCAAACGCGGAACTGTACTGTACACAGGTCAACCACAGTACAAATAGTCCAACGAGTTCCCTAACGCTGAACTGTCAGACTGCAACACATGTTGCTATGATACGGCCGCATCGCATATAAACCAAAAGCATCGCAAATGTTAATGTCAAATCTATGAGGTGAAAACTAAAACAACAGCACAGTAAACCGTTTAGTATAGAAATGTCACCGTTTGATCAAAGGATTGTCAGATCAGTGCTCGACACACTGAAACAGATTGAACTGACGAGAACTGAAATCAAAACATACCAATAACACTTAGGGCTCACACACCTGTGTTCATATGCACCACGCATTGCTACAAGTCGGACGGATGAAGGACTGAACATGAAGTCATATGATTGTTTATTTTAATTTCAGAATTATACTGATGTTCACTAAGTTCACTAAGAGATGATGAAACGTTTTATTGACAGGATAAAGTTTTAGGCGAAACGCCTCTCTTACAAACTGTCCTGTTAGAAAAGAAATATTAACAGCAAAGAGTAAGAAACACAATAACACAATAAATCGAAACATGAAGAAATAAACTGGAAAAAAGCAATGCAAATAATGCGCACACATATCAATAATAGTGAATAATAATTTATATATATATATATATATATATATATATATATATATATATATATATATATATATATATATATATATATATATATATATATATATATATATATATATGTATATATATATACACACACACACACACACACACACATATATAAGTAGTCCGTTCAGGTAGTAAGTTACTGTAACAAGATGTTATATAAACGAGTTTTGAAGGTTCTAGAATTAGAAATAGATTTAATTTGGGGTGGTAGTTTGTTCCAGGCTTTGGCACCTGAGAACGAAAGGCTGGTTTTATATATATCGAGCCTGGCCCTTGGTAGCTGTAACAAACTGTTCCTCGTGTTTTGTCTTTGACTATCCAAAAATAACATACGAAGGTAAGATGGGGTTTTATGGTGAAGAATTTTATGCATAAGTATGCATCGATTAAATGTGAACTGTTTGTTTAGGTTTAGCAGTCGGATGGTTCTAAACTTTTCGTCGGTGGGAGAGGGACCAGGCACAGTTAACTTTACCCCTCGACGGTACAATGAGTTAAGTTTCTTTAAATGTACGTCACTGCATCCATCCCAGATAGTGGAGCAGTAATCACAGTGTGTCTTAATATGGGCATGGAGAAAGAGTCTTCTAGTCTCAGTGTTAGCTATTTGACTTAGTTTTGATAGCAGGAATAGATTTTTAGATATTGTTTTGCAGGTGTTTTCGATATGTGGTTCCCAGCTGAGCTGGTTATCTACTGTGACTCCAAGCAAACGGTGTTTTTTAACTTGATCAAGGGGCTCAGAGTTCAGGTATAATGTTAAGGGCAGGAGACCACGTTGATGTTTTTGGCGTGAAGTAATTAACATACTCTTTGTCTTTTGGACACTAATTATCATATGATTATGTTGGCACCAGCTTGAAACCTCATCAAGACTTTGCTGGAGAACTTCGTTTATTTTTGGCAATTCGCTGTTTGATGTATGTATGGTAGTGTCATCAGCAAATAAGTCACACGTTGCATCGGGATGTGAGATAGAGAATGGTAAATCATTGATAAATATGTTGAATAACAATGGGCCCAAAATTGACCCCTGAGGAACACCACACGTTACTAAACCTTCACTCGAGTAATTACCATGAAGCAAAACTTTCTGTCTTCTGTCACTTAGATAGGATGATATGAGATGTACGGTATTGGAATCGATGTGATACATCGGTAGTTTTTTTAATAAGATAGAGTGGTTGACTAAATCAAAAGCTTTTTTAAGGTCAAGAAAAACTGCACCTGATAACTGAGAATTATTAATGGCTGTAAGCCATTTATCAATGATATGTATAAGGGCAGTTTGGCAAGAGTGTTGCGGGCGAAACCCAGACTGCATTTTACTGAGTAGACAGTTCTGTTCTAGAAAATTTTGCAGATGTGTATGGATATGTTTTTCAATAGGTTTTGAGATAACTGGTAGAATGGAGATAGGTCTATAATCATTCAATGAGTTTAAGTTTTTGCTTTTGGGAAGGGGAATGACCTTAGCTGTTTTTAACTCATCAGGGAAAATATTTCTTTGAATAGAAAGATTGTAAATGAACGTTAGAGACTCAACTATGTAGGGCAGGGCTATTTTAAGAATTTCGCAACTGATGCCATCTGAACCACATGACCTCTTTTTTATATTAGATATATATTTACCCACGTCAAAAACAGTCATTGGGGGGAGTGAGAAAACACAACCAGCAGTATTGTTACTGTGAAATCGTAGTTGCTCAGAACATTGGTATTTCGCAGGATCATTTGTATTAGTGCGTGCTAAAGTCTCAGCTATGCTATGAAAGTGGGTATTGAAGGTATCTGCAGTGAGCTCAGGTGCAATGTTCATGTCTCTGTGATTGTGACCTTTAGTAAAGGTGTTGATAACTTGCCAAACAGAGCGCAGGTCCTTGCCGTCTGCAATGATCTGTTCAGCATGTTGTCTTTGAGCTTTTCGGACCAAAGATTTGACAAAATTTCTTTGCTTCTTATAATCAACAAATTTCTTTTCTTTCTTAAGTGTATCTCTGAGTTGCATGGCTGCTTTTATTTCTCCAGTTAGCCATTCAGGAATTGTGGGATGTTTGACACGTTTTGTTCGCACTGGGGCATGTTTATCTAGAACACCGAGGAACAGTTCATACCAGCGGGTGAGGGCTTCATTTGGGTCATTGTAATTTAACACATCATTAAATGGGGTATTGGATAAGTCATAGAGAAAGGCATTCTGGTTAAATTTTTTGAAAGACCTGTAAATAATAGTAGTATGCCCTGTGCAAGATTTCTTAGCTAATTTGGCAGACAGTGAGAAAGATACTGGGAAGTGATCACTGATAGAAAAATTGAGAACATGGACATTATTAACAGCATTTACATTTGTAGTATAGATATGGTCTATCATTGTCGCAGAAGATGAAGTAACTCGTGTGGGCGACTGAATAACTTGTGTTAAACCAAGAAAAGAGATCATTGAATTCCATGAAGAGTAACAGTCTTTTAACAAATCAACATTAAAATCACCTAGGATATGTATATCACCCCTGCATTTCTGTACTGTGTCAATCATTGATTCAAAGTCATCAAGCCATGCCACTGTGGCCGCTGGATTTCTATAAATAAACCCTACAAGAACGGGTGATGACTTCGATGTTTTTATTTCCAACCACATGCATTCAATTTGCTTTGATTCTAGGTCAAGTCTTCTAGTCACATATTGAATTATAGAGTCATGTATGTATATTACTATGCCAGTTTGGCCTAGAACAGTGGCATCACGACGTAGAATAGCAAAATTAGGTATGGAGATTGCCTGATCACTGATATTGTCTGTCAGGCGGGATTCAGTGAAGCCAAAGATATGAAATTGTGATGGCTGATTTAAGAGAATAGTGATGTCAGGTATTTTGCGGCAGAGATGATACACATTAAGGTGGCCAATGTTCAAGAGACGATCTGGGTTGTTGGTATTTGGTGACATCTGTCTTTCTGACTACAGGATAATGGGAGAAAAAAGAAACTGGTTGCACTTGTGAAATAACAAGAGAATGAGAAAGTAAAGTTAAATAACCGAAGCTAAATACCCGATAACAGGTTTAACACGAACGATCTAATGTATGCAATAAGTAATGACACGCAATAAGATTTCCAAACACGATACGTGTCACAAATGAGAGTTCAATGTTCCTATAACTCAATGCTGCCTTACAAGATACCCTAAAATTATTATTATTTAAATCGCAGAAGCGTCTAGCAATTTCTTATGTCCGGACAAATCCCAAGAAAAGCACAAGCAGATACAAATATGCTTGTGATGAAAGTGTCAACACTCGCACGATATGTCAAGATGATGCCATCGCAGCACACATTTAAGATATTAAATAGATAATAGTAATCAAAATACAGTAAGACATGCTATCCATGAATTACTATTTTCATCTAGTAATATATCGGCATATAATACTGAAGGAATCATAAGACACTCAGTCTATGCCCGTCACATTTCTATTGTATTGTGTATGAGTGCCTCGCATAGCCTGACATATTAGATAAGTCGACAGGCAGACAATGAAACATTCTAGTGATTATGATGTAGTGAATATCTCCAAAGAATTAAAATAGAGAGTCATAGTCTATTCTATGCTCACTGCCTTCCTCGTATAATGTGTACGAGTGCACGTCAAGACAATACAGTAACGGGGAAAAAAAAGCGATGGGCATAAAATAAAGTATGCTACTGACATGCTGAGAGGATCCTGCCGAGAATATCATTTCAAACGCAGACAGAGGTCATATTCAGTTTATATGCTTAACACCTTCGACAAGTGAAAAGTCTCAGATATGCATCATTAGTAAAGTGGCAACATATGCTAGTAAAGCAATATTTCATTTTCTCTCTCAGACGCAGCTCACAATCAACGGTCGATGAAGATCTTGAATCAGCATCACATCGGAATATATTGTTAGAACTACAGGGTCATACTCTATTCTATGCCCTGCGCCTTCCAACATGTATTGGACGGTGAGTGTCTAGACATGTAGATTTCCAGTTGGGCTAAAGCGTGGGGCATAAAATGGAGTAAGCCAGTGACAACACTGTGATTGAGACTACCAAAATAAAATAAGAAGGCCATACCCAAGTCTATGCCCATCATCTTTCTCACACAGAGATATGAGGTGTATGAAGGTTATGAGCATAGAGTGGGGCATGCCGCCGTGTATCGTACTGCAAACTCAGCTCATAATGTAGGGTTTTAGGAGTTCTGCAACAAGCCGCAGGGGGTCAAAGGGTTGTGCAGATGGAGCTGAAGGGGCCATGAAGTCAGGTGAGTAGACAGGCTGCCCCATCTCCAAGGGGTTGACGCTGGGCTGAACGTGTGTGGGTGTGGGTCGTACCATCTGTGGTGGTGTAGGCCGGTAGACATGCTGGGCAGACATACCCATCTCAGAGTTGTTGCTATAGAGGGGGTGTGACGCCATGTGATGAGTACGAGGCAGGTAGAATGGCTGACCTGCAGAAGGTGATTTAGTAGCAGGGTCATAGTGTGGGGGTGTCAACATGTGTGCATCTGTTATACTCTGAGCCCCAGTAGACGTATGCTGGGGAGAGGGCGCTCCAGCAACCACTGCACTGTATAGACGTGTCTGGCAGAGCTCTTTAGACCGCTGAGGAGTCTCTGACTGCAGAGACTGCTGAGAGTGTGGAGTGTGCCCCCAGGAGTTAAAGCTGTGTTGTCGACGGTAATTGTTTCGAGCGGGCGTGTGCTCTGATTCTCTGCCCGCTGTAACCCTGTGTGAGCGATTTCCGGTGTGAGGGTTGTCACTGGATGGAGACGCGAATACAGCAGCTACGTTGAGTGCCAAGTACCTTGTGCCACGGGGGCTGGGGTGTAGTGAGTCTCGGTAGAGAGCTTGACGCGGTGCTTGATTAGCAGTGAGAAAGATGCTGCTATGGTCTATGAACTCAACGCCAAGTTTCTTGCAAGCTGTACTCAAGTTCACATTTGACGTCATGGTTGCTGGCTTTTTTGGGTGTGCACCTTTCGCAGGTACAATGGAAGACATGTGTAGTCTGGCAGCGGGAAAGGCTTTTTTACATGTCTGAAGGAGATGGGACCACCTGCGTTCCTCCACAGCTGACTTGTCAGTGCAGTCGTTAACCCCAACATGGATGGTGAGATGCTGCACGTGGTGATGTGGGCCTGGCTGGGTAGTTACCCACTTCTCAATGTCGGCAATTTGTAGACCAGGGACTGCACATTTTTGGACTCTACTGCCTGCCGGCACCATCCTGTAGACATCAACTGGACGGAGCACGGAGTCTCCAACAAAGAGGAAGGTAACCTCGCCCATGATAGGCTGCTGGAGAAGCTGTTCGCATGATGAGAGGAAGTCATTATGTGTAGAGGACGTAGCTGGCCGATCATTGCTGACGGGGACTGCACCTTTTCCCGGTATAGCCGATTTCATCCTGCCAGTGCAGTCCCCGCTCTTGGGAACAATAGGGTTTGAGTCTTCACTGTTGTCAGCTAGGACAGAAAAGCTATTACCTGTGGAGACAGTGGCAGTGACAGCCACTTCACACGTTGTAGGCTTCTCAGTGGACAGTGAGGACCTGCAGGCTCCTGACGGCATGAAATCAGTGACCTGGACGCCCGATGAAGCCACAGATTGTTGCGGTGCTTGCAGTGCTGTGATGTCCTTATTAGCAGCGACAAGCTGACTAGCCAGGGTGATGTTCTCTTTTTCCAGATCAGCGACCCGGGACTCGAGAGCTTTCAGAGTGGCGCCAAGCTGACTGGCTAGCGCGACCTTCTCCCTTTCCAGGTCAGCCACTCGGGACTCGAACGCTTTTACTGCAGCGTCATGCTGACCTAGTAGGGCGTTGTTTTCGTTATCCCGGAAGACAGTTCGGGATTCTACAGCTTTAACTGCAGCAACACCCTCCTTCCCAAGATCAGTGAATCTGGCCTCGAGCGCTTTTGATGCAGCTTCAAATGTATGTGTCAATGCATTGATTTCCTCCCCTACCTGTGCAATCTTTGTAAACAAGTGGGGCGTGTTGAAGACGGTGGGTAGGCGACGATAGCGGCGCGCGGAGCTGCAAATGCGTTTGATACTAGAACTTGGTGGCGTGGAGCAGCAATTGAGGAGTTCCTCTTCATCTATGTCTGACCACTCCGGTTCAGACAAGTCATGCTTGCCCTTTGCGACTGGAGAATGGCAGCATTTCAGCAGTGTCTCCTCGTCGATGTCAGACGACTCGGCTTTGGTAGATGTGTCAAAGCAAGTTTCTTCCAGAATTCCAGGTGTGGGAGCGAAGTCTGAAAATACCGCAGGCATCTGGATGGAGGCCAGCTGACGTGCATACGCCTTCTCCAGGGCAGCGGTTGGGCAGTCCACATCCAAGATTGACGCTACTAGCGGTCCTAGACTATCGATTTCATCCTCTCCAACCAGGGGGCAGAGAACACCTTGGGCTAGCAGGGTTCCGGTGTTTTCAACGTGCTTAAAGTAAAGACTGTATGTAATAAGTTTATCATCATCTGTGATTAGTCTGATGATCGTCTTGGACAGGTGAGCAGGTGGTATTGATGGGCCAAGAAGGGGCTCGGTGCAGTTGACCTGTACAGTGGCTTCAGTGTCATCACGGTGTTCAATCTGTAGACATGACTGGTGTGACGCGGGTTTACAGTAGCGTCTCAAAAGGACACGTCGCCATACGTATAATTCATCGAGAGAACAATGCAGAACCTTTTGTAGTTCATCGCGAGTATCCTGTAGCTGGAAAACATTACGGGTAGCTACAGTAGGTGTAGCTGATGTTTCAGACATGGTGATGGATATACATTTTATTGGCAGAGAGTTGTTTGTGCGCTGCAGAAATGGCAATCATAGTGCATGAAATTAGATGTTCGACAGCATGACTATGATACCAATGCGTGATTGGGATACATTTCTAGGGGAAGGCACTCGCGAGAGGGAGATAATTTGTCGGAGTCAGCTGCTCAAGTTCCAAGTGACGCGTCAGCCGCTTTAGATCCAAAAGGCGCGAGACGCGCAAATGTACGCAAACAATGTTATCAATAAACGTAATTTTCAGTCTGTTTGACAAGTCATTTTTAATTAGAGCATATAAGAAGTACACGCTCAATTGTTTCTTTTCAAGCCCACACTATTGCAAACATTCACAAAAAGTATTCAAGAAATCAAAACTCACTTGGTGCAGTGTTGTAGATCTACTCCAAGGTTAGGCTAACGAAAGTCGTGGAACAAAAATAGCATTTGAGGTGTTCACAATCACCTTTCAGGATTATTTATCACATATTAAAGAATCCGTAACTGTTGCACACCTACACACGCTCCACTTCAGGACTTTAGTTCCAGATGAATAGAATAACTACACATTTGAAGCGGAGATGTGAAAAGATAGTTTTGACAGTGTATCCTCGGTGGCGGTGGCTAGGATGTTACTTAGGTGGTTAGAACTGCTCGGTTTTCTTTCAGCAAAATTGCAATTAAGCCACGAGTTCAAAAAGTTCGAATCCTCTAACGCGGTTTTGTCAAAATCTCACTTTGTCCACCTCCACACTACTCTAAAGAGAGAGAGAGAGAGAGAGAGAGAGAGAGAGAGAGAGAGAGAGAGAGAGAGAGAGAGAGAGAGAGAGAGAGAGAGAGAGAGAGAGAGAGAGAGAGATGTGAACATACCAGACTCTTTGATGTGTAGTTTGCAGCAATGACGAGAATGAAAAAAATGTCTGTGCACGTATTCTTTTATCCTTGATAAATAAGAACTGTATTTCATCTCATTTCAATATATTTCAATTTACTTAGACTGTTCATTCCATTTCATTTCATTTTTCCTTCAATCGCCGCTCAAAAACTGGCAGATTAACCATGTGGATTCGCTCTAGTATCGACATTTAAAGGTTTAAATTTCTGTCTTTTTGCCGATGTTTTTAACTCATTCGAGACGTGCTTTATAGGGATACGCGGCATGAGCCGCGTATCACAATGAAGCACGTCTCGAATGTGTTAAAAAAGACCAATGTAATAGGAATTGGATCTGTACCAGACTTAGACGAAATTGTTCAACATTGTAAAATATGACAAACTGAAGTTACATCACATCTTTCATCATAACAGTAACCATCGGCTGCTATTCAATATTTAATCACCATTGGTATTATCCAAAGAAGTCCAATTACAGTCCAGTTCTGTATCCCTTTACATAGGGTGAAAAAAAAGTTCAGGCTTTATCCATACTGTAGGGGTTTTCTTTTTTAACCAGCGGAGGGTTGGGTGTGGCTAGGATGTTACTTAGGTGGTTAGAACTGCTCGGTTTTCTTTCAGCAAAATTGCAATTAAGCCACGAGTTCAAAAAGTTCGAATCCTCTAACGCGGTTTTGTCAAAATCTCACTTTGTCCACCTCCACACTACTCTAAAGCTAATTACGCCAGGTTGGTGAGAATGTATTCCTATTTACACATTACGTTCACACAGGTCTTCAACAAGAGCCGGCTGTCTATCTGCAAGTGGCATAGATTCTCATGACCCCCCCTCCCCATTCGAGTGGGCTCATGAAGATCTATGTCAATTGTCGGTTTGATATTAGCCGCGTTTTTCACGCAAAAGGAGCTCGTCGACCTTTGTATTAGACATTGGTACCTGTAACCACAGAAGGCTGAGAGGTTTTCAATGAATCCTCCCCTCAGCTAAAAACAAACAACAAAGCGTGCCAGGGCGCACCCTCGCAGCTCTCGTGCTTTGATCGTACCTGCGCGCGCTCGGCGCGTGCTCCCACAAATGAAACCATTCATCTGGCGTCCGCGCGTGCCGTTTTCATTTTCCATAATCTTGCGGATTGGTGACGATGTACGGCCGAGTACGCTGCCTTTCTGTCCCCGCCATAAATTGGAATTCAAACTACCTGAGAAGCAAAGAGGTATAAATGTGGGGCAGATCAGTGAATATCTTTCATTAGACCCTGCATCTACAAGGCTCATGAGCATCTATGCTTGTCTTTTGCAGATGGAATCGGCTTGCGTTTGGACTGGGTTAGTGACATTGAGTTTGGGGGGCTAACATCAATAGCTAACGTTGGCCAATACAGGACTGACAGGGGCCAATATGCTTCAGTGATTAACTGAAAACCCGAAAGCCTCCCTTTCTGAAAGAAAAAAAAAAAAAAAGGATGCCGAACAATCTATGATTATTTGACTGAACGAGAAGAGCCGATTGTGGTTCCTGCAGGCTGCGGGGGCTCGTGGGGATCTATGCCTTTTGCAGAGGGGTGGATTCTGTATAGAGTAATAGAACAGACACAGAAGGCTTACAAGTGACACGAAGCGACCTCAACTTCCGGTTAACTGGAGGCTGTCGCGAGCGGACTCTTACAGCCAGCGTGAGAAACCGAACACGGTTCTTTCAGTCTGACACTGCTCTACTGTCGTCTGAACACTACATGCAAGAGGCATAGATTTTCATGAGCCCCCGCAACTGCGGGGGCTCATGAGGATCTACTGATGCCTCTTGCCGGCTCCGTATTACATACGTTCTCCACATTTCAAAAATAAAAAGAACACGCTATTGAACACTCAAGCGTGGATCTTCGAAAATCACCCATTCGCAAGAAGCAAAGATCCTCATGAACCCCCGCAGATGCGGGGGCTCATGAGGATCTATACCTCTTGCTGGCGTTGCTTTACATACATCACATACTGAGGTATGATGCCGGCATCGAGCGTTCAGACTATCGTTGCCAGACTGGTTCTTCCATTGGCAGTTCTTTTGTGACACGAACTGAAAGTTCCCACGGCGGGGCAGGGATACCCTTCGGCAAAGCTCGGCTCTGATCGGAAACTGGGAAACGACCAATAATTGTCCTCTAATTTTGCACTCGGAAGAACATTAGGCGTGGCGGAGCGAGGCGACACAACAAAACACAGGTTGTAGTGGAGCGAAAGCAAGTTAATAAAAAGCGCATTTCCCTTTGGGTGGGCGTATTGTCAACAGAGATTACCTGGCGTAGAATGGTTACAATACGGGTTGCTGCTAGATTGATTGTTTGTGTTTAGAACTTGCAAATTATGACAAATAAAGCTACATTATTTTCACCTGTCGATTTTTCGCAGCTAAAGCCAACTTGATGGTTTTTTATTTTTTATTTTAGATTCTTTCTGAGGTACTATATGTGGCTGCTTACATGGCGTAAAGTCACTACAGACACACAAATTCATTTGAAATTCAAATGAAAACACTATAGGGGGGACGTAGATGTGAATACCCATACATTAAGGGACTGGAAATCTAGTGAATATGTTGATACGCTCCCTTCAGGATGCTTCCATATTCATTGCTTCCATTCAATTACTTAGAGCACTGCTCTCTTTCCTATCTATTTTGTGTGTTTTTATCAAACTAGGTATGTGATCATTGGTCGATAATGCACAATTCCCTTCCCTGGCAGTGCTTCCTACGCACTTGGGACTTTCTTCTAGAGATGGGCCAAAAATGTATAGCGTATGGATAGTGTCGAATATGCTTACACTCAGTGGTAATGTGTGGCGTGTGCTTATTCGACTCCTAAACTGAATTGCGTCAATCTAATCAGGCGCTACCCGTAAGCTATTACCACCCATCCACTGCAGTGGCACCAGTAGAAAAGCATTCCACTACAACATTGCTTACTCACATTCAACAAAAGCCAAGGGGCATTACCCATTAAAGAAAGGTCCCTGGGCCGACGTCGGCCGGTCGGCCGCGGTGGGCCCGCGCACGACGTAGGCCCGAGGGTCTTTTGCTAACTGGGTAGGTTTCAGTGTCAACCCAACTGCCTAATGGCGCTAGCAGTCTAAAACAATCGCCATAACATTACACCGGCCTTACCCAGCAACACTAAGTCCCACCCCACCAATCAACCATCACCAGACCTAGTCGCAAGAACTTGAGTTTTCTCCGTTAGCATAACGGAAGTGGAGAGCGTGGTAGACAAGTAAAGGCACGGTGGTGCGATCAATAGAAATAATACCGCTTTATGAAGTCCCCGACCACGGGTGGAAAGACACAATTAACAGTCCCTTAGCAGTCTTATTTAATATTCGGGAGGCATGGATTCTCACGAACCCCTACCGCCTTAAGTTTTCCATTCCGTCTGCAAGCGACATAGATTCTCATGAGCTGATGCAGGCGCGGGGACTCTATGCTTCTTGTTGGGAAAAAAACAAACAAAAAACAAACAGCCGGACTACCTCAGTTTGAGGGATTATTCAAAGTTAGGTGCGCATATGACGGTAAAGCATGCATTATTTAAAAAATTGGGATCAGCTGCACGAGTGAGCGTAATCCTGTGCCGGTCACTAAGCAAGGTGCTCCGCTATGGCGGGTCACTTTGCTTAGTGGCTGGCGCAGGACTGAGCTCACTCGTGCAACTGGCTCCTGGCGTTTCATTTTTATAAGCAACAAGCATAGATTCTCATAAGCCCCTGCAGCCGCATGCGAATCTATGCCTTTTGCTAGATCAAGACTCATATGCCAAATTCATATCATCAGATTAAGCGAACGCAGAACAAGTACAATTGAGCAAGGTGGTGTTTATAAACCAGCGACGAACGTGTGTCAGACACGTGGCAGCTCAGCAGTGTCTCGCAGATTAAGAGATTTTGCCGTGAGAACCTAACCTCTAGATGAAAGTGCTTTTTTTTTCACCTTCGTTAAAAAGTTCCTTTCTGATTTTTTTAATAAAACTGGCGGTGCGTTTGTAATTACTAATGTTCCCATGGAGTTTGTAAAAGAAACGAATGGTGTACACTATAATAAGGAAAGGTAACTTTACTATACATCTGTTATTCTGACTTAGTTTAAAGGGACGTTGTACAGGGAATATATAAAGATTGAATTATGTTTGTCCTTCTGCTACGTCAAATAAATCACTCGTGCCCAGCCTGTTCGACCGATAAAATGCGAGATTTAGATTTACCTTTACGCATTAGCTCGCATTTTTAGCTCGAACTGAGTAGGAGTGATTCATTTGACGTAACGGCATGTCAGGCATAATTTAATTGTTTTAAACAACGACTTTTTGAAAAGGTTTTAAGCTGAGAATCGACCCATTATTTTGTCGACCGTATTAAAAATACGGCAGACTTTGAGATGGTAAGAGCACGTTCAGTAGCATGCAAATGACCAACATAGGCGGGCACACATCAGACTCTGACAGTGAAATAACACGATAAAAAGTACGTCATGCCTACTAGTCTAGCAGCTGCCCTTCATAGACGATCAGCCGTTTACGAGATAGTGATTTTCTAGAGAGTAACAAAGGTTTGGGTATATCAAAATGAAGTCTAGTATGAATAAAAGCAGTGCGCACTCGTTTTAAACCGCCGGAGGATGGAGACATTTTTCTGTAGCACATTTTGTTTCCAGTATGGCTGCAGACGAAACCAGGACCTTCGCGGCCATGTTTACAGGGGATCAGTAGTTTACACGGGTCTCATTGTTCCTGTATTCAGTGGTAGTATGCACTATATGTCACTTAAAAGGATTTCATTTTTTAAAGTAATATTTTCACACTTAGATATATTAAGAGAAGAAACAATTACGAAAACGCTTGCCTTGAACGCAAAATTAATATCGTTTCTCAACAATAAGGTATCCCAAAATCACGTGATCAAAACATCACGTGATGCCACGACCTCTGCGGACGTGAATTTCTGTGTGCCGACGGGTTCTTTTTTATTTGTTCTACATAAGCTTGTTTGTTTAAAAAAAAAAAAAAAGCAAACGTGTCAAGTTGCTGTGTGCATTTGTACGGCTTGATAAAGGTTTGTCACGTTTATTTCCATTCACTTTACCATCGCTTTGCCCGTTTCATTTCGACAACACAGCACCAAAACAAAACGCAACCCACAACACAAACGCTATCTTCAAAACCTATGCTGCATTCTGTAAAAGAAAAAGAGTGCCACACCACTTGGTTTTAACTGTCATGGCCGCCTGAGCAAAGTTTCGGAACTTGATTAATTATTTTATGCAGCAGTAACATTTATTTTAATCAGTTGCACTGACAAGCTATGTTGTGATGTGCGATCACTGCCAGTGCCAATTTTGCAGTCTCAGTGATCACTGATGGTACAGTACACTTCACACTGAAAAAAAAAAATACACAGCACAATGTGAACACGCTTGGAAGTTCATGCAATGCTTTGTTTAAAATTGAACCCTATCTTACTAGCAGTAGCCTACTGCACAAAAGAGGAACTTATTTTGCTGCTGTGTTATTTGCAGTTTGTCTGCATATAGACATTTGCAGTTCGCTGCAAGGATTCTTAGCAGCTGACATTAGCACTGACATATTGGGATTAAAACGAGAAAGAAAACGGAGAAAGGTGACACAGAGATGATTTAATAAATCAGTCAAGTGATCAAATGAATGAGATATCTATGTTTTATGATAAACAGCTAGTTATGGGAGGGGGGGGGGGGGGGAGGAGGCACATACTTTATAATGTACACGTACTATTTCTTTCAGTGTTTCCATCACCCATTCATAACACCATTAGACTCGATGAGTTGTCATGTTTTGAGTGGTTTACAAAATACATGTACTTGTTGCTGTTACATTATCTTCTTACTGGTTTTGACATTTCGCTGTAAGATTTACAGTCACATACTTTAAGCGTGTTCCCCCTAACGCACACAGAGGTTGACTGTATCATTGATATGTGTGTGTAGGTAGCGTTTGGTTTTGTTTGAGGTGGCAGTTTTGGCCTCACCTTTAAGTTTGGTGCCGCTGTGCATGTGGCCACCAGTACTATTTACAGAACTGATGACTGCATGTGCAGGCTAGTTCACGGTATCAAAATGTGAACTGGGCAGCCTATTGTTTGAAGTGATCAGTGGTAGCAACATCCATGATGTATGTGTGCATTTGGCCACTGGTACTGTTTACAAAGGTGCTGTTTACAGAACTAGTGGCTGAGTAGGCATATTATTATTAGTACTGTTATTGTTATCAGGTGTGGCCTTATCTCTAAGTTTTGGTGCCCCTGTGCATGAGGCCAACAGTACTTTTCACAGAACTGATGGCTGCATGTGCAGTGTGGTTAACTGGACACATGAAATTTGTAGGTGGGCAGCTAAAATACAGGCAGTCAATACAAGCCACTTGCTTAACCTGAAGTCTCTATATATAGATTTTACAGTCCACTAATGCCCATCAGTATACAATTGTGCATGTCTTTTGTGGGTATTCTGTGGTTTTGTATTTGGGCTGGGGTTGAAAGTGGGGCGGTATGGCACCTATTACCGTGTATGTACAAAACCTTCATTACAAACAAACATAAATTAATAATTTTAATAAATAGTTATTTGGGTTTAACGCCGCGCGGTAGACTACGGCCATCTCATGGCAGTTAAATAAATAAGATAAAGTAAGTCAAAGATACCTGGGACATAAGAATGCTAAGTAAAGTATAGATTATGATCATGCACAGATGTACATTGGTGGATGTTCTGCGGTTTTGTGTGTGTAACTGGATTGGGGTTGGGAGCGAGTGATACTGCACCTATTACCATGTACGTGTATAAGACATAAGACATTTATTCACCAAGTAAAACGTTACAAGGATTTTTGTGTGGCATGGCGACAGTAAAATATGTCCTCACTTGTAGGGCATTCATCATGTCATACACTTAGTTGGCGATCATCCTATATACAGCACTAAAAGATAGATAAACACAATATTAAACACAAATCAGTCATATGTTCGTGGGCGGTCCGTAGCGCAGTGGTTAAGGCGCCTGCCACCAATGCCAAAGGTGCGCGGTTCGATACCGGGTTCCGGCGTTGGACTTTTCTCCTCTGGTAAGTGTCACCTATTACCATGTGATCGGTGTCCGTCAAGGATGCCTGCTCTCTCCTGTCCTTTTCAACATATTCCTGGAGAAGATCATGCAGGAAACCCTCCACGACCACCATACTTCAATCTCTATTGGTGGCAGATCCCTGTGCAATCTTCGATTCGCAGACGACATTGACCTCATGGCAGGCAGCAATAGTGAGCTGCAAAACCTGACAGACAAACTTTCAAGTAGCGCAGGGTCTTATGGCATGGAGATCAGTACGGATAAAAGCAAAGTGATGATCAACACCACAAGCGACAGCAGCAGCAACATTCACATGAACGGCCAGAAGCTAGAAGAGGTCAATAGCTTCAAGTACTTGGGAGCCACCCTGTCCAAAGACGGTAGTTGCATAGCAGAGATCCGTATCAGGATAGGTACAGCAACATCCGCAATGGCCAGGCTGGACAGGATATGGCGAAGTAACTCCATCAGCTTCACCATCAAGTACAGGCTTTACAAGTCCCTCGTAGTGTCTATTCTACTCTACGGCTGTGAGACTTGGACGCTGCTTGCAGACTCAGAAAAGAAAATCCAGGCCTTTGAGAACAAGTGCCTGAGGAAGTTGCTCCACATCTCGTACCGCGAGCACAAGACCAACGAATATGTACGGAGCATCGTCACTTCCCTGGTGGGCCCACATGAACCCCTTCTGGCAACCGTGAAACGGCGCAAGCTTGCTTGGTTTGGCCACGTGACCCGACACAACACCTTGTCCAAGACTATCCTCCAAGGCACTCTCGAAGGAAGTCGTCGGCGAGGTCGTCAGAGAAAGAGTTGGGTCGCAAACATAAAAGAATGGACCGAACTCGAGATGCCAGACTTGCTTGCCACCGCCCAAAATAGAACTCAGTGGAGAGCACTGTCTGTTGCTGCTGCCTTTCAGTCCCCCCAACGCCCAGTTCGGGCAAGGGACTGATGATGATGATGATGATGAAGTGTCACCGTTAATTCGGGCGGACTGTCGGGGGTTCTTTCTCCGGGTACTCCGGTTCTTCCACCCCCCCCCCCCCACCCCGCACACTTTGGTACCGGTCTCAGGCCACTTTACAAAATTTCAAATACAAGCGATCAAAATTCTCTGTAACTTCAGTAGCTGACTGGCCCTTCGTTTGTCTTGTACTGTGTTTGTCTTAAATGGCGTAAATCCGTATCTGTTTCGTGAGTGTGTGTGTTGGGTTTCAGGCGCGGCGCTTTGAGTCGATTTCCCCCCAAAAAATTGAGAAAAAGCGCCTATATAATAACGGTATTATTATTATTATTATTATATGTCACAAATCATGGAATCACGTTGTTCCGTGCATGGTGATGTATTGAGGACAGCTTCTTGAAAAAAAAATTGCATCTGAATCGAGAGGTTCTGGCTTTAAAAGCACGAAACCGCCGGCCAGAGGGCAGAAGCTCGAAGAGATGATTGGCTGGGTGTGACAGATCTGACAGAATAGTACTGGTGGCCACATGCACAGGGGCACCATGGTGTATGTTCTTGAGCTGTATGCTGATGTGTATGTACAAAACCTACATTACAAACAAACAAAACAAAACAAACAAAATAAATAATTTAAATAAATAAGATAAAGTAAGTCTAAGGTACCTGGGACATATGCATGATAGATTAAAAATTATGAACATACACAGATGTGTATGTCCTTTTGGTAGGTGTTCTGCGGTTTTATGTGTGTATTTAGGTAAGGGTTGGGAGCAGGCAGTATGGCACCTATTACCATCTATATATGTGTATATTTTCTTGTTTGCTGATGCCCCCACCCGGGTCTGCCCTGGGGGACTTGGGTGGGGTTAGGTACTTTTTAGTTCCCTGGTCAGCCCCACAGGGGCATGTGTTTCTGTCTACCCTTGGTCCATTCACCTGTATTTGTCTTTTTAAAACTCTCCCAACTGTCTGCACTGCCTGTAGCTCTTTGATGTTGGATGTGTGTTGCTAGACAGTCTTAGCTTTATTTAGGCCCCATGTTGTAGGTTTATTTAACGTATTTGACCGGCTGGCGACATACATTCAATTTTCTGTTTAGTTTTTTTTTTTCACAAGCAGTGCAGGCACGTCCTGAGAAAGCCTTGTTGCTGTCGGGACGTTAAGCAATGTACAATCAATCAATCATTGTTTGCTGATGTGTATGTACAAAACCTTCATTACAAGCAAACAAAATAAATAAATAATTTAAATATATACTTATTTGGGTTTAATGTCGAGTAGGCGACCAATGCCATCTCATGGCGGTTAAATAAAAAAGATAAAGTAAGTCAAGATACATGGGACATATGAATGCTCAGTAAAGGATAGATTATGAACATGCACAGATGTAAGTGTCGTTTGGTGGGTGTTCTCTGGTTGTGGAGTGGGGTTGGGAGTGGGCAGTATTACCATATATGTGTATGTGAACATCAGCATATGAACAAAACCTACTTTTCAAACAAATAAAAATAAATAATAAATTTAAATAACTAGGACATATGAATACCCAGTAAAGGATATATTATGAACATGCACAGATGTTTGTTCTGTGGTTTTGTATGTGGGGTGGGGAGCGGGTGGTATGCACCTATTACCATATGTGTAAATGTTATGTTCACATCATATATGTGTATATGTATGTTCTCATCTTGTATGCTGATGTCCCCCACCCAGGTCTACCCTGGGGGACTTGGGCGGGGTTAACTACTTTTTAGTTCCCAGGGTGACCCTGGTCAGCCCCACAGGGTGGGTTTTCCCCTCTATTCAGGGGCGTGTGTTTCTGTCTACCCTTGGTACATTCACCAGTATTTACCTTTTTTAAACTCTTCCTACTGTCTGCACTGCTTGTAGCTCTTGATATTGGATGTGTGTTGCTAAAGGGTCTAGTTAGGTTTATTTAGTGTATTAGACCAGCTGGCGACATACATTCAATATTCTGTTTAGTTTGGGTTTTTTCACAAGCAGTGCAGGCACGTCCTGAGAAAGTCTTGTTGCTGTCGGGACGTTAAACAATGTACAATCAATCATTTTATGCTGATGTGTATGTGCAAACATACATCACAAACAAACAAACAAACAAACAAACAAATAATAAATTAATAAAATAAGTTGGGGATACCTGGGACCTATAAATATGCATGTTAAGTAAAGGATAGATTATGAATATGCACAGATGTATGCATATTGAAAACAAATTTCCTCTCCTTGGTGACCACTACCATACCACTATAGTGATCATGTGCATCAAGGAATTCCTTCCATCCATAATTAAAAGGATAAATAATAAATAAATATGTAAGTGAATACATACATGAATCAATAAAAAATAAATAAATAAAACATGTAATATAATAGAGAGGGCTACTATCTGTATTGTGTCTCATGCAGTCCTGATAAAGCTTAATCATAAGAGTCCTTGTGAGTACTTGAGTGCGGATTGGTTGAATTGGTTGCAAAAACTAAAATTTTATATTTAGGTGTTTAGCTGAACATGGTAATTTTGATGGAAACGGTTCGGAGATGGATTTCACTCTGCCTGGCTTGTGCTTAAGACCAGTCGGATACGAGTGTGCTTGACCAGTTAAAAATCCCATCTCCACTAATAAAATAAATAAAAAAAAGAGCAGACCTGCACTTAGAGCCGTTAGGCTGAAAAACAGACGAACAACATGCATGTTGTATCCGGCCAAAGAATGTTGAAGATGGTCGGCTGACACATTGCACAACATGCACAAAGGGAGTTTACTTTCGATATGCTTTCATCCCACAAAAGACCGAGTTCTATGGAAAAGGCTGTTTTCAAGACCAGGAAAAATAACGTATTTGACGTTGATAAGATGTTCAAATCGAAAATAATCTCTGTTTCAATTCAGGAGCAAAGTAAAGCTTCATCAACCGTGCGCGTCTGATTGACTTCTTTAGAAGGCTTCTCGCTGACTGCCATTTTGAAACTAGCGACGCGACCATGCTTACCGCATTAAAAATAATACTTTTAAACTTATTTTATCGTATATATGTATGCATGTTTACTTGCTGATGATTTTAATTTACTCACTGGAATAAACTTGTAACTTGTATGCTTGAAATTTTCAATGTTATGCACAAAAAATGTCTTGCACCTTATCCGGGCGGTGTACGAGGACTGGTTCCCTCACATCGAAAAATAGCTTTCGAAAAACACTTCTACAAAAATGTCTCCATCCTAAGGACAAATATTGTTGCCATGCATAAACTATATGGCATTAGTACTTTCGTTTCGTACCTGCAAACCATTGTTACTCTTTTGACGAACTACTTAGTCTGCAGAAATTGCGAAAAGCTGCTGGACTATACCTAGGCTAACCGCGCTGTTGAACGTACATATGGCGGGAAACGCAGTGTGTGTGTGTGTGTGTGTGTGTGTGTGTGTGTGTGTGTGTGTGTGTGTGTGTGTGTGCGCGCGCGCGTGTGTGTGTGTGTGTGTGTGTGTGTGTGTGCGTATGTGTGTGTGTGTGTGTGTGTGTGTGTGTGTGTGTGTGTGTGTAGACACGAGTACCTCCGGTGTTTCTGTCACAGGCATGAAACTTCAGGAAATGCTTTGATCGAGATGTATTTCGATGCCGAGCATAATTATATTAAATGGTAGACTCGTTGAAGAGAAAAATTGCCGTTTATATAAAGTCGGTTGACCCCCATGTGAGTCCGTAATTTTCATTCTATTCACTCGGAACTTTGGATATAGCTAGCTTGGAAATAAACATTGGATGAGTTTGTTAGCCAGCTTTGTACATTTCAACTTCGTAAAAGTAATTAATTGTAGAAACAAAATTAAAGGTAAGAATTATCGACTCTCGACAAAGATCAGAGACAGTGACGTCAAGGCGCCAAACACGTCAGTATTACACAATGCTCCTAAATTGTCGCAAAGCACCAGATGTCAGTGTAGTTTACAATGTTTCTGAATTGACATCAAATTGACTTCAAATTCGTGTACACGACGTCATAGGACTAGTGATGCCATGACGTGAAGCTTATAGTGACGTCATTTTGTTGCTCGTGCTATTCTTCCTCTTCATAATTCCTGTCGCTATATCAGCCCACAGAGCGTACTAATGATGGGAAGCGCCATGTATCCGTCTTTGTTTGTGTTTTGATCAGAGGTTGGGTTAGAGACGAGGGAAATGGATCAGAATGATAAGCTTTAAAATATGAACATGAACTCTGAATGTTCCTAAAAGAATAACGCATGTGAGCTCCAAAGAATAAGGTAGAGTGGCTTTGGGATGAAATCCATAGGGCCTATCTTGTTTCTTTTCGAAGTGGTGCAGTACCACAGTTGACTTGCTCTTACTTTACCCCGCTTCAGTGGCTGATCGTTATGTGGTTTTGCAACAAAACATTCAAAAGTGCGGCGGAGAACGCATAACCTTTATCTACACACGTGAATCGAGACACGACTGTAACAAATGGTCGGGTAAAGCGTGCGAGTTGTATAAATGTTAGTAGTTCGTAATACTTATTTTGATGCCTTGATGTGTCCTGCGATAATGCTGCGTAAAAAAAGGAACTACTGTTTGTTTGATTATGAAGTCTGAATGTTGTAATATTTAATATGTGAGATTTCTATGCTATTTTTTTCTCTAGATCTTCTTCTTCTTCTTGTCGTTCGCAGTGGGCTATACGGTCAGTTCAGCACCGGCGATGAATGACGTCGTTTTCTCCAGGTGTTCTCGACTGCCGTAGAGTTTGGTCTGCAGTGGAGTTGGCGACGGCCACACTTCTTTTCTTTCATCGTCTAGTAGGGGCCTTTCTCTGGAGAATATGTTCCACTGTTTGGTCTTCCTGACCACAGGCGCAGGTTGGCGATGGCGCCAGCTTGAGCTTTCTGTTCATGTGAGCGTTCAGTCTGTTGCGGTCGGTACGCAGTCTGATCAGGACGACTTGCTGCTCTCTGGTCATTGTGTGGTAGTCGTCTCTGTTTGACTTCGGCCTCATCAATGCCTTGATGATTGTCTTTTGCTCACTACAGCTGACGCTGTTTTCTTGTTGATCTTTTGTGGCTCCTTCTTTCGCCAGCTCGTCTGCCCTTTCATTTCCTGGTACCCCACAGTGGGCTGGTATCCACTGGAGAACAACTCTTCTGGTTTGTCTGACCTTCTGCAAAGCTCTGGTCAGCTGGGGGAGCTTGTCGTTCTCGAGGACCTGAAGGACTGAAAGGGCATCGGAGAAGAAGACAACTTGGTAGCATGGGTCTGTGGAATTCTGAACCATGGAGGCGGCCTGCATAAGTGCTTCGGTTTCTGCTTTGTAGTTTGTGCAGTGTTTGCCGGTGGTTACACTGGATGTGGCTGTATGTCCTCCAGGGAACTGGATCAGGATGCCAGCACCTCCATTGGAAACGGCATTTGTTGCTGATTCAACAGTGTAGATGTGGATCCATGCCTCCTTTGGGTACTGTTCGTCGATCACGGCTAGGGTGAGTGCCAGTCGAACGGTGTCATCCTGTCTCCTGAGGCAGCATGTGGGACACTGGTGCAGATCTGGATGTCTGGTTTGTCCACTGCCCAAGGGTTTTCCTCTTCTTCTGTGATCAGAGGTAGAGTGCTCTGTGGAAGGACTTCCCTGTACTGTCGAGAAAATCGCATGCTCTCATGGACACAGCTGTTTCTTTTGAGCCGGTTCTTGGTGAGGTGGCTCAGTCTGTGCTTCATGGGGTGGTCGGGCAAGCACTTGAGTTTCTCAGCCTGTACAATGGGTTTGGCTTCTCTCCTCTGGCTGAGAGGTTGGATTGTGGTCAGCTTCTCCATTTCCTTGATTGGAGTGGATTTTATTGCACCAGTGATGAGTCGAAAAGCCTGGTTTTGCACTCGGTCGAGGGTCTGCAGGTTCGTCTTGGCTGAGGTTGACCACACTGTGGAGCCATACTCGAGGTGGGGCCTGACTGTTTCCTGGTATACTGTCTTCAGTATCTTCTCGTTCGCTCCCCAGTTTCCTGAGTATGGCCAGCTTGCGCCGGGCCTTCGCCTCTGCCTTTACAATGTGTGGTTTCCAGGTCTGACGTCTGTCGAAGGTGACACCAAGGTAGCTTCTTCATCCTCTCTCATGGTTCCGGCTTTCTGCTTTGGGGACAATGTGAAGAGGGTGGTGGAGGATTTCTCCTGGTTGACGGAGATGCACCAGTCTTCTGCCCATGCATTCAGCGTATCTGCCGCTAGCTGCATTCTGTAGATGGCAGTACTTGCATGCTCCTCCTTTCACCAGATCACAAGGTCGTTTTTTTCTAGATAATTATGGTCAAGCATTGAGAACCTAAGCTAAAGGCTATTTTTAGCACTGAACATGTTTTGTGTTTAAGATCCATTTAGGGTGAATTAGGTTCTTGTCCACTTTTTTAACACATTAGCTGGGACACACTACATCAGGAGATGGATCGACCACGATTATTCAAGGGAACTGCTAGATTAGCTTGGCGCTTGCCTGATGGCGCGAAGCTAATTGGGCACTACCCTTGAATTATCATGGTCGATCCATTTCCTGCAACTGGTAATAGTCCTTAGTTGACAACTCCAAAATTTGGGAAATGCGGCCGTGGGATTAAATAGGTGAAGTTTTGGAACTAAAATATTTCACTAAACCACTTTAGTGCATGATTTTGAAAAAATTACTGCTGTACGAACCAAGCCCACAGTGTCAAGCAGCAATCAACTGTTCTATTCACTTTTATATTTTTAAAGGGGGTTACCGGAAAAAAGTGACAAAATGAACAATTCATTCAAATCGTTCAGAAAAAAGATATAAATAAATAAATATGAGAGAGAGAGAGAGAGAGAGAGAGAGAGAGAGAGAGAGAGAGAGAGAGAGAGAGAGAGAGAGAGAGAGAGAGAGAGAGAGAGAGAGAGAGAGATGATGATGATGATGATGATGAAACGTTTTTATTCAGGATAAAACGTTTTAGGCATAGCAATGCCTATCTTCCAAACTGTCCTGCTACTCTACACATATAAAAATACATCAGACGATACATCAAAAGATAAAACATATGTAAGTAAAAAGACCCATCCCCCCGCCCACCACCACCACTCAGAGGGGAAAAAATAGAAATAAAAAATAAACAAAATATATAATTATATACACAGGTATGAACCTGACATTAATGCAGACAGTCGAGCTGTTACATAATCTGCAGCAACAGTAGAAGAGTATTAGGTAATAGGAAACTTGTCACTAACTATACGAATAGTAGCATAAGAGAGAGAGAGAGAGAGAGAGAGAGAGAGAGAGAGAGAGAGAGAGAGAGAGAGAGAGAGAGAGAGAGAGAGAGAGAGAGAGAGAGAGAGAGAGAGAGAGAGAGAGAGAGAGAGAGAGAGAGAGAGAGAATATTATGACATCTTTGTGAAAGAGAGCGACGGCAAAAGGAAGTCATCATTAACCCGAATCATGAAGTTTTAGTGAGTCGGATGCCGAAAAATCTGAGACTCTTTTGACGAGACTGAGTGAGACAGCAAAACAAAAGTCGTCATTAACGCAAATGACGAGGCATGCACGAAGGAGATAATATTTGTGTGAAAGAGTGAAGCAGTCAAAAGAAGACATCATTAGCTCAAATCTCAGAGTTTTACGTTTTCAAGGAAAGGGGGAATGCTTTGAGCAAAAGAAAAGAAATATTGCCAGTCGATCGTATCCTCAACCCGAATTAGTTCCCTCAATATGAGGATGCTGATACAAATGGAACCGAGCACTGATAGCAATAGGCATGGACTATCATAGAGCCCTGCAACCTGCGTGGCTGTATGACAGTCTATGCCTCTTACAGATATACGAGGTTGCATGAGAGAATCCGTCACGGACAATAACGGGAGAATACTTGTCAGTCCATCGACAGCTGAACCCAAATGATTTCCCTCAATCTATGGATGCAGATACAAATGGAACCAAACTGTGCCATCAACAGGCATAGAAACAACCAGCAGTAAGAAAAAACTTTGGATGAACCCGGCATCAGAAAACAGAACAGTTTACTAAAAGTTTCAAATTTCACAAAACAAAACCAATTATTTATTTATCTACTAGTTTTGTGTCCATTAAATCCGTTTAAATCTGGAGTTTGCAAGAGACATATACTGTCATGATCCCCTATTGAAGCAGGGGCTCATGACTGTATATGCCTCTTGCAGATTGCTCATGACAATCTACGTCTCTTGCAGATGAATCGAACTTGAATTCGACTCCTCCATGAAAAGGGGTGAGGTCGACAGTCAAAGAAGAAGACGCCATAATCGCGATGCCTGATCGTCTCTTCAGTCCTCAATAGCAGACGACAATCTGATGCCAATTTGTCTCGATTTTGTCGTGATTTAGCCTCATTGGCGCGCTCTGTGATAGACAAGATAATCGCGACCAATTTTGGATCCCAATAACCGCTCCGGCCGGCCTTTTCCGATAGCCCCTTTCTTAATTGTTTGGCTTCCACTGCCATCCGCCATCCTCGATGGACTGACTGGTGAGGTGAGCTAGGCCATGAGAGCTCAAAGACCATGACAGCTCAAGGATAGAACTTGGCTGACGTTATAAAATCTTAAATATTTGACTTCCACCGACCGCCATCTGCAAGTGATCACGGTGTGATCGGTCATGAGAGCTCAAAACCCATGACAGCTCAGAGATAGAACTTGATTGAGGTCCGTTTAAAATATACCCTCATAATTGTTTGGTTTCCAATGCCAACAGCAAGCAGCCGGTGGCAGCGGCAGAATTTGTTTCCGAAATTGTTCGTAATTCTTCGCCAAAGAGCCCCAGTCGTCCAAGGAACATGGACACAAAGTAATGTTTCCAATAGGCATAGATCCTACGGGGGTTCATGAGGATCTATGTATCTAGCAGTTGGATTGGGGTTCACCTCCCTGGGTGAACCCCATCGGGAGTGTAAAACAGTACCGATAGCTGCGTGCACGCAACGGGGTCAACACAATTACGGATACTCGGGGTTTTGCCGCATATTCGTATGCGGGACGTCACCAATGAGTTAACCCATTCAGCCCTGACGCATTACAGCAGGAGGTGGGTCGACCATGATAATTCAAGGGTAGTGCCAGATTAGCTTGGCGCCTGTCGGCACCAAGCTAATCTGGCACTGCTTTTGAGTTGTCATGGTCGATCCATCTCAGGCAACAGGTGCATAGTCGTTAGATGACGCCTCCAAAATTTGAGAAATACGTGCGTCGGGCAGAATGAGTTATGGATACTCTGCGTTTTGCAGCATATCCGTATGCGCCACGTCACGAATGAGTTAATCGACTGATCGAGGTATCTGGATCGCGACGATGTCGGAGAAACCTAGTGCTTGAACCATGATAGCTCAAGGATCACAATAACCGCCGGCCGTTCTTTACCGACAGCCTCTGAAGACCTGTTTTGGTTTCCACGTCATCTGAGGATGATCGCAGGATAAACTGAACGATCCCGATACCTTAACTCATTCAGTCCGAAGGTCGTATTTCCCAAATTTTGGAGGCGTCATCTAATGACTATGCACCAGTTGCAGGAGATGGATCGACCAAGATAATTTAAGGGCAGTGCCAGATTAGCTTGGCGCCGACAGGCGCCAAGCTAATCTGGCACTACCCTTGAATTATCATGGTCGATCCATCTCCTGCAACTGTGCGTCAGAGCTGAATGGGTTCCAGGCGTTTCCTGAACCTTAACCCCTTGACTGCTGCTGAAGATACCTAATTTCGGCGGAAATGACGCGCAGTTACACGTCTTTTCCGCCGAACGGCACCGTCAGAAGCAGTCAAGGTCTTATTAGTTTAAAGATAGAACAGAATATACGCGTGGACCATGGTAGAGTTTGATTGTCTTTTTCTTCTGGAATCATCGCGACATCATCAGTCGCTACTTACAACCAATAGGTTGATCTATGTCTATCGCTCGCAAGGATCAGCCTTCGGCTTTTCGCAGCGTATGAAGTAGTTTGCATAATTATGTGCCATTTTTTGTCATACTTGCCACTCTTGGGAGTCAACTCATTCGAGACGTGTGACATCCGGATACTCGGCATAAAACCGCATATCCAGACGCGATAAATACCACGACTCGAATGCGTCATCAAAATAGTTTAAATCTATGACTGTTTACTGAACTGACAACGAGAATGTGCGAGTCTGAAAGCGCCCTTAGCCTTAAGCGGCCCGTAGTTGAGTTGTAATTGTTCCTGATCATGATGTAATTAAAAGAGTCCTGAAGCTCGCTTGTAGGGAGGGGGAGGAGACTGCAACTAGCCTGCATTATATTGATCCATCTCCAGCCCTTTCGCCCTCCCCCAACCTCCCTCCTCCCACCCTCCCCTCCCCCAACCCAACCCCAACCCTCTCCTCCCGCCCACCCCCACCCCACCCCACCCCCGCCACCCCCAACCTCTAGTGTTGCCTTGGGTGGGTGTTATTGCCGAAGAAAGTACAGGTCAGCTTCTCTGAGAAGTACACGAACCAGTACCACAGGATCCGTCTGTCACCTATGCCAGTGTGTCGTGGATTCGGATATGAGGCAGACAGGCCTCTGTCTTTCTAGTGGATGACTCTCGTGAGTAAAACTTCTTGGGCTTACATCAGCCTACATTGATTTTTTGGCAGCGGTGCATAAAGGCCATCGGGCCGAAGTCGGCCGCAGTGAGCCCGCGCACCGTCGTGCGCGGGCCGACTGCGGTCCGATGGTCTTTCACGTAACTGGCAGTTACCGCGTTCTACTGAGGCTCACTTGTAATCGTATTGGGTCCGAGGCTCATTTATTGGTCAATTCAGGCTTTAACTTTGGCCTCTTTGCGTGCAATCAATGCTTTTGCCCGATGACTTATACAAGAAACAAATGGAAGCAAACAATCCTGATCACTGCAGACAAGAGGTATTGATTCTCATGGACCTCTGCAACTGCTTTGGTCCATGAAAATCTATGCCTCATGCAGGTGGACCATTTTTGTGTGCAATATGCGTCAAACCACCGAAAAAATCTCTCTTCTTGAGAGCTGACATAGGAGTACATGTTTCTTAGCCTTGTATGTGGATATTATATACCGGCGTGTATGGGCTGATGAGGACCTGTGCCTCTCTCTCTCTCTCTCTCTCTCTCTCTCTCTCTCTCTCTCTCCTCTCTCTCTCTCTCTCTCTCTCACACACTATGCAAGGGCCTGCCGAAGTCACGCACGCCCATCTCGCTTGGCAACAAATTCAATTTGTCCGGATTCATGCGCATCTCAGGAATCACAACTTCCCCCTCTCTGTGTTGCCGCCCCTAAGTCGTTTTCATGTCCAAGGGAGATAACTGGTCGGATAATGACAGGGTTGCGGCCCTTTGCGCGCACGACCATGGCAGGCGATTGCGTTGAGTGTCCTGAGGCTTGTTGGGACCTGGTTCGACGATTAGCGGACGACAAAAACCTGTATCCCCTGGCTGAGTTCCTCGAGCTCAGCGGCTAGGCCATGCCATCCACAAGATCCCTAGACCCTCATGAGCCGGCTAAAGGCATTGTATCGCGGGTTGTGCTCATCATCAAGCAGGATTCGATTTGAGATGAGATGGAATGGGGAAAAAATTGAAAACAAGACAAGACTTAAATTGTCTAGAAGGAAAAACAATCATCTACTGTCATCATCATCTACTGTCATCATCTAAGCATTCAGGTAACGAAGCACAGACACACAATTATGACTGACACACAAAAGATTACCTTCAAGGAAAGACAAGACTCAAGTATCTGGAGGGAAAGAACATTTACATGTGCTATAATCTACAGGATCCAGTTGTATGAGTGAGCTTTGTTGTGCGCCATCCACTAAGCAAGATGCTCCTCTATAGCGACACAACTTTTGGCGCACGACAAAGCTCACTCATGAAACTAGCCCCAGGGACTGAATCTTTTAAGGTAACGAAACAGACGATCTCTCATTCTTGATGACCCATAATCCACACCTTTTTTTACCTTCGTGTCAGATCCGTTCAAATCGGTTCTCCTTAGGCAGAGGCAGCCATCTGAGAGTTCAGCACGCGACGATCACAACCGTAAGCGTGATTCCAGACACTTTCTGACGATCCCGACTGGACCTCTTGGGGATACATGTACAAGCGCCACTCTGAAACTTCAATGATCGTCTCTCGGTGATGGGCACGGATGTCAATAATACAGTATTAACGACTAGCTAAGGTCTCCATGACTAAAGGACAGGGATATAAATGACGTTTAGTTGTAGTAGTAAGAGGCATAGATTCTCATTAGCCGGCCCTTGCAATTGCAGGGTCTCATGAGAATCTATGCCGCATGTTGCTGACTTTGGGAAGCTCTGGTCTGGCTACAAAACCAAATAATATATTATAAGGTATATGCATAGATCCTCAATGGGCGTATTTTATTCCCATGAGCCCCTTGCAGATGCCGGGACCCATAAGGATCTGTGCAGCTTGTAGATGTGTGCCTCTGCCTGCAGAACTGACAAAGGCTAAAATTTCCCAATACGCAAAAGGCTATCACTGCGGGTGACATCGGACCGAAAGCCTTTTGCTTACTGGGCACCTCGTAATGATCCCCCCCCCCCCCCCCCACTCTACTCCTGCCTAGACTCTCTGCAGCCTGAAAAGGCTAACATAAAAACCTATGCTTCTTTAAGATGGAAGAAAAATCACTGATCGTCTTCCGAATGAGGTTGCATGCCGTATCACGTGATTATCATGTGATAGTGGCTTCCAGGGACGATTGCCTGACTTGATCATGTGACGGTCATGTGATAGTCTCTCGGCACGACAACGTCTGACGCGGGAATAACGAAATTATTGGTCCTTGACGACCTTCTGACACGCTAACTTGATGTTTTGGGTGTTTTTAACTCATTAGAGACGCGCCGTATACGGATACGCGGCGATTACACTGTTACGTTTGCGGTTGTGTTATTCTTTGAGAGCATGTGTGTGTTAACCGTAGGAAAGATCCGATATTCATTTGATTTATTTTGAATAAGAATTACATACCTTTTTAGTAGGATTCATCCTCTTTTGCACGGAGAATTGCCGCGACCGATTTTTCTTGTGATGCGTAGTTTCGCTACAATGTTGTAGAGTTTGACCTACACTAGACTGGAAGATTCGAGCAGGGTCGCGATCTTTCTAGTGACCTCATATATGGCGTCAAAGTTGTTGGCAACATTTCGTAACATTGTATCAAAGATGCCTAAATGGTAGTTATTTCTAAAACATTCTTTTTTTAATGAATATTAATGAGTTTTGGTTACGTTTTATTTTCGGGATTGGTTTTATTGTGCGAATTTGCTGGATTATTCTGGAAATCTGTAATAGTATAAAAGACTGTGTTATGAAGTATGTGTGTACGTTGTATGAGAGACGCAGTGTGTCAAAAGTTTTGATGCATTGTAGAGGAGACAGTGTATCAGTGTTGGTGCATTTAGGGATGAATTGTGCGGAGATCGCATCGCTGCAATAAAATATTGTTGGAACCGGCTGTTACTCCAGTGTGGTCTACAACCTTGTGCCACGTGTGACGAGTTGCAGCTGAATGAAGTTTCTTTACAAGAACCCTACGTGCGTGCGTCTGGTGTGCTTGCATCATACTGCGACAACGACAACCACGTAATATCGCCGCGTATCCGTATACGGCATGTCTCCAATTAGTTAAAGGCTTTATAAAAGACAGTGTCGACGAAACTTTACTCTTGTGTATAACAAAAACAGAAAGAGAGGAAGGTTGAATGATGCTGGACCTAGGACAAAAAAAAAACAACTGTACACTGCATGCCCATGTTCCACTCCCACAAGGTCATGGAGTGCACAGTCTTCCTAAAACATACAATAGGACCTGCTTTGAGCAACCACCGGTGTGATAGATCACTTGTCATTAAAGATCATCATTTAGGTCGCTGTAACGACAGGTGGGGATTGTTGCTCTTCAAGACTCCTTTTGAATGAGCACGTGTCTTGAAGACGACTTTTTGTTGCGAAAACGGAGGTTGTTTAACTCATTCTACCCAAGACACACCACAGCAAGATATGGATCGACCATGATAGTTCAAGGGTGATGCCAGAATAGCTTGGCGCCTATGGGCGCCAAGCTATTCTGGCATCACCCTTGAACTATCATGGTCGATCTGTGTCCTGCACTGCAATGCAGTCTTCAGAGGACAACGGCAAAACTGATTTGAGGATTTCGGTGTTGGGGTAGAATGAGTTAAAAACAGGTTCTGCTGTAGTATTTCAAGAAATGTCCACTCCTCGTGTCAAGTAGTCCTTCCGGGGTGAAAGGAGTGCAAGGGTTAAACGGAGACATCTGACCGTACTTAAATGGGGTTAATGCACCCGTTGTCTCCCCTGTCTGTAGAAAGATTGGGTCGGTACCCCCTGTTTCAATGGGTAGGGATGGGAGGTACCCAGAGACATCCATTTTACAAAAAGAGGGGATCCCTATTTTCACAGATAGCCACGGTTTGCCACTTTAGAGAGAGAGAGAGATTAGGTCCCTACCCCTATTTTGTAAGGGTAGGGGTGGCAGATACCCAAGAGATATCCAGCCCTTTTTAATATACAACGGTAGGAGGTCTCAGTGCCTGTTTTCACAGGTAGCCACTGTTTGGGAGGTGACACTAATCGCTAGCTTCACGCCTCGTGCAAAAGAGGGGCGCACAATACGCGGGCAAAATAGCAGTCATTCTTCGAAGTCAATGCGTGTTTGGACGCCGGAAACCCGACGGTCGCCCCAGATAGCCCAGCGAGCCCGTGCACACCGATGAGCGCGGGTCGACTGCGGCCGACTACGGCCCAAGGATCTTTTGCTTGCTGGAATTATATTTCTTCCCTGCCGAGGAAGGGCTGTGCTTTTGTCAGCTATATGCTTTTGGGGGATAATGTCACCAATAAATTGCCGCGAATACCTGGGTCACTTTTTCCCCCTAGCACCGGCTGTGTCAAATGGACAAATGGACCCTGAAAGCTTAGGGGTCGTACCTGATTAGCGTGGCTCCGGTCTGTGAAGGCTCGAGAGTCGTGCCTGATTTGCTTGGCATCTGTAGGCATGGGGAGGGAAGAGTTGTCATTGCATCCTTCTATCACCCATGGCTTTGTTGAACGACGGAGCGCAGCGGTTTCTGTTTCAATGCAAACTGTTCCAAGCGATTCATCATCTAAGAAGGCTGGAAGGTTGCACATGATAGCTTGGTTGATAGCTGAGCTAAGCCAAGCTTAGCAGGCACAACCCTTGAACTATTACCGTCTAGGCGTCAAGCTACTCATGCCCCGGTCGACTTGAACCGAGCAGTTCAGCATGACGACACACATGGCTTCACTGACTTTAACCCTTCCACTGCCGGATCACGGGAATCAGCACCTAACTGCAAGAGGCATAGATCCTCATGAGCCCCCGCGACAGCGGGGGCTCACGAAGATCTGTGCCTCTTGCTGGTCTAATTCATATCTGCGATTCTCGCACGTTTTCGGTGTTTCAGGTTCAATCTGCGAGACTCCATTCATGGCCTGTGGCACTGATAGTGTTGATAGTGTTGACGAATATAACGCGTAAATCATGTCTTTGGAAGGTAGACGGGCCGCGATTTATGGCACAAAAAAGACGGTGTAGGACTAAGCTGGCACTTTCCAGAGAGCTGTACAAGCGCTGATGACTAGGATTCTGACAATTCAGCATGTAATTTCCCTGGGATTAACGCCTGAAGTGTGAACATGAAGTGACTTTGTAAACTTGTGCTCACAACCAATAGCAGGCAGAACATTCATTCTGACATCAGCATTGAGAGGGGCATGAAAAAGAAACGTCAGTGTAAGCTGCGTCCTAATGCAGACATTGAAATCTGGCACTAATCGATGACTTTCGCCTTCAATGGGCCGTACATCACGGAACCCATTTGTAATCTTATATTTTATTTTATTTCAGTTTAGTGCAGTTTAGTTTAGATCAGTGTAGTTTAGTTTAGATCAGGTTTGTTTTTGTTTTACTTTGTTTTCCTTTCCTTTTCTTTTCTGTCATTTTTTTTTGTTTTGTTTTGTTTTCACTTTTCATTTTCTTTTCCTTTCTTTTATTTTGCTTTGCTTTGTTTAGATCTAGTTGAGTTTATTCTTTAATTTAGTTTAGTTTAGTTTAGTTTAGTTTAGTTTAGTTTAGTTTAGTTTAGTTTAGTTTAGTTTAGTTTAGTTTGGTAGTGTTCAATGCGTAGTGCTGTGCAGTGTTGTGCTGTGCTGTATTGTATTGCACTGCGCTGTATTGCTTTATATCGTATCGTATCGCATTTGTTTATTTGGTTATTCTAAAATACTAAATAAAAAAGATACAAGCAGACAGCCTTCAATTATAATCTCACAGCACAGGATAGTCAAAGAGCAAGCGCTTTCCCCCCAACTCCTCCCACTGTCCATTCCAGCCACCCCAACTAAAAAACAAGTCTGTGATTTTGGACCTTGTGGCCTAGGCCGCAAGGTCCAAAATCACAGACTTGCACTCCTCTTCCTCCCTTCCCTCCCACACTGGTCACCTGAACACCTCGGGACCCTTTCTATCCTCTCTCAGTATTGGCCTGGCACTTGAGCTTGTTATAGAGTTGTGTTTGAAAGCAATGTCGTCCCTATTAACTCCATGTTATCCTTTCATTAATAGTGGCCGCTGTCCGCTGCCGACACGATTGTGCACCGGTCACTCGCACGTGTGAAGATAACCCCTATGATGGCCTCCTCGGGCAGAGAAAGGGTGTCAAACAACTGCTCGGCTGACCTGTCCGCTGTACTCGCCAGATCTCCCTTAAAGCGCCACGAGCATGTGTCGCACGCTATGGATGTTTTGAGTGCACTGTACCCATGAAGAAATTAGTATCGTCATCTTATTCCGTCTGCAAGAGGCATAGACTTTCATAAGCTTCTGCATCCTGCAGGAGCTCATGAAAGTCCATGCCTCTTGCAGACGGAAAGCGGGCTGTGAATATGTTGTCAAGGGTCAAACACTGGACTTTGTGAACCTCGGTCAGCGATTATCTCTCTTGGCCTTTTGGTTGTCTCCCTTTGGGCTGCATGATCGTGAACACTTTCGTCATTGGCTTGTCCACATCTTGTTGGTTGCCTCCCAAGCCTCACTCATTCTCCATCGCCACCCCGATCCCACCCACTCCTCCTGTATATTTTGTGCATACTTGACAACAATGCGATTTATCGACAGAGTGTCTTTATAAAAAAAAAATTAATGTTTATGTACGTTCTTTTGTTTCACCATATTGTAGCAGTGGTTTTTAAACATACCTGATGTTATATCACTCGTACACAACATTGCTTAACAAGACCGGTCATGGTCACACCAAATATGACTTTTTCAGGGGAGAGGGGGGGGGGGGCGGGGGGGGGGGGGAGCAAAGGGGGTTTTGGTTGGTGGGCTGGGGCGGGTATGGAATGGAGTGGCGCCGAAATTTTTACTGGGTCTTTTATCGCGGTCTTGTGTCAAACACTTTATTTTAGTCAGTCTGTGCAATTACGCTGGCTTATCTGACAGCTAGATCTGAACAAAACCTGCCGTAAATCATCATAAATAGCAACTTTTTAAAAAACTCGGTTTCATGTTGACTGTAATTATTGTAATAGAAATTTACACACATTTCAGTGAATATTAAAGCTCACGTCTGAATAGTAATGATCCCCTTAAAGATCTTTTGACTGCACACCTGAACATCATCCAACACCGTTAAGATCTAATAAACTTCAAGTAACAATGTTTATCTTCCCACGGCTTTCCCATTTCAAGCTGTAATCCCTCCTATTAACCCATTACGCCCTAACACAGTGAAAAAAGCATGGTTAGACCAGGACAGTTCTAAAGTGGTGCAGGAACAGCTTGGCGCTTCGACAATGACAATTCAAGGGGTGTGCCACTGAGAATAGCTTGGCGCCTCTAGGAGCCAAGCTATTCTGGCACCTCCCTTGAACTATGATGGTCGATCTGTTAACTCAGCTGTAATTTATTTTCAGAGAACATCTCCCAGATTTCAGACTTACGACCCAAGGGGTCAATGCGTAAAACTGGCACCTGATAATTACGCTGCAGTATTTGTTATCACCATAAACTTTGACACAAACCATGTTTGCACGCTCGCCAAATGGAGATGAAATTTGAGACAATGATGAACGACTGACTGGAAACTTAATATCAGTATGCAGGTTCGACATTTCAACTCATAATGGTCTTAGGCTTAAACCTCACTGATTTCTTTACCACTAACGATGTACACTAGTCCTATCTTCGGCACTGATTTCACACAAGTCCCCTTCTGCTGCACGGCCTTATGTGACTCTACGCCACGCCTCTGTTTCGTCACCTCTAATAATGTTCGTAGAATGAAACCCAAGATGACTTCCTACTTGTCATGATGTAATTTAGTGCGATCATGCTAGAGGTAAAGATTCTTATGAGCACCTGAGGCAGCAGGCACTCACGTGCATCTATGCCCCGTAAAGGTGGAATGGGACTGACATAGATGTAGATTGTGGGTGCACGTTGATTAAGTTAGGGCTGTTGTGCGATCACTCCAATTGTTTGCACAGATGGGCACACTTAATGTCAATAACCCTAACACTTGAGCTGTCGGCGCTATTTGTCGCGATGATTCCTGCAGGAATCACCGCGATAAAAATCGCTACCGACAGCCAAAGGGTTAATCATTAACACATTCGAGATGTGCCGCAGCCGGATATGCGGCTTTATGTCGCGTATCCGGATGCGGCACGTCTCGATTGTATTGACATCTTTGCCAAACACGGAACTGCTCCCTTTTTTTGTGTTGGTACTTCGGTTGCTTGTGTTACAGTACGAACAAGAGATGGGGAGATGGATCATGGCTGTGGTAAACAGTGCTTGACAAGAAAAGAAAAGGAGATCAAGAATCGAAACAAAAGGGCAAGAAAATAAAATAGAAATGATGTGGACAAAGGAAAAAGAAGGAAAGACCAGAACAAAGCAAGAATACATGCCCAAAACAGAGAGGACAAATGACAATAACGGGAATAACACAAGCAGCAAAACCGGCCACAAGAACAACTGGAGCAATAATAATAATCAGTGAATACTCCCATGCAATATTAGCGGGGGTTTAGATGGCTCGGTTCGACTCTCATCCGTATGGTTGCAGGTTCCAGCTGGGGTCAAAATTTGGACTGAATTCGGTGCGTTGTCTTTAAAATCACCTTCGTTTTGGACAAAAGACGTCAAGCCCGCAACGTGTAACGCTTCCTGTTATGTTAGCGTGACCAGCGTGACTAAATAATAATATTCATAAATAGACACGGTTAACTCATTGTGTCCCAGGTACGAAATACCCACGTTTTGGAGTTGTCCTCTGAGGACTGCATTACATTGCATCGACCATGATAGTTCAAGGGTGGTGCCAGAATAGCTTGGCGCATATGGGCGCCAAGCTATTCTGGCACCACCCTTGAACTATCATGGTCGATCCATATCTTGCTGGGGTGTGTCGGGACTGAATGAGTTAATGAAACGGCAGGTGCGTCACTGAGTGTGATATATATATATATATATATATATATATATATATATATATATATATATATATATATATATATATATATATATATATATATATATATATATATATATATATATTTTTTTTTTTAATCTGTTGTCTGTGTAGGCACAACACTTATGATGTGCAGTCCCAAAAATCTGCAAGAAACATAGATTCTCATGAGCCCATGCAATCGTGTAGGGCTCATGAGAATCTACGCGTCTTGCCAGTAGGGGATCCCACTTAGATACAGTTATCTGGTACGCTGGTCCGCCATCAATGAAGACACACAGTTTGGTGCTTGTAACTGACACACCGGTTGAATTTTGTACCTTCTCTGCAGAAGCAGTGATTAGATTCATCATTTAGCTTTCTCCTGCGCCAGCCGCTAAGCAAGGTGTTCCGCTCACACATGCAGTTGGCCCCAAGGGCCCATGACTGCGAAAATATTCCCCTTACTATACACATGCTATTGACTCTCTTTTTAATTGTACCCGGGTGCGGCGAATAAGTTGCCTGTACATTCATCTTTGCTCCTCACTCAAGGGACTCCCCGCTTGTGACTCAAAACATCACGCTGAAATTTTAATCGTGTCTTTTCCCGGCTGTGCCCTTCCACGCTGATTTAATCCGCTAGTTTACATGCCATTACAAACGTGTTTAGACATCGCTCGTTTGGATTATCCCGGACATGTACACCACATGTTGCTTTTTGCAAGAACGGCTGAAATCTCAAAGAGTGTCTTCGAACTGAGGAAGGCAGATGGAGATGGGCTTGATCACTCCAACCAAAGACATGAACTGTATGACACATATAATTCGTTCAAAGATACTATACGCTATACTATAATAATTATATTGTAACGTATTATAATAGAGTATCTTTGATTCGTCAAAGCAGTTTGCATTGAAATGACTGCCAACTTTTAAGATGTTAGGTATTTGGGTCGATCAATAACAAAGCAAGAGGCATGGATCTCATGAACCCCATGCACTCTGCATGAGAATCTATGCCTCTTGCAGATAGGCAGAATTACATATACCAGTATCAAGAGCAGGCTGGGATTTCAGGTGGAGGCGGCTTGTTTGTCAAGGTATTAGCACCCCTTACTGACACTCATACATTGTGGAATTGTATCTCTTTTAGCGGGGTATTTGTCAGTTTAAAGCTAGGACGCAGTGTTGGAGAGGGGGAAGGTAGAAGATTGATTGACGCATTGTTTGGGATTTATGCCTGGTAAGCATAACAAAAATTCCAACGAGCCAAGGAAACCATTTACCAGCTAAACAAAGAAACAAGCACACAGACAAGCAATTTCTAAAACATTTCAACAAGCTAAGGAAACCCACCCACAGCAAACCAACCAACCAACCAACCCACCAAACAATCCAGTAATCGTCTAGTCAAACAGTAATTGCAAACATGATAACCCCCGGCATAAGGCCTGGTTTCTGGGGTCAAGTCTTCAACGACTTTAATATCAAATGATGCACACAAACAAGCTAGCAAACAGAAGAAAAACGAGCAAAATGTCATAAGTTATAAATTTCGGGTCAAGTAGTAAAGATATACATACATAAAAAAAATACGGCTGCCAGGGTCATGTAGCTACTAAATAGCGTCTCTTTGTCAGCGCATGTTTACTGACCGGTACAGAAACGTTATTCAAACCAAGCAGTTAACCAACCATCCAACCAATGAACCCAACCCAACTAAATCACCCAAACCAACCAGCCAACCAACCTAACCAAAGCAGGCAAGCAACTTGAGGAAACAATCAGCCAACCAACCAACCAACCCCACCCGAAAATCCCAACCGACCCAACCCAATCCCCAACACCCGTACCGAACTCCCCAAATCTAAACCCAATCCCCAAAACCCCCAACCCTACCCATTCCACTAAGCAAACAACAAGCAAATCAACAAACATACAAAACAATGCAGAGAAGAACGCGACGGAGAAAGAAACACACTTAGAAAAGACAGTTACAACACAATTTATTCATATTTCGGGTATTTACCTTTTCCAAAACAGACAAACAAACAAGTAGAGAATTCAGTCGCTATTTATCTTGTCAGCGAAGAAGGCCGTGAAAGTTGCAACTGATCCAAAACAATGGCGTAAGTTGTAGACTCTTGGGTCGGGTGGAAAAGGCTATCAATGATACATACATAAATACCGGGTCGTGTCGAGTCGCCTCTAAACTCTGCCCATTGCCCGGCCGTTTTCCTGAACGGTACACAAAATTTATGACTTTTTTTGCCTCCGCAGCCTGGGGAGCGGGAAAATAAGGGAGGTAATCGAATAGTTGAGCGTGAAAGAAGTCGTGCTGAAACCAATTGATCACTTTTTCGGTGACAAGGGGAATAATTGTAGGAGGGAGAGTTGCCGCCCTTCTTAATCCAAGCAAAATATCGAGAGCCTTCCGTCTGCAAGAGGCATAGATTCTCATGAGCCCCTGCACTACTGGGGCTCATGAGAATTTATGCCTCTTGCTAGCAAGATTTTGATTAAGATTTTCATATTGAGATCTGTATTTCTGTCTAAATTCAAATAGAATTGAGTCATTGTGGAACAATTTTAAGCAGTTTTCTAGAGCAGATGTTGGTTACACCTCACATTGATAAAGATGAGTGTGTTTAGCATGTTTTTGATTACTAATAATAACAGCTTCTCCGGAGTTAATCTTGTTGTGAAGGTATAAAAACTGCTGAAAAGAGTGAAATCAAACCAGATAGAAATCGGATAAGGCCATTCTCTGACGGCTACGATACTATTTACACCGTGGAGAATAACCCAACCAAGAAAGAGATACGCAGTTACACCACAATTTATTGATATTTCAGGCTAAACCCCTTTTTAAAACTACAAAGTACAATCACAAAGTACACAATTTGCGACTTATCTTTTCAGTTGCATTTTCCGATCAAGAAAAGATACTTTGAAAAGTGTGCACTTGTTTCTGTGTGCATTTAATAAACTGTGTCCATTTTAAGAATATCTCTTTCTTCGTTGGGTTCCTATCTGTATTTTACACGCTTGGCAGTCACCTTTTTGGCCTGGATTTACTTTGTACTTGTGATCAAGGGTCAGTTGTATGAGTGAGCTTAAATCCTGCACAAGGCACTAAGCAAGGTGCTCCGCTTTAGCGGAGCACCTTGCTTAGTGCCGTGCGCAGGATTTAAGCTCATTCATGCAACGCACACTAGGTCCATTCATGTAATTCAATGAAGTAACCGAAGAAGAAAAATAAATCGCTTTGATAAACAAAGACAACAGAGTTTTTTTGTTCCATTTAATCTGTTGGATGTCTTGCCTAGTTTCATGCGAACCTGCTGTAAGCGACCATCCGTATGACAGATCAGCTATCGTGAAAGACAGGGAAAAAAATCACCTGTCATTAAAGACCACATTTTTTGGTGGTTACAGCTATCTTTAATGACAGGTCTTGCCCTTCGAGACTTCTCTTAAGAAATATCATGGTCGTTGTCGCTGTAGTGCGTCGGGGCCAAATGGGTTAAATACTTACTCAGGCCTTCCCTTCTACTTCCTAATATCTTCTGACTGCTTTCCTGTGTGTCAGTCTGGAGGTCCTGTCGGGAGGTCAAAGGAACCATTGTACCCTCAGTCCTTCGGCCTACAATGTTTCGTTTGACCTCCCTCAGGCCTACAAGGGTCCGTGTAGCATACCCCTCCGACCAATAACTTATAATATGTAATTATATATATATATATATATATATATATATATATATATATATATATATATATATATATATATATATATATATATATATATATATATATATATATATATATACTGAACAATAAAAGAAACGCAAAATTCGAGTGTATGTTGTATTTGTATGATAAATCCACGAAAATACAAGTAAAACTATTTTTCATAGCCAGTGTATGAGCCGGCAACAACATATAAGCATGCATTCACCGCACTGTAGTAACCGTGTTGCCCTCCCTGTGCACGAGGCGCCTGTACTGGTTAGGACGCACGGCGTATGCTTTCCACGCACGTGCATACACTGCAGAGTGACGTTGGGTCAGGAACTGTGTTCAGCAATGCAAGGTAATAAAAAAATCGGTAGTGTTACGCCTTCTGTCACTTTTGCCGTTGCCACATCAACCATGCCAAGACTTAGTGCTCCCCAACGAGAACGAGCTCTTGGATTTTTGGAAGCCGGAAAAGCCGGATCCACAAGCCATGGCAGTGACCTTTATATGTCACATTTCGACAATTTACAGGCTGCAGCAACGTTATCATGCCAACGGGTCTTCTGCTGACACCCCGAAGCGGACGACCACGATGACTAGACGGCCACATTTTCTGGGCTCACGTGCCAAATCGCTTTCAACCAGCCGAGGAAACAGCAAGAGAAGTTATCGGCAACCACTACCAGGCACCCATCAGTGGCCAGACAGTGCGACGAGGGCTAGAGGAGCATAATCTGCACAACCGCCGTCCAGCCCGTGGACGTGTTCTTACTGACCGTCATCGCCGTGCACGCCTAGAGTGGTTACAGGCTCATGTCGACTGGATCTGGCGACATTGGCAGAACGTCCTGTTCACGGATGAGAGCCTCTACTATATATATATGTGTGTGTGTGTGTGCGTGTGTGTGTGTGTGTGTGTGTGTGTGTGTGTGTGTGTGTGTGTGTGTGTGTGTGTGTGTGTGTGTGAGAGTGAGTGTGTGTGTGTATGTGCACGCACGTACACTCTGTGTGTGCACGCACGTACACTCTGTGTGTGTATAAACAGCTGTGGAAACGAACTGATACACAAACAATGAAAGTAACAAACAGCAGTTTGGACGTATATATTTACACTTTATTATGATCCATATTCATTCACAGACTTTTCACTGTTCATCGTACAATTTAATCAATAGATCTACGCACTAGCTTCCATTATGCTAGCACCTGATATTGGACGGACGCGTCTCTCTCTCTCTCTCTCTCTCTCTCTCTCTCTCTCTCTCTCTCTCTCTCTCTCTCTCTCTCTCTCTCACACACACACACACACACACACACACAATCACACACACACACACACACACACACACACACACACACACACACACACACACACACACACACACACACACACACGAACCTCGAACACACACGCTCTTACGTACATCAGGCAAACAATCTTCTTATATATTGGTCAATCACCAAACGTATTATGTCACCCACATGTTCACAAACAATTGCTCATTATGTTTAGCGCAGGTGTGCTGGTTTATGATTTTGGCCGTAAGGTCCAAAATCACAGACCAAACACGCATATTTGTCTCAAGACTCAATGCGGAAACCTATCAGTTTTCCGCACACGAACTAGTATCACTGTATATATGTACAAACGTTTAAAAATATGGAAAACTTGTAAAATGTGCGTAAAACATAAAATAGGGGCAACGTCTGTTTCATAATTAGCAAATAATTATACGGCCTAGTTGAAGATTCTTATTGTTCGTGACGACAGACCCTCGACGGTGGATTGACTGAGAGAGGTCATACTTCGCACCCTGAAAATACATGTCATTGACAGACGCAAATTACGGGAAACAATTTCAAAGCATAAGGCATGAACATTCTCATTTTCATAAATAATGTTATTCGTGAACTTCAAACTATAAATGACAATTCTAATGATGGGGAATAACAAATTTAAATCGTAAGCTTAACAATGTCAGTCAACTTACCGTTGATAGCATGTGGTCATGACTGTAAAAAAAAAACTGTGCACGGTTGTGAGTAAAGAAAATGTGTCGCAGGTTGAATGGTCTGATGATCAGTGGTGTAAATGGCATTAGAATAGACTAACACTTGGTATTGGCAATAACACAACCAACAATTTACGAGACACGCGTGGTAATAAGGTCAGACAAACAGTAGTCCAGGCCATTAAATCTTTGCGTTTCAAAATGGGCAGTAACAATTACTGAATTTCTTTGTAATGGACGTTAACTCATTCTAAGCGTGCCGCATTCGGATGCGACACATCTCGAATAAGTTAACACAGCATATACAGAAACAGACACGATTTAACGTAAAATATCGACTCTATGTCCATTATACTTTATCGTCTGTTTTGATTTTTTTTTTTTAATCTGGTCGGAATACTTTGGCTGTTGGCAGCGGTTTTTGTGGCGATGATTCCTGCAGGAATCATCGCCACAAAAACCGTTAGGCCTACCAACAGCCAACGGGTAAACTGTTTAACTCATTCTACCCCAGACACACCACAGCAAGATAAGGATCGACCACGATAGTTCAAGGGTGATGCCAGAACAGCTTGGCGCCTATGGGCGCCAAGCTGTTCTGGCATCACCCTTGAACTATCGTGGTCGATCTGTGTCCTGCACTAGAGTGCTGTCTTCAGAGGACAACGGCAAACTTTGGGGATTTCGGTGATGGGGTAAAATGAGTTAATTAATCCTTGTTATTCAGAAGCGTAATTCTGTCTTTGCTGGTTAAGTTGTTGTGTTTTACTTGAATGCGGGCACTCATTATGTTGTTCTGGATTTCAGTTGAGCGTTAGCAGTTGTTCCAAAGACATGTGAGATAAAATAATAATAATAATAATAATAATAATAATAATAATAATAATAATAATAATAATAATAATAATAATAATAATACATAGTTCTTGTATAGCGCTGTTCTCCACTGGACTCACTGCGCATGCACAACAGCACACCCTCTCTCTCAGACACACGCACGATTATACACTACTTTAAACCACCCATCTCTTAGTCCCAACACTATACATTCAATACAAATAGACCGCCAACTTCGCATATAATTGCGGAAACACCAAAGTGTGTTTGTTGGTATGCCCGACGCCGTTTGTCGTAAGCGAAGTAATTTAACAAACAAAATTGCTATATCCAAATTCTGCAGTAGTCTTTGTTTATAACGTGGTCGGATATAAAGAAACGTCGGATATAACAACTTGTCTTCAGAGATCCCGGCCATTTAGTTTCCATATAAATTAATTCATTCATAACCAACTTCAGATATAACCAAAAAAAAAATTGGTGCGATTTGAAATATCCGAACGCTGCTGTACATATTATCCCACGAAAGAGAGGGACGTGCGGTGGAGAAAAATTACTTTCTTATTTTCTGGTCGTTCTAGCTTTTAATCAACCATTCACGCAGACGCAAAAGACTATCGGCCACCTTAGTCGGCCGCAGTGGGCACGCGCACAGTCGCGAGCGGGCCTACTGCGACCGACTTCGGCCCGATGGCCATTGCGTACACGAAAGTAAAAGGTTCACAGACCAGCAAGCTCATTTGGCTTAAGTCGATCCAATTACTTATTCGGTACAGTAGAACAGTTCGAGGGATAAGGTGTACGTGTACAAAAATCTTCATTGGTGACATACATTCTGACCAGAATGTCAACATTTATCTATAGAAAAATCAAAATACAGGTAAAACGTTTCAATTAAGCATCTCTCAGCACTGCCGGCAAAGTGACAAAAAATAAAGATAGCTAAACGTGTCTGAACAAAGCTGAACTATGGGACAAAACTGAACCATACCAAGGTTCAATCTCACAACCTTCTGAAAATAAGGTGAGCGCTTAGAACCATCCAGCTTTACAGTCGCATTGGCATAACAGAATGAAAAAGATTATCAACCACTTGTAGTTAGGGAGATCTTTTGTCAATGGTTAACTCATGTCCACCCTCCAGCCAGAGCCTACGTCCTTAAACTAGTGTTAACAAAGAAATAAATGTGTGCTGCCTGTGATTTTGGACCTTACGGCTGACGCCGTAAGGTCCAAAATCACAGGCAGTACACAAATAATGGTAGTCATGTTTTAAAATCACGACAGCAAGCCTTCTGCCTTTTAGTACCGTGTTGACAACGCACAACAACCAACATTCATTAAGTGGAATTCTATGTCCGTGTGAACACAGACAGCCTGTGGGTCATGTGAAACAACATAAAATATGATGACGACAAAAGACTCAACATTTCAAACACACGTACTCTTTTTCTAATTCAAGAGTGGTGCCAGAATAGCTCGGCGCCGGTCAAAACTGAAGTTCCAAGCTCAAACTGTCTTCAACCTACACAACGGTTGACAGTTGTACAGGTGCAGCAAAATGCCGACGCCGTTGTCAAAAAGTCACAGAAGAATATTAAAACTTGTGCAGTTCATGAAGAATCTCAACGCTCTTTAAAATTGGGTCCCTTTGACCCAGTCTCACCGCTCTTTATAATTTAACTCCAGGCAGAAGCCTGGGTAAGAAGTATGAAATCACGACGAAATCATGAAGAAAACATGAAGAACTCCGTTCAAGAAAACTAAAATAAGAACAATGTGTCTGCTGGCAGTTGTTTTTTTTCTTCGTCATTCATAGTCACTGGTGACAGTTTTCTTTTCCGGGCTTTCAGTGTACACATCACTGTCATAAGCCTTCACAATCAGAGACTGACTCAAACTCCAATCAATTCATTGTATACAGAGATGTGAGATAATAGTTCAGATCTCCAGTAGCAAGAGGCATGGATTCTCATGAGCCCCTTCATCTGCAGGGGTTCATGAGAATCTATGCCTCTTGCAGATATCTGCAGGGACTCATAAGAATATGTTCGCTTCTTGCGGAGTGAACAGGGCTGAACGTGGATTGGCTGACTGTTGGCATGAAGTTGATTTAGCTGTCCAGCAATGCAGGGGCTCGCTAGAATATAAGCCTCCGTTAAAGCCTGCAGATGAAGTGAGGGCCGTCCATGATCACCTCGGTGCTGTGGACGTTAAACCCGAACGAACCAACCAACCGATGAAGTGGTGAAGTATGGATGAGGCCAGACTTGCTGACTGTTTAGATGTAAATTTAGCTGTTCAGTTATTTAGCAGTCTTCAGTAACAGAAAGCTCCTCTTCGTCAGATAAGCACATGTCTTCATCGATGTCATGCTCTGAAGCGTCACTTTTGGCGTCCGAATGTGCGGCGTCTAAACCAGCGCCTAGCTTTCCGTCGTCGCCGGAAGTGACGCCACCGGTGGCCTCTTCCTCAGCCTTCATGCGCTTGTGTTTGGTGCGCCTGTTCTGGAACCACACTTTCACCTGCAACACAAAAACAGAAACATTATTTGTATTATAAAACGGAGAAAACAAACAATCGTAAACGCTGATACTACAAAAACAAACAAACACAATATAAAAACAATAAAGCAAAACAACTATGTTTTCTATTTTCTATTTTCTCACGCCAACTTGACCTGATATATAACAAATAACGTGAAACAAAACAAAAAGGAAAACCAAACGAAAACAGGGATTGGAAAATCGAAAACAAGTAAACAGTGCCGGTGGTTACATGTACAACGTGGTTAACACCTGACAGTACTACTGTTTAACCCTTTTGCTGTCGGTAGCGCTCTTTGTCGCGATGATTTCGACAGAAATCATCGCGAGAAAAAGCGCTACCGACAGCCGAAGGGGTAATCGCTCAATACCTGTTAGTAACAGCGTTCAATCAACATCAAAGCCTCAGTCATCGTTCGTCCATGTCGACGCATAACCGACTACAGACAACTCGGATAACATAACGGTCTCGGTCCACGCCGGTAAAGCTAACGGGACATGGACGCTTTCTTGCAATCAAAGGCAACACAGATGTCTTAAAAGCGGTGCCTACTCCACTGCAAAAGATTCTGATTCTCAGGAGCCTCTCCCGGTGTCATGATGGACAAGGTCTAGAGACAGCGCTACATAAGACCGGTCATGACTACCAGCAATTACTGCATGGATAACAAGCCCTCTAGACATCAAAATCCTCCCCAAACAGTTCTAGTTGCGAAACCCTAACGCTGCCAGAGACATATACGCTCATCATACGTTCGTGTATGCATCTTTTCAGGCGCATCTGAGGCTCTTATTCCTTCGGAGGAAGAAAACAGGGGTTCAGGATGCGAGTGTAAACGATCAAAACCCTGCTGATGCGATCTGAGGCAATTATGGCGTCACTTGCAGACTGTGAAGCCAATCGGTCATGTCTCAGAGTACCAGAACACAATCTTACCACTAAAGGCATCCGTCTGCAAGAGCCATAGATCCTCATGTGTCCCCGCCGTAGGCGGGGGCACATGAGCATCTATGGCTCTTGCTGATCTAATGTTCCTCAGTGTTTTTTAATTGGGAAGCGTTTAGCTGGCGATCAGTTTACGACGAAACAAGAGAGCGACTCTATCCGATACGACTCTCTGAGGATTGCAAGCCCAATTTGGGCGGCACGCACAGAAGGTCGGGCCCTTGGTGCGCGCTCAGCACCGGAACCGTCCACCAGACTCGCTTCGAGTTGCCGCGGTCTCTTCTGGGAGCCGGGGCGAAAAAGGGAGGTAATTATCACGGCATTAGGTCCGTGATTACTGGCCCATTTCTAGTCTGTCAGTCAAGCATTTGAAACCTCTGAGACCGTCCCATCGCGCCTAACGATACAAGCGAAACCAGCCCGTTTGAAGACGCACAGCGGCATAGAGGCGGCCTCCCTCAAGAGGCATAGATTCTCATGAGCCCCTGCGGCCGCATGGGCTCATGAGAATCTATGCCTCTTGAAAAATTAGGACCGTTTATATTTAGATCTCAACTCAGCACTGCTGGAGATAGTGAAGTAAACTAAACGCTTGGTTCCAGTAACACCCAACGACTTTATCAGTCCTGAAGATGTAAAATTTTTAACAGGTCGATCCTTGCTAGCAAGATACAACGATTCTCAGGAGCCCTTGAGGCTGGCAGGCTAGGGCTACAAAATCACCCCTGTCGTGCCATGCAAAAGATGAATGGTGGAGCGCGTTTGAATGTCTGGGGGCGTTTCGCCCCTTGAGACGATAGTTGGCTTGCCTTTACACACATTATGATGACGTCTATGGTTGCTGTGCGCTCCAATACGCAACCTCTGGATAAACTCTGTCGAATCTCGTAACCATGGACGATAACTCATGGAGCGAAAAGTAACTGAGACTTTGGATGGGGTTACTGTGGGGCGTGGTGGTCTCTGGGGTCAGGACGATTTCATTTTTTGTGTGAAATTCTCTAGGCTGTGATAAACGACGACTATTTCAATTCAATATACGCACTGTGTTTCAGTGAACGTATATCTGAATTGTCCCAACTGACATGTTATTATTATTATTATTATTATTATTATTAGTAGTAGTAGTAGTAGTAGTAGTAGTAGTAGTAGTAGTAGTAGTAGAGTAGTAGTAGTAGTCTTGTTATATTATTGTAGTATTGTTCTTATTATTATTATTATTATTATATTTGTCACATACAATTTTCTGCTGTATACAAGGGAAAAGCAGCTGTCATCATCAGTATTTTATTCATTGGTAGGGGCACATTTCGTAAAATGAAAAGTTGGTGAGTCTTTTCCTGCCCTTCTCCCTCCCACTCCCCTCCCCCCTTTCCTCCGCTCCGCTCTTCCGCAATCCCCCACCCCACGGGAGTTACGGACAGTTATCGTTGGAGTTTTACCCCAAAGACCCTGGCTTTCTACACGCCTCGCCTGACCTCAAAGATGGGCCTGGTCGTTACGGCGCGCACGTGTGACGAATCATGTGGACGTCACAGATTTAAAACCAGATGACTCCCACTGACATATAGAGACGTAATCATCCTGCCACCTCCACGTCACCAATTGACATAGATTCTCATGAGCCCCTGCGAATGCATGGGCGCATGAGGCTCTATGCCTCTTGCAATGAGATGGCATAAGCGTGACAGATATAAATCAGGCACTGATTGAGACAACTGCCGGGAAATTAGGCCCTTAGGCGGAACATGTTTCTACGACCGTTCCAAAGGTCGGCAATGTCTATGGAACATCGGTTGTGTCAAGTTTAATGAGTTCACTGGCGATCATAGCGAGCGGTGAATAGGTTCTACTGCAGTTCAGCGTTTGGTATAGTAGTTGTAAATCTTGCCAAAGGGAAATGTAATTATTTTTAGGTGTTGTCCGTCACGTTGTAATAATTTCATTAGTTACTTAATTTGTTGTAGCATCAGTTTCCTGCAGCATTGTATTCATTCACCAATGGTTTTGTTTGAGTTGTTGGTGTGTGTGTGTGTGTGTGTGTGTGTGTGTGTGTCTGTGTATGTGTGTGTATGTGTGTGTGTCAGTGTCAGTGTGTGTGTGTGTGTGTGTGTGTGTGTGTGTGTGTGTGTGTGTGTGTGTGTGTGTGTGTGAGTGTGTGTTTCCACATAAAGTTTCATCTTATTGTGTCTATTCATTTAGCGCCACGCTGTTTCGTTTGGTCTGATTTAATTCGGCTTCATTTGAAAGCGTAACTAATCACATCATAGTATCTGTTTTTTTATTTTTTAAATGCGGTTCGTTTTGATGACTTTTTGATAAGTGGTAACGTCATACAGAACAATAAATGGCATACAGAACAATAAATGAATTCATACAGAACAACAAATGACAACCAGTCCACTGCATAAAAGACAAAACGTCAGTCCTGACGCTGCCAGACTTCCATACAAAGGGAGCCTCCCTGCGGCATTCCCTCCCATGCCATTTGACTATCGGTAACCAATTAGTTCGTCATGATCACTTCACGCGAAATCTCGCCAGAAATCTTTTCCTCAGACAGACACTGCCGTCTGCAGGAAGCATGGATTCTCATGAGCCCCTGCTATAGCAGGGGCTCATGAGAATCCACGCCTCTTGTGGTAGGACTCGACGAAACTAATTTACATCTTTGCTCTCAAATCGGTTATCAAAGGACTCAGAGACCGGCCTTTGTAAAGTGCATCGCTTCAATACACAACTGCAGATTTTCGTTGTATATTTGTTGTTGGTGGCGCTGCAGCTGCTGCTGCTGCTGCTGTTTATGCTATTGTTACTGGCTGTATCGGCTTTTATCTGCCATAATCCACTTATCTGCGATTGCCGCGCTCCCTAAGATCGATCACATCTCCCAACCAGCCATACGTGTGCAGGAGCGTGCATGTGCTGACTGCATTGCTGTCTCACTCCTAACGACTGATCACATATTAACTCATTCAGCCCGACGGACGTATTTCCCAAATTTCGGAGGCGTCATCTAATGACTATGCACCAGTTGTACGAGATGGATCGACTATGATAATTCAAGGGCAGTGCCAGATTAGCTTGGCGCCTGTCGGCGCCAAGCTAATCTGGCACTGCCCTTGAATTTTCATGGTCGATCCATCTCCTGCTGTAGGACGTCAGGGCGGAATGGGATAAGTAAGAAAAACTAAATCATCTTGTTTTTTTATTATTAATTTCTTTCTTTCTTTCTTTATTATTTATGTGTGTATTTATTTTATTTGGCTTGTTTATATTAATTTTATATTTTATTATTTCTTGTCAAATTGTTTGTGTCTAATATTTATGGTGATTTGACTACAGCCATCTCGACCTTTTGAAAAATCGTGATATCGGACAAGACAATCTTATTTTGCCTAGTATTTCACGTTCACTTTTTTCAACTTGGTGACTTGACGTCTGTCAGATATTCGTCCGTCTTGTTTTATCCCCCAACCGGTTTCAAGGCTTGAATTTTCTTTGTTCAGTTCGTTCTCTTCTCTGGTTATCTTGCCACCTGTCACGTACGCTGAGTGGCAGACTAATTAGTGTACTATATGAGATGGCCCTCACACACCTCGACGTCACGCGTGCACACAATGTAGTCCAGCTACATAATGATGTGATGAGGACACAGGAACTTAAAACTGAGGCAAAACACTCCTGACAAAAATGGTATGTGGACCTTAAAAGTAGGGCCAAATGAAAGTCTTCGAAATATTACAGAGTTAGCAGTACTTGTTGCCAGCCTACAACGGTCACGCTGGTGAAAAGACTTCACAGTCAGATAGTTCACAGCTTAGTGTGCTGGTCTGCGATTTTGGACCTTACGGCTGAAAGCCATATGGTCCAAAATCACAGACAAGCACACACGTTAGTTGTCTGCCTCTTCATAGTCTTTTCAAGGAGCGGAGGCTGTCAACACAGTCAGTACTCCAAAAGTACTCCAAAGGCATTTTTACGCCTAGGAAGAAAGAGGAGAATTGGGGTCTTATTGTTCCTTCCAGCCAGGCAAACTCCTAACTTCTGTGGAAGAGAGTACAAATTAGCGCTGTCCAATCACAGCGCCTGTTCGTTTAACTGTTCTGCCCCTTGTCGTTTCGTTTCAGTGTGCTGTCTTGAGTTTTTTAATTGGAGGTTAGTCAATAGTAACTGTTGTGAAGATATGGTCTCTCTCTCTCTCTCTCTCTCTCTCTCTCTCTCTCTCTCTCTCTCTCTCTCTCTCTCTCTCTCTCTCTCTCTCTCTCTCTCTCTCTCTCTCAGTTCAGTTTAGTGGTTCAGTTCTCCCTCTTCTCCCACCCACATCCCCAACAAAGTCTCTCTGAATATGTCTTGCACTACTTAAAAAATAAAGTGCATTTTGAGATTCTGAAGCGAACATCGAGTATTTTCTTTATAATATCAGCCCCTTGATTTTATTTTTTTTCTCGAATTTTGAATTCGATTTCACTTTTTCAAGCTGACAAAACGGGCCCAAAAGCGACTTCGCGGCTTCTACTATCCCATTAAACAGCCGTTTAAAGTGATGTCTTAAACAACTGCAGTCTCACTGCTGAAAACCATGTCTGAGCGAGTCACATGGATATGAATGATTCCTGCAAGAGGCATATATCCTCATGAGCCCCCGCACGTGCGGGGGCTCACGAGGATCTATGCCTCTTGCAGTTTGGTCCCTCGCCAGTGAAGGGTCAAACAATTCCACTAAACAGGTGAATCAAAATTTGAAGTGGATAAAACGCCTTCTCTTCATTTGTATTTGCTGGTCGAAACCAGTCGGCTTCAAAAAGACAAAAATCAAAAGTATTTTCCTGCCTCAGACAATGACCAGTCACAGATCCTCATGAGCCCCAGCACATTGCGAGGGTTTATGAAGATCAATAGCTTTTTGCAAACATGGCCTGTGGCCGCCACAGATTGTCCTTCTGATGTCATTGTAAATTCAACGCCACCAAAGATTCCCAGCATCCAAAGGAACATGGTTACAAAGTGATTTTAGCAAGAGACACTGATAGATCCTCATCAGCCCCCAAAGTAGCGGAGGGCTCCTGAGGATCTATACCCTTGCAGCACGGTGGCATTCAATATATCTCGCCAATGACTGTTAATAACAGCGCAGCTCAAGTACCATTTGTCATCTGACGTGGACTCTAACTTCATGTATTTGTGAAAGGATGAAGCCCGGCGCAAAAAGGCACAGATCCGCATAAGCCCCGGCCCTTAGCAGGGCTCATAAATAACTCTGCACCTCTCGCTTGCGTCACTTATATCAGAGCTGTTCAAACGATGCTTTTCGTCGGATGTTTGACTCAAGAATTCTGTTTGTGAGCAACGATTAGGCTGCGCACTTTTAAAACCACGTTTACTGCGGTAATGGTGGTGTTTAATTTTACAACAGGCTGCCAAGTGCGGGTACTTTCAGGATTCATTTCTCCCTGATGACGCCGAATGCGTGAAATGACTTTCGATTCGTACCTGATTATTTGCACGGTGAGGGCACTAAAAGCCGGAACTACAGAAACGATGGGCATAATACAGACAGCGTTACCTTGTGCGTCACCGAGGCCGAGTTTTTAACCGCATCGTCCCTGACACTACAAAAGGAAGAGGATCGACCACGATCGTTCAAGGGTGGTGCCGGAGTAGCTTGGCGCCTGTAGGCGCCAAACTACTCCCGCACCACCCTTGAACAATCATGGTCGATCTGTCTTCTGAACAGTACAGTAGTCTTCAGGTGACAAGTGTAAACACTTATACACTGTCATGGTCGATTTATCTTCTAAGCATTACAGTGGTCTTCAGGTAAAAAAAGTGTAACCCATAAGCACTGCCACGGTCCATCTGTCTCTTGAGCAATATAGTAGTCTTCAGGCGAAACGTTTAACCACTTAAGCATTTTCATGGTCGATCTATCTCTTGAGCAGTACTGAAGTCTTCCGATGAAAACTGTCACCATTTTTTTTTATCTATCATGGCCGATCTGTCTCCTGAACCCAGTATTGTAGTCTTCGGCTGATAAAATGTAAACCACTCTTGCATTGTCATGGTCAATCGATGTCCTGAGTAGTATTGAAGTCTTCCGATGAAAACTGTCACCATTTTTTTTTTAACTGACATGGTCGATCTGTCTGCTGAACGATATTGTCTTCAGAGGAAAACTGAAAACCACTCTTGAACTATCATGGTCGGTCTTTCTGCTGAACTGCAGTTTAAAGTAGTCTTCGCAGCACATCTGCTATGTTGGGATTTTTTCAAATCTACTGTGCGTCATCACATTTTTTTTAATGTGGTCTCGTGATGCACACAGCTGATTGGGATAATGTGTGAAAACAGGAGATTCATGCAAGATCCTGATCGCAATCTACCCACACTATTTCATTTGAATTAATTTGCAAGGCGTGCGTCTTCGTGTGTACTGCAGAACTATGAAAATCGCAACAAAGACAGAAACGCTCTTAGGAAGGACAAATACGAGACAACTTAAAATCCTTTTTTTATATAAATATAGATATACAAACAAAAACAAAAACAAAAAAAAAATTTCTTCATTTGCCAGAGAATAACTGTGTATACCTAGGTCACTATACCACTATTTCAATGTAAATTACAAAAATTTCGCTTATAAAGAAAGTCAGACAGAACAAGAAAATATGGTTGTTTTAGCATTTTGTCATATCCAAAGTTTACATTACCTCTGCATTTGGAAAGCAAAAGACAGTGTCTATTTCTGTGATTCTGATTTTCATTATTATTATTATTATTATTATTATTATTATTATTAGTAGTAGTAGTAGTAGTAGTAGTAGTAGTAGTAGTAGTAGTAGTAGTAGTAGTAGTAGTGAAACTGTTCATATTACAATGAAAAATCTCCCTTTTCACAAAATGGACTACTGTTTTTTCCTTCGGCAGACATACATTTGGAGTTATATTTTCATCATTCCAGTACGCAAAGGCCATCGGGCTGAAGTCGGCCGCAGTGGGCCCGTGCACGATAGTGCACGGGCCCGCTGCGGCCGACTTCGGCCTGATAGCCTTTTGCGTGCAAGCACTGCTCAACTACCTCACTAGTATTCGTGATCATCACTGACCTGTGTTTCTGTGAGCTGCAGTTTGCTGGCCAGCGACTTCCTCTCCTGTCCCACGACGTAATGGTTCTTCTCGAAAGCCTGCTCCAGCTGCAGGAGCTGGTTGGGGGAAAAGGCGGTCCTGTTCCTCTTCGGCTTCCGGTACGGGTGGAACAAGAGTCCGGGTGCCGGGCCCACTGCACACAGAAAGTAGCCGTTCTTAATCGCTGTACAGTTTAACGTTAAAGAAGTGTTAAAATAATAATAAATAAATAAAAATTTAAAGGCAAGCACAACGTGTAGTTTATACCAGATTAATGTCCCAAATGTGTGCTGGTGTGTGGTGTTTGGGTTTGGAAACATGTTCTCTGGTGCCTACATGGTGCGAGCAGGTGTTTATTAATAGATCGACCGCGTGTTTATTTTGTTCTAATTCTTTTTTCTCTTTTTTTGTTATCTTTATGTGCTGTAAAGCGCTCAGAGCTGTCTGTCTATATAAAGACTCTGTATATATTATTATTATTATATTATTATTATTATTATTATTATTATTATTATTATTATTATTAGTATTATTATTAAGACTGTATTATTGCTATTATTATTACTATTATTAACCCTTTCAGCCCCAAGGTCCCATTTCTCAACTTTTGGAGGTGTTGCTTAACGACTATGTACCAGTTGTAGGAGAGGGATTGATCATGATAATTCAAGGGTAGTGCCAGATGAGCTAGCTCATCTGGCACCACCCTTGAATTATCATGATCAATCCATCTCCTGCTGCAGGGCCCCGGGGCTAAAAGGGTTATGAAAAAAGTAAACGTGTCCGATTTTTAAAAAAAATGTAACATTATTGTCTGCCTTAACCTCTTCACTAACAGTAGAGTCCGAAATAGCTCAGGCGGTTAAACGTCGGAGCAGGAGAGCGAAGGGAACCGCCGGGTCGTGGGTTCGAATCCCGTCCCGGCCCCGGTAGCTGGACTCACAATCCAGGGGGAAAAACGGATTTGTTCAATAGCATGTCCGTTGAAAGGTCCTGGTAAATCAAAGTGCCACAGTAGGAGTGCGCCTGAGTTGATCAGTGTTCAGGTCGTACTCCATAGGCAATAGATTTCCCTGTCCCCCATAACCCGCCCGTCAGGGCCGTCCATGATCCCCTCGGTGCTGTGGACGTTAAACCCGAACTAACTAACTTCACTAACAGTGGAACGCAGACCGTGTTTCTGCAATCTGAGCTAACTCAACGCAATACAGCCCAAGTCGTGCAAGGGGCGTGGATACAAAGTGATGTCAGCGAGAGGCGTCGGTCCTCGTGAGCCCTCGCAGATGCTCATAAGGATTTGTGTCTTTTGCAGTTAGATTCGGTTCACCTTTTCTCGGCAGGGAACGGATTCAAGGGGAAAAAATGGCAGAAAAGTCCAGTGTCCAACAGTATTGTTTCACTGTCGATAAAAGTAAATATTATTTTACTATCGACAAAACTACGGTGACGAAGAAGAAGGAGAAGAAGAGGCATAAAACGCAGTTACCGATTATATCTTCGTAAATATTTAATCGCTAAATATGCTATTTCCCCTGCTTCCCAGTCTCCACCACCCTCTCTGCCGGCTCCCGACCGCACATCCCGAACCCCCCGACCTCCCCCCCCCCCCCCCGCCCGACCCCCATTCATCCCCCCCCCCCACCACTCTCTCTCTCTGCCCCCCTCCCCCCCCCCCCCTCTTTTTCAAAGGCTGAAAACAAAACGCACTAATATCGGTTTTCATCCTAAAATCCGATCAAAATAATAATAATAAACTTGAAATAACTTGCGATAAATGGCGATGAGCCTATTACTTTTTGCGCTGCAGGGGCCGGTCGCTTGAGTGAGCTTAGTCTTGCGTCACCTATTATGCGGCAAAGTTCTCCGCTAGTGAGCTTAGTCCTGAGCGTAGTCCTGCGCTAAGCTATAGCGGAGCAGCTTGCATAGTGGCTACTGCAGGACTAAAGGCAACTGACCCCTGGACTAAATTCTCACTCAGCATAATCCGTCCCAAAGCCAACTCCATTTGTAAGAAACATACATTCTCGTAAGCTACTGCACACGCAGTGGCTCATGAGACTCTATGTCTCTTGTCTGGCAGAAACCAGCTTAACCCATTCAGCCCCGACGCCCTACAGCAGGAGCTGGGTCGATCATGATGATTCAAGGGTAGTGCCAGATTAGCTTGGCGCCTGTCGCTAATCTGGCACTACCCTTGAATTATCATGGTCGATCCATCTCCTGCAACAGGTGCATAGTCGTTAGATGACGCCTCCAAAATTTGGAAAATACGTGCGCGGGGTTGAATGAGTTAAGGTGTTGCTCAGATTAAAGTGTTTATTTTAAGGGGGCTGATCGGGGGCTCATGAGGATCTATGCCTCTTGATGACACCACTTTGGAGCCATGTTTCTGTGACAGCTAGTCTTTTTTTTTTTTTTTTTTTTTGCGTTGCATTATTGAAGATAGCCGGCATCAACACAGCCCACGTAGAGTGCCACTGCACAGGTTAACTGTTCCTCCGACCGGGGTTCTTACTTTAGGGGAATCGAGGAAGACCTCGTAGGTCAGTTTCTATCAACCAACTCCAGTGAGACTGAGCCAAATTGATCACTTTTGACACTTGTCAAAACTGACCAAATTGGCTCGGTATCATCAGTGTTGGTTTGGTCAGTTCTGAAACGTTAATAGCACAACAGTAATTTTTGCCATCGCCCGCGGTTTAAGCAGGTCTAATTGCCGGCAAGTACTACTAATAGCTTTATTTTATGCGTTATGTTATCAAGAAACATGTTTACTTGATAAGCCGACACGCAGATATGGTTAATGATCCAATTAAAAAATAATAAAATGGTTTCAGTTTTCCATCCGCAATCCTATCAAATTTCAGCAATAACTGGACAAGTTTTAAACTCAGTACAAATACGTGTAAAATACCATCTCTTCTCCAAGTTGCATAGATTCTCATGAGATGTTATGCTTCTTTATGCATCAGTTGATACCTTTGCACCTCGGACTTAGACGGAGAAGGTCGTAGTAGGATCGGTCTGCGATTGCGAAGGCGATTTTGCATCCGTTCCAATGGAATAAATTCTGACCCGGCTTCAAGCCCGTAGACAGCGATCAAACATAGTTGAGCGCATCAGAAAACGGCAAAACACGTTGCTAATTGGGAGGCAATCAGAAGGGGTTATTGAACACTGGTCTGTGATTTTGGACCTTACGCCCGAGAAATACTCACATCCATTAATGGCTGCTACTCTGTGACTTTTCTTCTTACGGCATGAGAGCCCTGAGATTAAAAATTACAGAGCTGTTTGATGATGACAGCAATGATGTTGATGACAATAGCTTGTCCATAGGGGCCTGACGAGTGGTGCTTTATAGGCTTGTCCTATTTTCTTGTAGACGCAGTCAATAATACAAATACGTGTGTTTCAGGGTATTTCGGGGGTTCTTTAGTTAGTATTTTTTGGATCTCAGGCAAGTCAGCGATAATAACTGTACCCGAACAAGTTGGATTGGGTATTTACTGGTATTTTATTTATATTAAGGGCACTTTGGGTGCAACTTTTGGATCCTATTATACTTTCTACAAATAAGAGATTTTGGTATCTGGCGTTTCCTCAAACACACGCAAAATTCATTCAGTCGGCTGATGGCTGCATATTTAAAATAGCAGACGATTAAATAAATTCAGATTATTAAATCTAAACTACAACATGAAACGGTATCGGATTGTTTTCGGCATAACTTGCAATAAATCATTTATTTTGGTGGACTTATTAGTGTTTATTTTTCCTTACCTCATTCTGCCCGCGACACACCACAGCAAGATATGGCGGCTCGACCATGATCATAGTTCAAGGGTGGTGGCAGAATAGCTTGGCGCCTATAGGCGCCAAGCTATTCTGCCACCACCCTTGAACTATCATGGTCGATCTGTCTCCTGAATTGTAATGCTCCGATGATAATAATAATAATACCGGTTATTATATAGGCGCTTTTTCCCAATTCGGCGAATGGGCTCAAAGCGCCGCGAACTGAACCCAACACGCACGCTCACGTGACACACACGCATTCACTCTGAAGACAAACACAGTACAAGACAACCACAGTACAAGACAAACACAGGACATTCACGTGGTGTAAAGGGTCAGCTCAGCTACTGAGGTTTCGGAAATTTTGATCGCTTGTATTTGAAATTTATAAAGTGGCCTGAAACCGGTACCAAAGTGTGGGGGGGCGGGGGGGGGGGGGAGGAGGGGGGGGGGGCGTGAAGAACAGGAGTACCCGGAGAAAGAACCCCCGACGGTCCGCCCGAATTAACGGTGACACTTACTAGAGGAAAAAATCCAACGCCGAAATCCGGTATCGAATCTCGAACCTTTAGCATTGGTGGCAGGCGCCTTAACCACTGCGCTACGGACCGCCCAAATAACTCCAAAATATGGGTATTTCGTACCTCGGGCACAACGAGTTAAATTTATGTGTTTATGCATATTAGTGAGGGATAACCAAAAGCTAGATAAGTGTAAAGAAAAAGATGAACTCTTTGCAGTTTCTCTAAAACGAGACAGGACTAAAGTCAGCTAATTAGGACTAAAGTCAACCGCACATCATAGGTTTATTTTGTAGTCTAATACAACAGAATCAGCTAACAGAAAATAGATGTTTTTTATTCAGACCAGTAGTTCGGCCACAATACAGTTTTTTTTTTTTTTTAAATGTGTCGCCACTGATTAAGTTTCTGAGATACATGATGTATATTTTATAGCAAAATTGTTGCCGCTAGGGTTTCATGTATATTTTAGTATTGAGAACATTAATTTGTGACGTCGCAAAAGCTTTTTAATACTCTACTTGGGCGGAACTACTGCTACGATACTTTAAAAAAAAAAATCTTTTCGCTAACTAATTCTGTTGTGTTAGACGACAAAATAAATTCTTGTGTTGTGTTGTGTTGTGTTGTGTTGTGTTGTGTTGTGTTGTGTTGTGTTGACTTCGGGCCCCCTTTAACCACTTGGCTGTCTCTAGCGATTTTAGTCGCGATGATGATTTCTACAGGAATCATCGCGCGACAAAACGTTTTTCGGACAGCAAAAGGGTTAATGATCAAGTGTTATCTAAGCACTAAAACTAACTGGGCATAATTTCAAGGAATCGGCTTTAGAACAAAACTTGTAACAAGCGCATCAGGATTAGTAGTAAGGACTAATTAACCAAGGCCGCGCCTCGATATATTCAAAACTAGTTTGTCTTACTCAGGAGCCAAACTATGGAATTTGTTGCCTATCGACATTATTGGGCTCCCTCTTTGTCCACATTCAGGGCCCGCTTATTTCGGCAGCTGAAAGAAACTTAAGCCCATAGTTGTGTAGTTGTGTCGGCGTTACTCGAGCGGATTGAGTTACTATTGTCGAGTTTTCTGTTGCTGTTACTGTTCAAACTAAGTTTTTAACGTTCATGTTTAATCAGGTTCTTAGTGTGTCTGATATATATATATTATATATATATATATATATATATATATATATATATATATATATATATATATATATATATATATATTATATATATATATATATATATATATATATATATATATATATATAGAGAGAGAGAGAGAGAGAGAGAGAGATGATGATGATGATGATGATGATGCTGAAACTTTATTTATCAACGGTAAAAGTTTTGACAGAAACAAATCGTCATTTTACAAGAGAGAGAGAGAGAGAGAGAGAGAGAGAGGAGAGATGAGAGAGAGATATATAGTATAGTATATATATATATATATATATATATATATATATATATATATATATATATATATATATATATATATATATATATATATATATATGTTGAAAAAAGGTCTGTGTACTAATCAATGATCTTTGAGAAATAAAGTTTCATTTCATTTCATCTCTCTCTCTCTCTCTCTCTCTCTCTCTCTCTCTCTCTCTCTCTCTCTCTCTCTCTCTGTATTTATCTTTGAGAAATAAAGTTTCATTTCTTTCATTTTCATCTCTCTCTCTCTCTCTCTCTCTCTCTCTCTCTCTCTCTCTCTCTCTCTCTCTCTCTCTCTAACGGCAAGTTTGTAACCTGTGGCAATGACGATGTCAATGCCTTAACCGTTGTCAAATAAAGTTTCATTGATTTATTGATTCATTTTCCTCTCTCTCTCTCTCTCTCTCTCTCTCTCTCTCTCTCTCTCTCTCTCTCTCTCTCTCTCTCTCTCTTGTAAAATGACGATTTGTTTCTGTCAAAACTTTTACCGTTGATAAATAAAGTTTCATCATCATCATCATCATCATCATCATCTCTCTCTCTCTCTCTCTCTCTCTCTCTCTCTCTCTCTCTCTCTCATCATCTCATCATCATCATCATCATCATCTCTCTCTCTCTCTCTCTCTCTCTCTCTCTCTCTCTCTCTCTCTCTCTCTCTCTCTCTCTCTCTCTCTCTCTCTCTCTCTCTCTCTCTCTTACGCGCGTGTGAGTGTTGTGTGAGTTGCAGGTGGAGGGGCTCTCCTCTGACTTCACCCTCTTTACTCGTGTGTAGATTTTAAGCGCACGACATTTCAGACAAGCGTCATTTTTGTAGCCGCCGACGGGCCCCTGTCACTGCTCATAATGCGCGGCTGTCATAACGATTCAGTTGCACGCATTGCACGAAATGACACCCACGACCTCGGTCGGCAAGAGGCATGGATTTTCATGAGCCCCTGCGGTGCAGGTGCTCATGAGAATCTATGCTTCTTGCTGTCAGGTCTCGTGGTAATCTACATCTCTTTACGGATGGAAGGGACGAGGGTATGAACCATCCCTATGTCGTTTTGGGAGGTCTCGGATTTCGCCTTTTCACTCTCTTTCAACCTATCTCTGTCAACGTCAATTCTCTCGCTTCACGTTACTTTTAAAGCATGTGCAATGATACCTCCTCTTCAAGAAACGGACTTTCGGTTGTTGTCTGACTACAGAGCCTCAAGCAAGGGGCTTAGCACCTATCCTCCTGAGCCCCCGGCATTCCTGCTGGTGCTCATGAGAATCTGTGTCATACGCCAATGACTGATAGCCTTTTTGCTTAACTTTAAAAAAAAAATCACAATGAACCCTCGCAATTTCCAGGCAGTTTATGAGGATCTATACCTTTATGCAGATGAGACTGTCAACTGAACTTAGGTGTATGGAAAGTCTTTATAACTGGAAATTGTGCTCGTCAAAAGGCATAGATCCTCATGACCCTCCCCCTCCCCCCCCCCCCCGCAAAATTGGGGGGGGGGGGGGCTCATAAGGATCTATGCCTCTTGCAGATGTGTAGCGTTTACTAACAGACGTCAAAGCGTCTATTACAGAGGAAATTGTGCTTGTCAATTGTAGTTTAATATAGTGTCTGATGTCTGAAATGGTAGTGTCAGTTACCGCTAAAAAGAAATTTCTATTCGTGTCAGCTACCTTTAAAAAGAAGACTTTGTTAGGTGAATAACATGGGATGAATAATCCTAAAAATCTTGCTCAGTCTTCTTGACCTATTGTTAAATTAAATAGTGTTGTCAGTTTGTGTACCATATGTACCGTCTTCCCTGTCTTTTGTAAAGTGCCAGTTTTATTCAGCCCAACCTCAGTTTACGAAAGTGTAATGACTTTGTATAATGAGCGCATAATTATTGTGTATATGTGCGTCGTTTTGTGAGAGTATCATGCGATTAATTAAATCGCATTAGTTCACCTAAACCTAATCTCTAATTAACTGGGGTACTTAGAGATGACGTTATACAAAAGTGAAACCAATAGGCTTACAATGCAGCCTTTAGCCTCGTTGTACGTGCTGCCGCTGATAATGTAAACAACACTGGTGCCTACGCGTACAAACAGGTTAAAAAAGAAAATCTTGGTTTTCCGAACCCAGTACGCAAAAGGCTATCGGGCCGCAGTCGGCCCACGCAATGTCGTCCGCGGGCCCACTGTTGCCGGCTTCGGCCCGATGGCCTTTGTGCACTGGAGCCTCAGCTCCCCTGCTTCGCACACCAATTTAGTGTAACAATTTTAGCAATTTTATATTACGGCCCAATGGCTAAAACCTAAAAGGAATGATTAACTGCGTGATTGAGAAACAAGTCTGATTGATTGATTGATTGATTGATTGATTGATTGATTGACTGATTGATTGACTGATTGATTGATTGATCGGTCGATCGATCGATCAATAGTATTAACTACTTTACGTGTGCATACGCCCAAAAGAGTTATATTTTATATCATGATGTCAGGCATCTGTGTGCTGAGACTCTCTTGTCAGAAATGTTTGCCGGTGCACAAAAACAATCAAAACAAGACGCCATAAAAGATGGAAAGGTAATGACTTCATAACTACACCTAGCAAACTCCTCTTTAACAGATTTCTGCTGCTAATTATAAGAGTGTTATGTTCAGGCTGATGCCACGCGCAATGTTAATCTAAAATCGAAGGCTAAATGAATCCTCTAATTAGCACTTTGCTAAGCTCATTAGCTCACCTACGCCAATACTATGCATTTCAGTCGATGAAATTTGTGCTGTCTGTTTTTCTGTATAGCGGGCAGCAATATGCGTCGTACTATTTTTTTTAATGATAGCAAAAAATAACCTCTGTAAATCTGTAGATTTACTCACCTACTGCCTGAAGCCAGAGTACAGTTTACAGTACCTACGGATGCATGCTCAAAGGGTTTAACCCTCTGGCTGTCGGTAGTGATTTTTGCCGCGATGATTCCTGTCGGAATCATCGCGGCAAAAATCATACCGATAGCCAGAGTGTTAAACCAGTAACACAATTAAATCATTCGAGACGCGCCATATTCGGATATACGGCATGTCTCGAATGAGTTTATGTAAATCAATAATATAAAGGAAAAAAAATGACGGCATGAACAGATACAATATTAAGACAGATATTGACAAGCATGAATGAATGAAAAGAAGTACCGAACGATAAAGAAACACGCTTAGAAAAGATGGGGACAACACAATTACGAAAGAAAATAAGTAGCGGCTGATTTCTCTGTTTGTTTGTCTATTTTGACAAAGGGTATTTACCCGAAATATTAATAAATTGTGTTGTCCCCGTCTTTTCTAAGCGTGTTTCTTTATCGTTCGGTACTTCTTTGCATTTTACACGCTTGGCAGTCACCTTTGTGGTCTGGATTTTATGAATGAATGAATGAATGAATGAATGAATGAATGAACCAATAAATGTATCAGTCAATCTATTTGTCATCGTTTCATCATATATTATGATGTTACCGTTGTATCTTGCCACAGGGAGAGCTGGTTTCCAATCATTTGTTAATTTTCAAATATTGAAATTAAAAGTAAAACGCGATAATCAAAGAAAAAAGGTGAATTATAGCATCATGACAGCATAAATAAGTAAATCAATAAATCTTAATTCAAAAATGTTGATTTAATGTGCTGACACTGAAATAATCCAGTTAAACCTATAAAGGTACTGCAACTATACGCGACTGATATACCCACCAAAGAACATTAACAAAATTACTTAGTACATGAAAAATACAGCACACACACAAATAAATAAATGAATAAATAAATAAATTAAAATCTAAATAAATAAATATATAAATAAATACAGAGACAGACAAAAAAATCAATAAATCAATCAATAAATAAATACATATTATAACGTTCACAAACCAAAGAACATAAACAAAGGTGCTCTTCAAAAATCTTTTTTTATTCAATGCTATTGCTAGAAAATAAAAAAGGATTTCATTTAGAAACAATCGTATAGGCAATGTTGCTCCTTGATATGATTAAAATATCGCTTTTCACAAAAATGGACTTTACATTTATTATTTTATTTTTAAAAAATGTGTGACCGGTAAGACCGTTAGCGCGGGGAGGTTGCTGAACTATGTCGGCTCCGCAATACTCTAACTTGTTAACCAGGTAAACAGTTTTGCGTGGAAACGCTAAGTTGATATCCTAACCTGGCAACCACAGATTGTGTGTCCGTGTGACGCAATAATACTGATGGAAAAAGTTTCTTTTCGGCGGGGCGCGGGGGGGGGGGGGGGGGGGGGGTGGGGGGGGGGAGGAGGGGGGGGGGGGGGGTGGTAGGGTGGGGGGGGGGGGGGGTGGAGGTGGCGGAGAGGGGCCTTAAATGAACTCGGGGTACATATCAAGCATGACCGCGTGTATGTTTTCAAACGAAAATGTTAAAAATAAAAAAAAAATAAAAAAAATAACGCTGATATAATATCAAAACTGTCTTCTGTTCTAAAGTTATAAATCAGTGTCCTATGCATACGTAAATCTTCGCATATATATATATTCATGCAAATTTGTTACATACCGAAGATGTATGTCCGTATGGGCGTAAATTAATTCAATAATACTCATAGTTCAATGTTCGAAACAAAATCGATGAGAGAACCCAATGCACAAAAGGTCATCAGGCCGATGTCGACCGCCGTTGGCTGTCGCGCACCCGTGCGCGGGCCAACGGCGGCCGACGTTATCCCATGGCCTTTGCGCAATCAAACATTCAAATTGAAAGCTAGATGATTTCTCTCTCTCTCTCTCTCTCTCTCTCTCTCTCTCTCTCTCTCTCTCTCTCTCTCTCTCCCCTCACCCCCCGTCCCCCCCCCCCCCACCAAAACCACCAAAAAGAGAGAGAGAGAGAGAGAGAGAGAGAGAGAGAGAGAGAGAGAAAAGAATGGTTAAAAGGGGGGGGGGGGCCTCCCTCCGCGTCATACACCTCTGTCTGGTGTTATTGAGTGCTTACTTAGTTGGGTATCTGGGTATGTACTTACTTGGATATCTTGGGTGCCCAAAGCCCGGATACCTGGCGGCGAGGAGGGGGTGGTGGGACGGGTGGTGAGCGGCTAGGTCTCTGTGCAGGTTGTACAAAAATGACGGGTTGACAGGCAGCCCCGCGAACTGATGTGGCATCAAAGCAGCCGCGGCTGCCGCAGAGTTCATAGCAGCCGAAAGACTTCTGTTACACACGCGTAAGGGCGGGTAGAGACTCGAACCGTCCACCCCGGGCAGCTGCCCTCCGCCTCCATGCGCAGCAATGTGGTGAAACGCCCCGGCTGCGCCCAACATGTGCTTGAAGTCTTCGTACGCCGCAAATCTATTCTCTGTCTCTGGCGACGACGACGTCGATGACTTCTCGAGACGAGAACTGATGATGGGAGATGCGGGGGAGGGAGGGGCGGAGGCTCGGGTCTGCGTTCTTTCGTCATCTGTAGAAGATGGAGAGATTTCGCCAGCATCTACAGCTGATGAATGAATGTTTGAATGACTGAAGACTGACCCTCGTGACCTAGGTCTGTGACTGTGATTGTGGGAGTGACTGTCCTCCAACACCCGGGTGTTGGCTGATCCACCTACTACCCCTCCACTCGGGAGTCGGACGGGGCTGTCGTCTCGAAGGCCGATGAGGGATTCGATGGAGAACCCGTGCCGCTTGGGTGCGGGAGTGGTGGTGGCTACCACCGCCCCGGCGCTCATCTTGACTAGCTTGTGGTGATCGCCAACAACCGTGGTAACAACTCTGTAAATCTCAAGCCAACAAAGTAACAGTTCAGTCGATGTCTGGTCTTGCAACAATGTAAAACTCTCTCAATTAGTCTCACGGTGTGACTGAATCAGCCGTCAGGCAGCTTAGAGAAAACAATGCTACAAACACACGAAATCCTTAGTAAACGTTGAAGAAACGATGGTTTGACACGGTGACATCAACTGATGAGAAATAAAACTGTTTTCTTTCCTGTCATGTCACTGCAGATGACGAAACAGTCGCGCGTCACGCAGTTTTGATGGCACAGTCTGTGGAAACTTGAACAGCTTGCACAGTGTTTTCTGTCACGGGCAAACTCGTCGCCGACACTGTAAGTCGTCAGCATCTGGTAGAGCTTGTCACTGTATGCACAGCACAACCGCGCAATAACTGTTAGCGCTGGTGACGATACGATCGTTTGCCTGCGAGTGAGGAAGAACTGTAACACAAACCGAACAATCAAGGCCTGAAATGCACTGACCGACGGCACCACTACTACCAGTGTTTGTGGTGAAAAGAACCGCGCCCCCCACACGCGGCCAAGGTTCCAATAAATTGTCCCACTATACGCCCGACCGCGCGTTGTATACTCAGCTAGCTAGGACTCACCGAGTCCAACATCGTTACTTGCCTTTCAGCTCCTATACTTCTGCGCCTAAATTCCTCCCGCAAAATCTCCTCATACTGAGAACAGCAAAAGCCATAGATTCTCATGGTCGCCTGCGAACGCAGGCACCCATGAGAATCTATGCCTTTTGCAGACGGAAAGGCCTCTTACGCGCTCACAATGGCCGACAGCATTTCGCTCAAGTCTCGCCGCGCACTGAGCCAATTAGACGTCAATTATTGGCTGAGGGGAGGAGTGATTTGTAACGACAAATATTACTGGCTGAGGCGTACAGTGCAACACGCACTGCGTGCTGCAAAGCACCGCCTACCGAGATTTTCCCACACAGCGCGAGCCAAAGTCCCTCCCGGGAAACTGCCCCGAATAGAGCAGGCAGGCAGGGGTACCGTTGCTCGCTTAAAAACCAAGCAAACTGTAACTTTGTCGCTTCAAATGACTAACTGAAAAGCATGTAACCCGTTTAGTGTTCGCTGGCAGTCCCCCCACTAAGAACAAGTTCACCTTTTTTAACGTAACTTTACTGAGGACTCGGACTTTAATTACAGAGCTAGGCGGCCCGCATCGAGCATCCGGTATTACCGGCATTCAGTTTGACAGGCTGTCAGACCGATTGTTCAAAAACAGTCTTTTCTTCTTCACTAAATAAATAGAAATTTTCAACATTTAATAAGTTTTAAAAAAATACGAAAGTAAAACTAACAACATATACCTGTGTGTTTAACCTCTTTCACTGACAGTTGACGCTGATTGTATTTTCATGAACTCGCATTAAATTCAACATTTTAAAATCCCAAATCGTCGAAGGCCCGTAGATACAAATGCTTTTTCGTAAGAGGCATAGATCCTCATGAGCCCCCGCGACTGCGGGGGCTCATGAGGATCTATGTCTCTTACCCTCGTAAATTTTTTGCCTTTGGTATGTACTATGTACTGATTCCGTGTCAGCCTCTTGCAGTTGGCGATCGTGTTCAGGTTTTTCTCGGCTGTGAAGACAAAAAAGAAGACTGATGTGTCCAGAACAGTTATGCCACCGACAATCATTCCGAAATACATGTACACTGATCTATACTGGAAAAAGAAAACCAACAACAACAACAAACTAACAAATAAAGTGGGGCCATTATTACATTTAGAATTTTAAAGTGTTTTCGATGATTTCAAGTGATGTCGCATTTCTTTTGCTCGTCAGTATATTTATATTGGACACTAAAGCGGGAAAAAAAAGTTTCGGAGGCCTTATCTTTCAAAATACATTTACTATGATCGATGTCCCAATAAACGCAGCATATGTCTGTCTCAGTGATGCAAACATATTGACTACGGATTATTATTTTAAAACCCATCGTTATTGAAACCATTAGAAAAAGGCGACTCCCAAGCGTGTAAAACGCAGAGAAATTCCCTATATAAAAAAAATGAACCACACTTAGAAAGGACAAGTACGACACAGCTGTGTTGCAATTGACCTTTCTAAGCGTGTTTCTTTCTTTATTTGTGAATTGCTTTTAGCGTAATTGAACCCGAGTCCTGTTCAGTCAAACTCGCTTGCATTCATTTTAACTCATTCGATAGGACCCGCATCCATAGCTGCGGAAATGTCTTATAGCGTAGCCGGCGGCAACGCTATAGACACTTCCGCAGCTATTGATGCGGGGCTCCTTGAAAGAGTTGAAGGCAGAAGAGCGCACCATGCCGTCCAAGGAACGTGGTAACAAAATGGAGTCATGTCAGCAAGAAGGCGGATCTATGTCTCTTCTTGCTCTATACAGGGGCCAGTTGCATGAGTGAGCTTAGGTCCTGCGCCAGCAAGGTGCTCCGCTATAGGACTAAGCTCGCTCATGCCACATACATCAGTTAAATTTTCATCGGCAAGCTAGTGTTAACTCATTGTGCCCGAGGTACGCAATACCCACATTTTGGAGTTATCCTCGGCTGAGGATTGCATTACGGTTCAGGAGACAGATCGACCATGATAGTTCAAGGGTGGTGGCAGAATAGCTTGGCGCCTATAGGCGCCAAGCTATTCTGCCACCACCCTTGAATCTATCATGGTCGAGCCAAGCTATTATTTACACCTACTATCTGTGACTGTGGCTTAAGGCGCCAAGCTATTCTGCCATCACCCTTTATCTATCATGGTCCATATCTTGCAGTGGTGTGTCGTGGGCAGAATGAGTGAAAGGCACGGTAATACAATGGCAACATAGACAGTGCAGACAAGCATTAGATAAGAAATATAGTGTCTACCAACAATCACAACAAACGCAAACTATGCGCAACGATCTTCTCAGCTGTGCGGCGTTAGTACAAATACCAACTCTAAGTCTACAATAGACTGACATGTGCTATGAAAATGAAAAAAAAAAAAAAAAAAAAAAAAAAAAAAAAACCTGCCGAATACGGCAATAAAATTAAAATCTCAGTTGATTGTTGCAGCATTCACCAAAGTGATATTTGAATAGAAGCGAAAGATGAGAAAATAAGTCTTTTTTGCACACATAAAACTGACATAATCCCGAGAAACGTATCAGCACACAGTCCGCCCCATACTGACTATACTCGTAACTCGTCATCTTACCTCCGTATCAGTAGTTCTTGCAATTCGTGTTAACCCTTGACTGTCGGCTTCACTTCGACCAAAAATTGCTTCCGACACCCAAGGGTTACAATTCCAATGTTACGTACTAAGTTTGTGCGAGTATTGAACGCCGCTCATTCCGAGGTTGTAACAGTTCCTGGCTTATGACCCAACAATATAGTCGTTCATTTTGAACTCGCCTTTTTATTGTAACAGACACCCCCCACGCCCCCACCTCCCCCCTTGCACCCCCTCCCTGCCCCCCCCCCCACTGCCCCCCCACTGTCCCCCCCCCACTGCCCCCTTCCACGCCCCTCCCCCGTCCCCGCTTCTCTCTCTCTCTCTCTCTCTCTCTCTCTCTCTCTCTCTCTCTCTCTCTCTCTCTCTAACCCTAACCCTAACCCTAACCCTAACCCCCCCCCCCCCCTAACCCTAACCCTAACCCTAACTAATGCATGTGGCTGGAAATAAAAACATCGAAGTCATCACCCGTTCTTGTAGGGTTTATTTATAGAAATCCAGCGGCCACAGTGGCATGGCTTGATGACTTTGAATCAATGATTGACACATTACAGAAATGCAGGGGTGATATACATATCCTAGGTGATTTTAATGTTGATTTGTTAAAAGACTGTTACTCTTCGTGGAATTCAATGATCTCTTTTCTTGGTTTAACACAAGTTGTTCAGTCGCCCACACGAGTTACTTCATCTTCTGCGACAATGATAGACCATATCTATACTACAAATGTAAATGCTGTTAATAATGTCCATGTTCTCAACTTTTCTATCAGTGATCACTTCCCAGTATCTTTCTCGCTGTCTGCCAAATTAGCTAAGAAATTTTGCACAGGGCATACTAATATTATTTACAGGTCTTTCAAAAAATTTAACCAGAATGCCTTTCTCTATGACTTATCCAATATCCCATTTAATGATGTGTGACTCCCCCCAATGACTGTTTTTGACGTGGGTAAATATATATCTAATATGAAAAAGAGGTCATGTGGTTCAGATGGCATCAGTTGCGAAATTCTTAAAATAGCTCTGCCCTACATAGTTGAGTCTCTAACGTTCATTTACAATCTTTCTATTCAAAGAAATATTTTCCCTGATGAGTTAAAAACAGCTAAGGTCATTCCTCTTCCCAAAAGCAAAAACTTAAACTCATTGAATGATTATAGACCTATCTCCATTCTACCAGTCATCTAAAAAACTATTGAAAAACATATCTATACACATCTGCAAAATTTTCTAGAACAGAACTGTCTACTCAGTAAAATGCAGTCTGGGTTTCGCCCGCAACACTCTTGCCAAACTGCCCTTATACATATCATTGATAAATGGCTTACAGCCATTAATAATTCTCAGTTATCAGGTGCAGTTTTTCTTGACCTTAAAAAAGCCTTTGATTTAGTCAACCACTCTATCTTATTAAAAAAAGCTACCGATGTATCACATCGATTCCAATACCGTACATCTGATATCATCCTATCTAAGTGACAGAAGACAGAAAGTTTTGCTTAATGGTAATTACTCGAGTGAAGGTTTAGTAACGTGTGGTGTTCCTCAGGGGTCAATTTTGGGCCCATTGTTGTTCAACATATTTATCAATGATTTCTCTATCTCACATCCCGATGCAACGTGTGACTTATTTGCTGATGACACTACCATACATACATCAAACAGCGAATTGCCAAAAATAAACGAAGTTCTCCAGCAAAGTCTTAATGAGGTTTCAAGGTGGTGCCAACATAATCATATGATAATTTGTGTCTAAAAGACAAAGAGTATGTTGATTATTTCACGCCAAAAACATCAACGTGGTCTCCTGCCCTTAACATTATACTTGAACTCTGAGCCCCTTGATCAAGTTAAAAAACATCGTTTGCTTGGAGTCACAGTAGATAACCAGCTCAGCTGGGAACCACATATCGAAAACACATGCAAAACAATATCTAAAAATCTATTCCTGCTATCAAAACTAAGTCAAATAGTTAACACTGACACTAGAAGACTCTTTCTCCATGCCCACATTAAGACACACTGTGATTACTGCTCTACTATCTGGGATGGATGCAGTGAGGTACATTTAAAAAAGCTTAACTCATTGTGTCGTCGAGGGGTAAAGTTAACTGTGCCTGGTCCCTCTCCAACCGACGAAAAGTTTAGAACTATCCGACTGCTAAACCTAAACAAACAGTTCACATTTAATCGATGCATACTTATGCATAAAACTCTTCACCATAAAACCCTATCTTACCTTCGTATGTTATTTTTGGATAGTCAAAGACAAAACACGAGGAACAGTTTGTTACAGCTACCATGGGCCAGGCTCGATATATATAAAACCAGCCTTTCGTTCTCAGGTGCCAAAGCCTGGAACGAACTACCACCACAAATTAAATCCATTTCTAACTCTAGAACCTTCAAAACTCGTTTATATAACATCTTGTTACAGTAACTTAATACCTGAACGGACTACTTATATTATATATATGTACATATACACACACATATACATATATATACATACACACACACACACACACACACACACACACACACACACACACACACACACACACACACACATATATATATATATATATGTGTGTGTGTGTGTGTGTGTGTGTGTGTGTGTGTGTGTGTGTGTGTGTGTGTGTGTGTGTGTGTGTGTGTGTGTGTATGTATATATATGTATATGTGTGTGTATATGTACATATATATATATATATTATTCACTGTTATTGATATGTGTGCGCATTATTTGCATTGCTTTTTTTTTCAGTTTATTTCTTCGTGTTTCGATTTATTGTGTTTCTCTTACTCTTTGCTATTAATGTTTCTTTTCTAACAGGACAGTTTGTAAGGGAGGCGTTTCGCCTAAAACTTTATCCTGTCAATAAAACGTTTCATCATCATCATCATCATCATATCTCTCTCTCTCTCTCTCTCTCTCTCTCTCTCTCTCTCTCTCTCTCTCTCTCTCTCTCTCTCTCTCTCTCTCTCTCTCTCTCTCTCTCTCTCTCTCTCTCTCTCTCTCCCCCCCCCCCCCCACTCCCAACCCCCTTCTCACGCACACAAACACTTTCTGTTTTCTTTTTAAATTTCGATTTGATTTGATAATGCTGCATGTATGACGCAATTTTTTTCTTACCAATCCAGTGTAATCTTACACTGCACAGCCTTACTGCTCTTAGGCTGTTTGTAACGGCGAGGGAATCACCTCGACAAAACAAACAAACAAACAAACAACCAAACAAACAAACAACAACAACAACAACAACAAAAAACCACGCTACCGACAGCTGGAAAAGTTAACCCGTAAATCATAATCTAGTCAGCTGTGAATAGCCGGGACTGGAAAAGGCAGGTGTATCACGTATCCCTAATTGATACAGGAAACAAGTCATGATTCACCCTTAAACTGCATGAAACCTTCTCTCAGGAACTGAAGGCAGCAGGCCGGCTATCATTCTGCAAGAGAGACATACCCAGTACGCGAAAGGCTATCGGGCACTGCGGCCGACTTCGGCCCGATGGTATCTGGCTATAGATCGTCATGTGTCCCTACAGCTCTAGGGACTTACGACAATTTATGTCTCAGTCTTTGCTGCCGGTGGAGATCGGTCTTGGTGAAAAAAAAACAACGGTGGTGGTACCGAGTGGCTGCAGCCACCCTCTCTCAGTCACAGGTCCGGTCGGGGGCCCAGTTAGGAAAGGTCATCGGTCCGACGTTGGCCGCTTAGAGGTGATGGGCCAACTAACTAGATCTAACGAGGCCACCGCCGAGGTCGGCCCGATGACCTTTCGTTTCCTGGGGACAAGTTGTGTTTTTGATGAGCGGCGGCGGTCTATACATCAAGCAGTCGTGAAAGGGCTGTGATTAAAATGCCACCGAGTGCAAGGTGGCCTGCGTTACAATTAAACTGTTTCAATTTTGGACGTAATGGGTGGTCATAGATCAGGCACCAGAGAGCAGAATGGCAGGCTAAATAGCAACCAGGGGGGAGCCAAACACGGCCCCCGCGCGTTCATCTCGGCGCCGAACGTGAATCCATCATCCAGTCCACCGGCGTTTCTGCGAGAGGCGCGGATTCCCGTGCTGACCCGCTGCCGCGGGGTCTGCTGCACGAGAACCCACGCCAATTGCTGACTGGACGAAATTTAGCTCTGGGTTGTCCATAAACTGCGGTGTACTTCCGGGTTGGGAGGACAACCGGAATGCGCAGAAGCGTGCGCATGTTCGTGCGCTGGTGACGCCGCACTTGATTCCAAGATGGCGTCAGCCCTGCCAGTAAATATTCTTTTACCGGGTTACAAATGGAATACCCGCTGAGACCGTTCCACGCAATTTGGTTGCCACCAATGGAACAGAAAGTGTGGCATGAGTCCTACAAAAGAAGATGGTAAAAAGAAAGAAGAAAATATTGGAGGGGGTGGGGGGGAGGGGTATGGGGGTGGGGGTGGGGGCGGGGGCCGGGGGTGGGGGGGGACGGGGGTGAGTGACTATAGAAGAAAGACACCCCCCAACTAATACGCACTGACTAAGCAACCTACTCAATGCTGGATAAACAGTTGAGATGCCTTGCCCTTATGACACCAAATCGTAAGCCCGCGACAAATAAAACTCACAAAGTACATGACGCTCCACATCAAATAGTAATGGACTGAAGCACTGACAATACAACAGATCACTGCCATGATGAATTTCGTGCATGCGAGCACTCTAATTCGAAAATTTCGAGTAAACTCCGACAACGATGTGCGACCAAGAAGCGCTACCGGTCTGCCTGTGGAGATTAGAAGTACTACTGAAAGGCCATACCTGCCGTGCTAGCAGCCTCGACCTTTACTCGAAAAGAAAAAAAAAAAACCCTAGGCCAGGCCAATAATATTCAAGAACAAGATCACGTGATTTTCCTTCATATTGGGAACGCTACAGCGGTCTATTGCTGTAGCGTGGCTTCACCCATTCACTCGGTCAGTAGAGAGAAATTGTCTTTCTGAAGTCTTCGTTAATTCACTGCCATAGAACCCCATGCAACTGAGATATATAGATATATAGATGCAAGGTGGTTTCAGCCAGAGGCATAGATCCTCATGAGCCCCCGAAAGTGCGGGATCTCGCGGGCATCTATGCATCTTGCAGCTGTTTTTTTTTTCGGCACTGAACGGGGTTAAACAGTTTTGGGCAACATATAATACTTTATGACATCAAGTTCAGGACCTGGCACTACCATTGATCAATCATTGCCGGTCCATCTCCCGCTGTGAATGTGTTGAAACCGATGCTCTAAAAACAAAAAAGAGGAAACAATGATAACTCCATATATCACAAAGCGCATCATTTGCCACGCGTGGTCGGTGCTACCGTAATTTAATTGCTTGTCCATGTCTTGACACTGCTAGCGATCCCTCCTGCTCCGACAACGCAATCCTGGGTACGACATGCGCAGACCTAAACTACGTCACTTCCTGCGTCAAAGTAGGGCAGACTTTAGCAGCATGGAAGAGTGGAGTGTTACTGAGCAATCGTGTTTGCAGACGGAGGAGAATGTTTATATTGTAATGGGTTTTTATGCCTTCAACGTAGGTTTCTTTATTTATTTTGAATTTATCAATTATAAACTGTACGTGTGTGGGATAAGTACAAATGTTGATGTGATTTTGACTTGAAGACTGACACGAGCATAATTGCAAACAAGTGTCACACGAATCGGGAAATCCGCTATTGCCCCTCAGTCGGCGGCTTTGGGATGGTTCATCCAGGTTCACTGCCAGGTCCCACGGCCACAGTCTTGGTAAACCACATACACAAAATGAAAACAACAGCAGCAGCGGAGCGATCACAAAGTGGCGCAACTAATCCCTTCCTGCCAGAAAACAGTGACCAATGCCCAGCTGCAAGAGGCATAGATCCTCATGAGCCCCCGCAATTGCGGGGGCTCATGAGGATTTATACCTCTTGCTGACACCATTTTGTATCCATGTTCTTTGGGTGGGTTGGGCTCTTCGGCCTTGAATGGCGAAGAGTTCAGAAACAGAATCTGCGTCCACTGGTAGGGAAGGGGTTAATGAACTGAGACGTAACTGTGACATCAAGAGACGTAGATTCTCATGAGCCCCTGCAGCTGCAGGGGCTCATGAGAATCTATGCCTCTTGCAGACAGAAAATTCTCGTGGTGCTACCGAACACGGATCAGCGCTTAATAACAGCAGATAGCGCTAATCAGCATTAAATCTTTTACAAACGACTCCATCATGATTAAGGGGTCGGGTTTGGCTTTTCCAATCAATTTGCCCACAACAAATTTATTATCTCGCAGGCTCTCGCGGCCTCCGCGGGATGTTAATGGCAGCCTTCGGGCGCCTGGCTGGAAATGGTGGGCGAGAGATGGAAAGGTTGGGGAAACAGACTTTTAGGGAAGAAAATAATGGGGAGGGAGGAGGGTGAAGGATTCAGAAAACAGCGTACTGATCGTTTTTATACAACTATAAACGATGAGCCAACTTACATAAGATTTAAAGACCATGTTCTGTTCTGTTCTGTTCTGTTTTTTTTTTTTTTTTTTTTTTTTTTTTTTTTTTTTGTTCTGGCCTATTCTGGTCTGTTTTCTTCTGTTTTCTTTTGATCTGGTTCTGTTCTGTTCTTGTACCTTGCTTTCTGTTCTATTTTTGTCTTGTCTGTTCTGTTCGGTTCTTTTAATTTCTGTTGTTGTTTTGGTCTTTTGGTTTTTTTTTTTTTGTGTGTTCTTGTTTGTTTTTTGTTTTGTTTATTTGATTGTTTTTTGTTTTTTTTTGGTTCTAGTTTCTGTTCTGTTTTCTTTCTGTTTTGTTCTGTTCTGTTCTGTTCTGTTCTGTTCTGTTCTGTTCAGTTCAGTTCTGTTCTTTCTTTTGTTTTGTTTTGTTTTGTTTTCTTTTCTTTTTCTGATACTCGAGGGATATGATAATTCAACATTCTTTTGTAGCATTCCTATATCTCAGAACATAATTTCGAAACCATCGTTCCACCAACTCACCCAGACAAAGTTACAAACGGGAGGGTGAGAGGGAGGGGTAATGGTACCGCGGCGGTCACGTCTGATTAAGTGGGGTGAGAAATTAACTGTAGTGGTTTATCAAGTTTCAGCTGGTTGATTCCTTCAACAAACACCCGCCTCTCCTTCAAGAGGCATAGATCTTCATGAGTCGCCGCAGAATTGAGGCGGCTCATGAAGATCTATGCCTCTTGCTGAAACTGGTTTATTTTGCCCACACAGAGGAGGCCAGCTATACTTTTTTTCAGTCACACTCAAGTCACACTAAAGACTTAGCCTCGCGGCTCACGAGGATCTGTGCATCAAAGTGATCCTTATCAGTCTTCCTCACACCGAAGAGGTCAGCAGGATTTCAGACGACGGCTTGATAAAGCTGACACTATGAAGGATAAGCTTCGGTCCCCCTAACCTGTTATTTGGGGGGCGTGGCCTAGGTGGCACGCGCTCATTAACTATGATAGATATTCATCGGTCCTTACTATGCCAGCCTTAGCTGTAGTAGTATGTCTTATAAACGTGACTGCTGTACCGAATTCCTAGTAAGCAAAATGTCATCGGGGCTGACGTCAACCGCAGTGGGCTCGCGCACGACTGTTCGCGGGCCCACTGCGGTTGACGTCGGTCCGATGCCCGGCATTTGGTAACGAGGTACTAGCGTTTCATAACGTACAGTTTTTCGAACTATATAGCTGAAGTTTGTTATCACTTTTGTTGTCGACACGAAACATCGTGACAGCTATATGTGTGGGCTGGTCCTGTGATTGTGGACTTAGCCTATCAAAGCCATAAAGTCCAAAATCATCGATCAGCACACATTTGCTAGTG
>BTPG01000002.1:205427243-205644573 GCA_036245525.1 Semisulcospira habei | reverse complement strand
GATGAATTGGCCATGATAATTCAAGGGTAGTGCCAAATTAGCTTGGCCGTCGGCCAAGCTAATCTGGCACTACCCTTGAATTATCATGGTCAATCAATCTCCTTCTGTAGGGACTCGGGGCTGAATGGGTTACCGTGCACTGAGGGACTCTTGTGAATATTTGTCTCTTGCAGATAGAAGGGCCTTGATTTCCTCCACAAAACTTGTTTGGTGTGACTGTCCCCTTTAATCACCTCTTGGCGTATTGCCCCCATCTATTTCTCATTAGACACTCGGGCACCAACTGCCACGTTGCAAAAGACAGTTCCAGGAGCAAAACGTCTTCGGGCCCGAGATTTTCACTGAAATACAATCTAGAAAAAAACAAACCCAGTAAGTTCAATGTTTGTGAAAAGCAATCTTGTCATTGTAATACAATGAAATATCGCTGTCGTGCGCGAACCCACTGCGGCCGACTTAGGCTCGATGGTCTATGCGAACTGTGTGTGTGTGGGGGGGGGGGTGGTGGTGGGGGGGGGGGACGGGTGGGTGGGTGAAGGGTGTGTGTTGGTGGTGGCAGGGGAGATAAGAGGAGGGGGTGTTCACTGTGGGATTGGTTGGGATGGTAAGCCGGCCAAGAGTTAGCTACACGAGCAAATTCAACGTTGCCACGATAAATGTCACAACAGGACAAAATAGAAAAGCGGGCAAGCGAGATACAGAGACAGAAAATAGACGGAATAGTGTGCGGAAGGGGGATGGGGGAGGAGTGAGAGCGGGTCGCATAGGTGCAACAATTGACTACACAGGTGTGTGTGTGGGCCAGAATCCTTACCGCCTCAGTTTTCAACTCCCCCTCCAGCACCATCTGCCCCAATGCGCAAAAGACCATCGGGCCAACGGCGGCCGACGTCGGCTCGACGTCCTTTTGCGCATAGGGTGCCGTGCATGAATCGCCCATAACACCTCAATGGGAGATCCTGTACAGCTGGGTCCTTTGTGCCATCACGGCCCATCTCATACAGTGTGTGGCGAATAGAAAATCATGAGTCTGTAACATACAGTAAAAATATAATGTTCTCGGGCTGACTCGGCGGGTCGGCTCGAAGACTTTTTGCACTCTGGCTCTGAACGTGAAAGCACCAGGCATGCTTTGTTGGTCCTCTTGTTAGCACTCCGTTTTCACTTCGGCTGACAAGCAGAATCGCTCGGGACCCTCCCCCCTACTGAATGATAGAATTTGTTTTGCCGGCGAAGGCACCCAGCGAGTATGGGATCAACGGGCCGACGCCGGCCGTGGTCGACTACCCCCCCCCCCCCCCACCTGCCCGAACCCACCTGACCCTCTGGGTTCCAACCCACACTACTGAAATGCTTTACTCAATATGAGGCTATACATGGGGATGGGGGTGGGGGCGGTGGGAGGCGGGGGGAGGGGGGAGAGGTGTATCTATTTCTGCAAGCAAAAGGTGTAGGTTCTCTCAGCATGGGGATGTAAAGTGTGTCAGTCCTGGCCAGCAAGCGGCGTAAGATTCTCATGAGCCCCTGCAACCTGCATTGGCTCAGGAGTATAATATATACACCCCTAGCAGACGACTGACCGGATACAACTCAGGGACAAATTCGCGCGGGTTCGCTTGTCTCCAAATCACGTGGTAGGGTCCCTGTGTTTTACGGGCCGCTAGCACTTTAGTTCACAGATTAACTCTTTCGAGACGTGCCGCAACCGGATTCGCGGCTTAAAGCCGCGAATCCGGTTGCGACACGTCTCGAAAGTGTAGTGTTTCAAGTGAATCCACTCAACCCTACAGGAAACACTACAACAGCAAACGAATCGACCATTATAGTTCACGGTGGTGCAGGAATAACTTGGTGCCTATAGGCGCCAAGCTATTCCTGCACCACCCTCGAACTATCATGGTTACTGATCTGTCTCCTGGTTGCATTGCAGTCTTCAGAGAGGGCAACTTCGGGAGTTGCGATCGTCGGGTAAGATGCGTTAAACCTCGTCAGGATTGGTGATCAAATGGAGGGAAAAAAGAGTCGTGGATGAGCTGAGCTGGTGGGTGTCAGATTGAATAGGGTCGTAGATACAGACAATGGTACAGCCTCTTTCTGTGCTTTCTACGTTTCTTTATTATGCAGTACTAATGCCCGGGTTTATGAACAGTTTGGCTGTAGCGTCAAGCTGTTTAAGCCTACTTGCTTGCGTTCTCACTGTACAGCCATAGTCGCTACATACATAGGCTGGTGTGATTTTGTATTTATTTATTTATTTATTTATTTATTTATTTATCTATTCATCTATTTATCTTTAATTTATATATTTATAATATTAGCTCTATTTATTTATTTATACATATATTTATTTATTTACTTTATTTTTTTCTTTATTTTTTTAAAATAGTTTTTAGTGGGTTTTTTTGGTTGTTTTTTTTTTTAGTTTTTTTTTAATTATTTTTTTAATTTTTTTTAACCGCGATTAGCACACGGAGGGGCTCGAAATACAGGACATTATGATGCGCCTGAATCGTTTATATAGGTGATTAAAAGAAGAACAACTTGGGTGTTTAGATACAGCTAGTCATGGAATGCCTCTTGTGTGCAACAGAAAAACTCACCCACGTACAAAGGAGAAGAAGGGCACAAAATGGTTTCAGTTTACAACATTCAAACGTTATAATTTATTTTGTCCAGCATTATTGTAAGACATACTAATAACTCGTTCAACCCTGACGCACTACAGCAGGAGATGGTCGACCTGATAATCAAGGGTGCCGACAGGCGCCAAGCTAAGCTGGCACTACCCTTGAATTATCATGGTCGACCCATCTCCTGCAACAGGTGCATAGTCGTTATATGACGCCTCCAAAATTTGGGAAATACGGTGCGTCGGGCTGAATGAGTTAACTCATTCTACCCCAGACACACCACAGCAAGATAAGGATCGACCATGATAGTTCAAGGGTGATGCCAGAATAGCTTGGCGCCTATGGGCTATCATGGTCGATCTGTGTCCTGCACTGCTAATGCAGTATTCAGAGGACAACGGCAAAACTTGGGGATTTCGGTGATGGGGTAGAATGAGTTAAAGAGGATATTGCGAACTATTAACCCTGTATGGCCTGGAGCAGGCCCCGTTTGAAGACCACCATTTACAGCCACCTAAATGTTGGTCTTTAACGACAGGTGATCTCTCAATAGAGTGGTAGCTAAACACAGGTTACTGATGCTGTATACACTCGCAAAAAGATTCAACTCGGTCATACCATTAGCATAATGTTACAATGACATGAATACTGGAGTATTTTCTTTACCTGGCGCTTTTATTCCGCGTAATAAAAGCTATGCTTGATGCATGCGCCCCTCTAATCCCACGCTGATCCCCACTAAATAACTGTATCATTCGCAGCATTTGACGCAAAGACTGATTTTCTTTTTCTCCCCCCTTTAATATCGACAAAACGCCTTGAAAAGCGGCCCCAAGCTGCCTCATAAATTAACTTCTAAAATAGTTCTCTTTTTACCGTGTAGTGCCGTAAGACTATTGTCTCTCAAGTGGTGAATAATCTCTTGATTATTCCTAGCCTAGGAAAATGGGAACGTCACTCAAATGCAAGAGGCAAAGAAACTCATGAGATGCGGGGGGCTCGTAAGGTTCTTTGCTTCTTGCGTGCCCTATTGTGTATCCATGTTCCTTGGGCGTAAGCGTTATTTGGCGATGAGCTATTTCAAAGGCATAATACATTTCCGTTGGCATTAATCAGCCAGTCTTTCTGAATCCATCCATTCCGCCTGCAATACAGGACCATCGTCCAGACCTTCCCGACCGTCTCCTTTCATCTGCAGGAGGCATAGACTCATGAGTCCTTGCGATGGCAGGGACCCATTAGCAGTTATGCCTCAGTCTTTGTAAGAATCGACGTCTTCGTTTGAGCACAATTCTTTTCAGATGTAGCCCTGAACGTATTCAAGTCACGATCGTAACTGGTGTCCTTTCTGTTGAAACCTGTTGCAAAATTTAAAAGGCATAGATTATCATGAGTCGACAGAAGATATGCCTCATGTTTGTACCAGCCGGCTTTCTGTTTATGACTTTTCTTCTCCTCATCGAGAGGACTTTTACAGGCTTGAGCTGGTGACTTTTATTGGTATTCTTTAGTTCTCTTTTGTCTCTGCTAAAACCTGTTGCATCAAGCAACTGTGAAAAGTGTCACGAGCCAAAAACTAAGCAGTATTTTTATCGCCAAATTCTTGCGGAAATCTGACAAGCCCATGAATCTTAGCGACAGATGTTCTTTTTTGTTCACATCCTACTTTCTAACGGGACTTTAAGTAAGGAACATGTAATCAATAACCTTTTCTTCCCATCGTCTTGGCACTTTTAATTGCTTTATTATGAACTACGGTTTAATCGTGCTAAACCGGTGATGGATTTGTTATGCTGAGTTACTGAAATGTCTAAATAAAAATGTCCTGTCGCTTTAACACAAAAAAGTGTGAATATGATAGAACACAAACGGATCAGTGCCTGGGCTAAAAACGCGCGAGACAATAATAACTGTTTTTGTGAGCTAAAGTTGTTCACGGTTCAGTGGGTTAGAACTTTGACTCGCAAGAATACGAATCAATAATGTGAACCAGATTTTCTTAATAATTTGGCTGTCGGTAGCGTCTGGAATCACGTCGACCAAACACGGCGTTACCGACAACGAAAGGGTTAACTCATTCGAGACGTGCCGACTTCGGATATGCGGCTTATGCCGCGTATCCGGAGGCGGCACGCCTCGAATGAGTTAAAAGTATATAAAAACTATGCGCCTCCAAACCGGCTGCAGCGGAGCTCTCTATATTAGATGTCTTCTGTACTTACTTACTTACGCCTGTCACCCCTACCCGGGTATAGGCCGTCGACGAGAGACCTCCAGCAACTCCTGTCCTGTGCTTCTCCTTCGATTCTACTCCAGGTGGTTCCCAGTCTCTTGATGTCTGCTTGGAGGTCTTGACGCCAGGAGTTTCTCGGCCTACCTCTTTTCCTCTTTCCCTGGGGGTTCCATGACAATGCCTGCCTAGTGATACTGGAAGCTGGCTTTCTCAGACTGTGACCGATCCATCCCCATCTTCTTCGCCCAATTTCATTCTCTGCTGTTATCTGCTCTGTTCTCTCCCAGAGTCTGACGTTGCTGATCTTCTCTGGCCAGTGGATTTTCAAAATTCTTCTAAGGCAACTGTTCATGAAGGTCAGATGTCTTCTGTGGATAGGAAGAAAATGAGTCAAGGTTGTGGTGTGCGTCATATTTTCAACATTTGTGTGCTGGTCTGTGATTTTTTGACCATACGGCTTGCAGTGTTAAGTTAAAATCAGAGATCAGGCCACATTTTAAAAAAAAAATTGTTTACAAGTTTATCGTTTTGCATTTGATCCGATTATTTATTTGCAGTGCCCCCTGAAATCAAGAGAGAAACCGGACCAGTAGAAAATTACCCTGTAACCCGCATACATTCATTAATCAAAATTGTAGGAGAGAGAGAGAGAGAGAGAGCGAGAGAGAGAGAGAGAGAGAGAGAGAGAGAGAGAGAGAGAGAGAGAGAGAGAGAGAGAGAGAGAGAGAGAGAGAGAGAGAGAGAGAGGACTAACAGTGAATTGAGGGATCTCTTGCCATTCGAACCTAATGTAAAACAACAGAGAACAAGAAATTCACATATAATGACTTCCCCTCCCACCCCACCCCCCCACCCCCCACCCGCACCCCCACCCCCCACCCCACCCCCACCCCCGTCCTCACACGCAGCCGGAAAAAAGAAAATAAAAGAAGCTGGCAAAAACTACAATCAAATGGCCCCGATCAAGCCACAATGTAATGCTATTGGCCCCTGTTTGGTGCCGGATCATTTGGCAGCACGCCTAGACAGGCACAGCAAATTGATGGTGGTCCTCACAGAAGCGAGCCATCAATCAAGACAACGAACCTCGGAGACCTACCCGCTTGTGACGGAAAAGCTACACCACATTCTCCCCGTCGAATAGATCTGCTTGAGGAATACAGGTCCTTATTGCTAGTGGCTCGTTCTGGTTTTTGCCTCGTGCCGGCGACATTTATATTCATGCTTCTTTGACGTACGTGCCAAGAAGGACTTTGCCGTAATTTGGCAAAAAGCCAGTATGAGCCCATTTTTGAGAAAAGCGAAATTTCATTGTGTTAGAATGAAAATCTCGCTTTTCTCAAAATGGACATACTGGCTTTTGCCAAATTACGACAAGATTCATTTTTCTTATCTTGCAGCGGCCTCAGCGAAGAAGTTACGAGCCACCGCGAGTTCCAAGAAATTCCCAGCAAAAAAAGAAACGCGTTCAGAAAGGTCAAGTTGAAAACAAATTGTGTTGTACTTGTCCTTTTTAATTGTGTTTCCTTTTTAGTTGGGAATTTCTTTGCATCTGACACACTTGGCAGTCAAATTTTATGGTCTATATTCACGTCTAACTCAGGCATTCGGGCGAAAAAATCCTTCAGGAATACAGGCTTTACCGAATTCAGGCTTTACCGAGCAGCATACGAATCGATCATGATAGTTCAAGGGCTGTGCAGGAATAGCTTGGCGCCTAAAGGCGCCAAGCTATTCCTGCACCACCTTGAACTATCATGGTCGATCTATCTCCTGAATTGCGCTGCTGTCTTCTGAGAGGACAACTTTCCCTTTCCAGTTTTGATCATGATAGCGGTAAGCCTAAAGCAGGACCACCAATGAAACCACCAAGCTACAGCACACTTCGGATATGACTAACTGTAACAGGAACCACTATTTCGTGTTGCTGTATTCACCGTTTGTTATGAGTAAACCAATTTACACAGAAGATGTGTAGCCGTGACCTCTTTTCTACCTGCCATGCACTTTACCATAGATCTAAGTACAAATAAAACCTTTCAGGGCCACCTTTACATAACAACTAACCCCACACCATATGTCATTCCTAGTCATATCGAGCTGTGCTTTCTTGGACCCATAATACCCCTCTAGGCGGCAAAATAAAACCCCACTAGAATCAATGGCATCGCGCTCCTCACCATAGCGATAAAAACATCTGAACGTGAAACAGACAAACCTTTACGGTTCAAGTCTGTAGATATCCAACGTTTACGTTGTTTGCTCTACAAAGCAGCGAAACTCAACAGAATCAGCGATTAGCGGCCCAGACGAGCGCAGCCGACAAACAGGCTGAAGCGAAACTGTCGTCTGCAATGTTTGATTTTTTGGGACTGTATTCATGTTGTGAAATGTTCTATAAAACATAGAAGTGGAGTGTTTGTATGCTATCATTTCTAGACTGACCTCGCGACTCGCATTCTCAAACTGTTTGATTCATAGTCACCTCGAGCTTCGCTCTCGGTGACTGATTCAGACAGTTTGAGAATGGGAGTCGCTCGGTCTGTCTGGAAATGATAGTATACGAACACTACAATTCCATTCTAGTGTTGTCGTCTCTCTTTCTTTACAGAAGAGAACATTATCTATCAGTATGGACAAGAGAAAATGACGCGACTACGGACAACAAAAAAGGGATGACTACTACGATCTATGGACAACAAAAAAGGGATGACTACTAGTATGCCTACTTAGATCTATGGACAAAAAAGGGATGACCACTATTATTTAGATCTATGGACAAAACGAAGTGACTACAATTGCTTGTATCCATGGACAAAATGTGATGACCTCCAGTACTTAGATCTATGGACAAAAAGTGGTGACCCATAGTCCTCGGATCTATGGACACACAAAATGTATGTTGATCTAAGGACAAGGGGAGGGGTGACTGCAAACGCTTAAATTTATAAATAAATGCCGCTAGAGTCAACGTCAGTTTCTAGCCATCCATCTTCCTGGACACTCGATCGAAAACCGATTGATGCTGGAAAATGAGCAATAAGCTGGAGGCATCTGCCGCTAAATTCATACATTGACCGCCCAGTCAACTGATACTTAAAGCACTTGGCGTCCAGTGCCTCAGCCGGGCCCTCCCATCCGATAAAAGCATTAACAGATTTTCTTCTCGTCTGCAAGAGCTATAGATTCTCAAGAGCCCCTGCAGAGCAGGGGTTCATGAGAATATATATATATCTCTTGCTTATATGCCGAGTCAATTTATTTACACCTCTACTTCGAAGGAGGTGAAAGTCAGTGAAATTTTAGTGTCTGACTGCGGCTTAAATTTAAAATCCTTTTTTTTAAAAGAGGAATACATTCTCTTGAGCTTGCAGATGCATGGGCTCATAAGTTCATGCCTCGTACCTAAAACACTATCGAGTCCATGTCATTACAATATACTCCTCTGATCGAGGAAGTCAGCGGGGTTTTAGTCTGAGGCTGCCTCCGAAATTAAAAAGCGCGCGCGAGCCCTCACATCAGGCGGAAGTGTGCTTCGATTGACGGCTCGGGTAAACTGCGGCGCGGAAGAATACTTGTAATTTCACGCAAGGCGAAGGGTCAAGTTTAAATGAATCCATGTATGGAATACACGAGAGCTTTCACTCGTCATAATTGGCAGCTATCCTGGCCTTTTTGACATTCATAACGGTGCGGTCTGGACAAAGCGCATAAAATAGATCATAGGCTGACAGTAAAGAATAAAATATACAAGTGTATTGTTTAAAAGCTGGAAACCTTAGAGTCCTTAGATAGTCCTCGGACACGGGTATTCTTGAAAAAATAATTCATCTGAAATTATATAAGATATATTTATATACAGCACAATGTTTGTGAAGTATTCATAGCAACCACAATAACAACAACAATGAGAACCAGAAAACAAACAAACAAACAAACAAAAAACAACAAACGAACGAACGAACGAACGAACAAACAAACACACAAACAAATACAGAGCACCAAGAAATCATCTACTTGAAAGCGATTTACTTTTTTGGTGACAGTTTTCTTTGTGTCCTACATCGTCACTTTTTAAACTTGTGTCTATTAGCTTGGATACGTTTGCTGTATTTCCTTTTCAAATTAATTACAGATGACATTTTATCCCCTTCAAGATTTCTTGTCTAACTTCCCCAGTGAGGACGTCAACTTGAAAAAAAAACACACCAAAAAGCAACAACATTACATTCCGTTTCATTTACAACTAACTAGAATAGCTGCCTTTCTTTCAAGCCAATTGCAAATATCTACATTATACCTGAACAAAAATAGAAATAATATTCCGACGCAGTTTGGCCCGACCAGGCAAACAAGCGCGCCTGATAGGCAAAAAAATGAGAGAAGAGAGGTGGTCACTGACACATAACCGGTTTAATTAAACGAGTGCTTTCTGGCCTGATGTCTGACCGGTAATAGCAATATCCCCTGTCACACAAACTATCCATGTCCCTCGGTCGTTTTTCGTCCGTCTGCAAGAGGCATGGATTTTCATGGGCGCCTGCATTCGCAGGGGCTCATGAGAATCTATACCTCTTGCGGAGACAGGACCGATCATTTACGTCCTCAGATTCAGAGAGGTAATATGAAATTTGAGTGAGTATTTGATATCTGTGTGGGTGATCGGCGGAATCATTCTCGTCATATCAGTGTAGTAGCATTTGATTTCTAGTTGGCTATAAAAGATATGTATACGTGTGTGTGAATCTTTAGGAATGTTTAATCTGACTGGGTCGTAAGCAAGCAAGCAAAAACACAAACAAGCAGGCAAACAAATAAAAAAGCATAAAAAAGAAGAAGAAAAAAGAGAGAAGCAGGCAGAAAAAGAAACGAGCAAAAAACAAGCAAACAAACAAAACTCGAGTGAACTTCGAAGTTTAACAATATGTTAGTTGACCTTTTTTCTTTCCGTCGCTAAACAATGATGATGACGATGACGATGATAATAATAATAACAATACATAGTTCTTACAAAGCGCCATTTTCCAGAGAACACAGGGCTCACTGCGCTATTTAAACTGCAACAACTTAAAGTAGATCTGTCTGTCTGTCTGTCTGTGTCTGTGTCTGTGTCTGTGTGTGTCTGTGTCTGTATCTGTCTCTGTCTGTTTCTGTCTGTCTGTCTCTAACTGCTCTGTCTGTCTGTCTGTCTGTCTGTATCTCTGTCTGTGTCTGTGTCTCTGTCTCTCTCTGTCTCTCTCTCTCTGTCTCTCTCTCTCTGTCTCTCTCTCTCTCTCTCTTTCTCTCTCTCTCTCTCTCTCTCTCTCTCTCTCTCTCTCTCTCTCTCTCTCTCTCTTCTCTCTCTCTCTATCTTCTCTCTCTCGCTCTCTCTCTCTCTCTCTCTCTCTCTCTCTCTCTCTCTCTCTCTCTCTCTCTCTCTCTCTCTCTCTCTCTCTCTCTCTCTCTCTCTCAAGCTTTTGACCTCGTTAATCATGAGAGTTTAATTCAGAAGCTTGCTGTCTATCAGTCAGTAAATGCTGGCTCCCTTGCGGTCCTTACGTCATACCTGCACGGGCGCACACAATATGTCCATGTGAAAAGGACAAACTCGCGTGAGGGGGTGATAGCTCAAGGAGTACCACAAGGATCTATCCTTGGTCCATTATTGTTTTCTGTCTATATCAACGATCTTCCACTACATATATCTGACCCCAGTGTAACCTGCAGTCTCTTTGCAGACGACGAAACTCTTGACGTTTCATCATCAGATATATATTGTATAACTAGATCCGTTCAGAGTAGTTTGAATGATGTTTCACAGTGGTGTCAAAATAACTCCATGGTAGCGAATCTTTCCAAAACTAAATGTATGCTGATTACCACTAGACAAAAACACCAGCTGAATCCCCCCCCCACCCCCCCCCCCCCCCCCTCCATTAAAACTCGCATTTAATGGCCAGTCTGTTGAGCAAGTCAGGGAGCAGCGCGTGCTTGGAATCATCATAGACGACAAGCTGTGCTGGCAGAATCATATTGCAAATGTTTGTAAAACAATATCTAAAAATGTATACCTACTTTCTAAACTGAGATTTTTCACTGATGAATCCACCAGAAAATGTTTCTATTGTGCTCATATTCAGCCACATTTGGATTATGCCTCTACTATCTGAGACGGGAGTAGTGATGCTAACTTTAAAAGACTCAACTCGATCCACAGAAGGGCTATTAAACTAATTGTTGACAAACCCACAGAAAGCATTAGTACAGATGACAAATTCAAGTTGCTAGCTGTCTTACCTTTTCTCAAACTTTTTATCTATAATAAACTGGTATTCATGCGCAAAATCGCCCTCTCAGAATCTCCTACTTATCTCACAAATTTATTCCTTTTTACCCATAGGTCCAGCCGAATACCAGGAAACAATACGCTAGTACCAATGCCCTGCATGGGGTGAACATGGACATATTAGGATTGTTGTTACTGAGTGTTTACCCACTAATTATTTTACTAAGGTAGATTTTAATTACGCAGCTTGTGTAATACTGTGTAATAATGCATTGATACGTTTGTATAATAAGTAGTGGATTAGGTTGAAACACGCGTATTATGTATGCATGTGTAGAGGTGGGTGTGAATGTGTAAGTGCCGCTCAGTTCAGTTCATAAAAGATGTTTATGTGTGAGATGTGTAAGAGTTATGTGTAAAGATTTTGTAGTGTTTACTTATGTCCATTTGGAATTTGTAGCTGTGTAAGTGCAGGGGGAAAATGCTCATAATTATGTTATAATGTTTTCATGTCTTGTTTGTACTATTTGTTATAAATGTACCACAACCGAATTTCACTTTTCGAGATGATAAAGCCGGTCACCGTACTCTTATTCTTATTCTTATATTTACAAGTCATTTTTGTCATATTCTGGTGTCAAATTATGGAATTCTGTTCCGGCAGATATTAGAGCATCGCCATCGGTTAAAACATTTAAAACCCAGCTGCTGAAGTATCTCAGGAATACTTGAAATGTTGTAAAGAGTAAACCACGTGACTATGGCTTTTCGTTTCTCACGTGACTATGGCGGCTTTTGCTGAAGTTGGTGTAGTAAACCTTGAATACGTACATAGCGTAGACTTGTTGAAGCTAATCTTTTAAGTGACTATTTTCCCCCTACAGCTATATCATCAGTGCATTCAGTCTCTTTTTAACATTTTTTGTACCATCCAATTTCTTGTAACTGCCCGATGCACATATGAATACATGCAAACACTGATTTCTCTTTACATTTTTTTTCTTGTAAATGTATTATTTCTTTGTACGTTTCCCCACCCGGGTCTGCCCTGGAGATATGGATGGGGATAACTATCTTTTTCTTTTTTCTCCAGGTTGTGTGTGTGTGTGTGTGTGTGTGTGTGTGTGTGTGTGTGTGTGTGTGTGTGTGTGTGTGTGTGTGTGTGTGTCTCTGTGTGTGTGTGTGTGTGTGTGTGTGTGTGTGTGTGTGTGTGTGTGTGTGTGTGTGTGTGTGTGTGTGTGTGTGCGTGCGTGTGTGCAAGGACATGATTGAAAACAGGCCTATGTACCTAATCATTTATCCTGGAGAAATAAAGTTTCATTTCTCTCACCCTCTCCCCCCCCCCTCTCTCTCTCTCTCTCTCTCTCTCTCTCTCTCTCTCTCTCTCTCTCTCTCTCTCTCTCTCCCAACTGTGCATTTAATTGGACTCATTAAAGCCATTAAAATGCGAAGTTTCTACTATTATTAACTGTATTTTTCATCGGATACGTTCAGGGTTTTCTCATCCTTGTTCTGGTTGATCACGAAACTAGTAAATCAGGGTGTCAAATGAAAACCATCCGTGTCAGGCAAATCGTCCCTTTAACCCCTTCCCTGTCAGCGGTCGTACATCTTGTTTCTAAAATCTTAGTTCTTTGAAGGACTCGCAGCAAGAGGCACAGATCCTCATGAGCCCCCGCAATTGCGCGGGCTCATGAGGATCTATGCCTCTTGCAGTTGGGTTTTGTTCACCTTTTCTCGGCAGTCAACCACTTCAACAGGGACGAATTTTGCTTTTGAAATCGAGGCCAATAAAACGCATCACGAACGCACCCCCGCCTAAGGAACATGGATATAAATGGGCACAGCGTGAGGCAATGAACATCATGGGCCCCAGGATATGAATGGGCACAGCGTGGGGCAATGAACATCATGGGCCCCAGGATATGAATGGGCACAGCGTGAGGCAATGAACATCATGGGCCCCAGGATATGAATGGGCACAGCGTGAGGCAATGAACATCATGGGCCCCAGCACACGAGGGTGCAAATAAAGGCCATGAGCTCTTGCAGTTGGGTGACTTGGTTAACCCTTTGTCTGTCCGTGGTGTTTTTGACGAGGTGATTCCAGCTGGGGGAAAAAGCGGCGCTACGGACAGCCGCAGGCTTGTCCCCTCCACCGCCAGCGGACTCAGATTATGTCTCGGCAATCTTTCCTTGATTTAACATCAGAGCCCCAGCCGACCGTTCAAGGGACATGGATACAAAGTGGTGTCAGCAAGAGGCATAGATCCTCGTGAGCCCACGCAACTGCGGCGGCTCATGAGGATCTATGTCTCTTGCACTTAGATTATGTTTTTTTTTTTTTTCGGCAGCGAACTGGGTTAAAACATTATTTTCCCCCTGCGCTGTGGGGGACCTGAAATTACTCCGTGATTCAAGTAACACCATCCTCATTATCCTGCTGTCTTGTCTTAAGTCGGACTTTATTTATCTCCCATTTTCCCCATTCAGTTGACTGTGAACGCCTGCCATCCACAAGAGTCACAGATCTTCATGAACCTCCGCAGCATGCGAGTGATCATACAAATCTATACATTTTGCCGAAGTCAGCTGAGGTGTCCTGTGCCTCTGGAAAGGGTCGTTCGGAGTTCAGTATGCGCTTTTTTATATCCTTTTTTATTTTCGGTGTAGAAGATTATTTCTGGGTGGCTAAATTTCGTATGTAACACACACATAGGGGCAAAATTCCGTCCACCATCAAGCGGCGTAGATTCTCATGAGCCCAGGCTCTGCTGATGCAGGGGCTCATGAGAATCTATGCCGCTTGTAAGCACAGATCTATTGGAATCCTCAGATTGAAGAGATGATTAAGGTTCAAGCACGAGAAGCCTCGAGAGTCTACAAGGTGGGGGTCGCAAATCAACTAATATCGGTCTTAACAGGTACATCAGGTGAAATTGGGAGTCATTAGTGCAATGATACATCTACGTCAGTGCTGGCTTAGAGGGTGATTACACTGCTGAAATCACGCTTCTGCGATTTCCTTAAAGGGGCACCGAAGTAAACACAACATAGGGACTTGTTTCGTTGTCTAACAAATCAGAATCAGTTAGCTGAAGGAATTTTACTTCAGATTGTAGTAGTAGTTCGGCCACACTAGAGTACTGAGAAACGCATTTGTGACGTCACTAATATTTCTCAACAGATTGACAGAGTATAGAATATTAATGACGTCAAACATGTTTGTTTTAATCATGGAGTGTGGCAGAACCACCGCTTCGATTAAAAAAAAAAAATCTGCTAGCTGATTCTGTTGCGTCAAATTGTAAAATAAATGTCTATGTTGTGTTGACTCCGGGTCCCCATTCATCATCATCACCAGTCCCTTAGCAGCAACAGACAGTGCTCTCCACTGAGTTCTATTTTGGGCGGTGGCAAGCAAGTCTGGCATCTCGAGTTCGGTCCATTCTTTTATGTTTGCGACCCAACTCTTTCTCTGACGACCTCGCCAACGACTTCCTTCGAGAGTGCCTTGGAGGATAGTCTTGGACAAGGTGTTGTGTCGGGTCACGTGGCCAAACCAAGCAAGCTTGCGCCGTTTCACGGTTGCCAGAAGGGGTTCATGTGGGCCCACCACGGAAGTGACGATGCTCCGTACATGTTCGTTGGTCTTGTGCTCGCGGTACGAGATGCGGAGCAACTTCCTCAGGCACTTGTTCTCAAAGGCCTGGATTTTCTTTTCTGAGTCTGCAAGCAGTGTCCAAGTCTCACAGCCGTAGAGTAGAATAGACACTACGAGGGACTTGTAAAGCCTGTACTTGATGGTGAAGCTGATGGAGTTACTTCGCCATATCCTGTCCAGCCTGGCGGCATTGCGGATGTTGCTGTACCTATCCTGATACGGATCTCTGCTATGCAACTACCGTCTTTGGACAGGGTGGCTCCCAAGTACTTGAAGCTATTGACCTCTTCTAGCTTCTGGCCGTTCTGGCGGGTCCCCATTAATCTCATATATAGATATGTGTCATTGTGCCAGTCTGTTTGTCTGTCGAGATGGTTTGTTTTTCACTGTCGGTGGCGCTATTTATCGAGGTGATTCCTGCAATGTATTTATACTTTTCTTCTCTTTGCCCCTCGCAAAAACACTGAGAAATTTTTTTATTGATTAATTGAATTTAATGTCGTGCGAGCAGAGAAGAATAAAGACGGTGACTACTGAAGACAGGAGGTTTATATAAGTCATTCTTTGCTAATGGTGACAAAAAGGTGGAAAACCAGACACATTCTAAAACTCTATTTAAGACTAATTAAATATATACTTTCTGAAGTTGATTTTGTCTATTATCTGAAATAAAAACATTGTATATATATTTAAAAAAAAAAGTAGCTGTGATCGTTCTGGCGTTTGGGTGGGGGTGGGGGTGGGGGTACTAAAAGAGTAACCTGCACACATTGTGACGCGGCATGATGTTGTCAAATCTAGAAACTAGTTGTCTGATTTCCAATGGTATATCCACTTAAAACACACCAATTACACTCCATTTATATGACTTTGGACTTCCAGTATGTAGTGAGTGGGAACCTCTGACGCCATTTGCAGGCTACCATCAAAACAAAAACTTTCTCTGGTGTACTTAATTGTCACAACTAAGTTTTAATAATTCTGTCACGTATTCTCTGTATATAGATGAGTCAAATAAAGTACACTGTATTGATCCAGTGCATAGCTCTATAAATAAATAAAAAACAATGCAAAATAAAATGGTACCTTGCATGATGTGCGACGCCAAACTAGGATGCCCTCAGAAAATAAAAACAAAAAGTGGTATAATGCTAACATATGGAAATAATACCCAAAATTATTTAATATGTGCAATATTTATTTATAAATAAAGCCTGCCATTGGAATGCTGTTATGGTCTGCATGAATTATGCTCAAGAGTCACAGCACTTGCGAATAAATTAACCAATCGTCCACAAATTTCTTTCAAAGATGTTAAATATTCACAAGGCAGGCTTTATTTATATATAAAAAAAGGAGAATAAAGTGAGGGAAAGAGAGGTTCAACATTACACACATTAAAAAAGAAAAAGAAAACCCAGTCAATTTTCTGAACTTTATTACCAGAGCACCACGCAACTCAAGGAAATTTTACAAAGCAATTTTCTATGCGGAACATTCATACTTCGAAATAGAAATGTCCACGGCGATCAAATCGAGACTCTAGTAAGACCCTCTGAATCTCCTAAATATACATATATATATATATATATATATATATATATATATATATATATATATAAACCAACTATGTATTTATTCATCTGGAATGTCTGGATATGCAAAGAAGTCGCCGTGTTGTTTCAGGAAGCTGACTTGAGCCGCCTTCCCTTCAGTTTTGACGTCCTTGATCTGAAAACAGAAGTAAGTGACATAGGAATATCTTGACGTATTTAACAGTTATTACAGTTTAATGGAATTGAACATTTGACAGAAACTCAAACCGATGTCCACATATAGTGCAGGTGGCCAAAATCAATCAAATCGAAATCTTTTCAGTGTGTCAACCATTTGAAGTTGAACTTAAACATCTACTAAAGCTAAGCCGAAAAAAAAATCGAGGAGGAGAAAGATTTCTCACCATGATCGTCAAAAACAATAAAATTTGGGGGGGGGGGGGGGCTGAAAATCAGTAACCTGCAGCCAATGCTACACGATGCGTCATCAATATTTTGATGTGTGATACACAAACCACTGGCGTTGTGTTGACGTTTGAAAGATGCCGTCCTTGCAAGAAATCGTCGAAAGAAAACTTGCAGTAACCTGCGCCACAGATGTGACGCGACACTCTAAAATAAGCTATTGAGAGACAAAGAATTGTTTTACTAGCTTCTACTTCTTAAAAGTAAATTATTTTTAACTCACAAGTAATAAACAATGTAAACATACTGGCTTGGGTGGTGTCCTTGCAAAAATCGTCGAAAGAAAATGTGCGGTAACCTGCATCACGGATGTGACGCGACACTCTAAAAATTAATAAACTATTGAGAGACATTGTTTTATTAGCCTCTACTTATTGAAAGCAACTTATTTTAAAACTCACAAGTAATAAACCAATGCAAACATGCTGGCTTGGATGGTTTCTGTCGTCTGCTCAAGATTCAAGTTACGAACCCGTCTTTGTGACACCACCAGTATGCAGGTCAGTTACCCCTTTTTTTCACAGAAGCGCTGTGCTACAAGAGCATGTTGTTTTTAAACTTTTTTGTGGTTTCAGCTTTATTGACATATAACGAACGAACACATGGCGTAATGTTTGCTGTTTGAAACACTAACTGATAAAAAATAGATCGTAAACAAAGTGAAGGGTTGCCGTTCCACTTTTGGGCTGCCATTTTCTGTGCTAAAATCGAAAACAATCACGAATAAGGACCATTTATTGTGCACTAATTGCCTCAAGGTTGCTTTTGCTGATACTGTGGTATTTGAAGCATACAACAAACATCTTATTTTATTATGTCCTTTTCCCGATTTCCTGAAAATGTGTCAAGTCCTTCTAAACAACCCCACCATCCACCCACCCACCCACTCCACCCCACCCCCTTCTGCTCCACCTCCTCCCCCAGCCGCCCTCACCCCCTACCCCAACTGCCGCTCTTCTGCTGTGACGAATAGCACATCATTTTTTAATTCTGGGGCAGCTTGCAAGAGCGTGCTTAGACCTGCGCCATCCGCTCTGCAAGGTGCTCGCTGTAGCGCTGGGGCCAGTTGCATGAGTAAGCTTAGTCATGCGCCAGCCACTAAGCAAGGCATGCCGCTGTAGCGGCGCGCCTTGCTTAGTGGCTGGCGCAGGACTAAGCTCACTCATGCAACCGGCCACTGTAACGAAACATCTTGCTTAGCGGCTGGCGCAGGACTAAGCTCACTCATGCAGCTGACCCCTGAATCTTACGAAGCTACGAGGTACACTCCAGCAACTATAAACATGGCCGGGAAATTGGGTTATTATTGTTGACGGCCATCCCTTTGCCAATTATCTTCAAAACACCGCAAGCTGTATCCAGCTGCCTTCTTGACCAGAATGGCTCGTAACACTTGCATCACCATAATTAGCATTCTCGCACTCTAGGTTTAAACGCTGGCGTGACCATTTGCAAGAGGCCTAGAGTTTCATGCGAGTCAGCCACAGCAGCATGCTCATAACAGAAAATGCAAAAAGGTCATCGGGCCGAGATCGGCCCGAGTGTGCCCGCGCACGACTGTGCACGGGCCCGCTGCGGCCGAATTCGGCCCGAGAGCCTTTGCATGCTGGACAAAATTAATTTACTCTGCTCTTTGAAGGTAAAGGACAGTAACTGTATTTTTGTGAGAAGCGAGATTTTCATTGTATTACATTGAACATCTCGCTTTCCAGAAAAAAATTATTTATTTATTTACCTTTTTATATATATATATATATATATTCATGGCCTCATGATAGAACCATTTGTATGGCGTGTTCCTCATGCAGAGTAGATCACAGGCGTTAAACTTGCGTCTGTGGCGGTCGTAAGAGTCTTGCACGCGACATGGCCTGATTTGTGCCATCCAGCCACCAAATTAGTCCAAGTCTTCCACAGCAAAAACGTCCGCCTGCAAGAGGCACAGATCTTCATGCGCCCAGGCATGTTGCGTGGGCTCACGAGGATATCTGTGCCTCTTGCAGACGGAAGTTCTACTAACTCATTCTTCGCCGTCGTTTCTTTGGCGCAGGAAGACGCAGGGCATCAAATCTATGGATGATTCGATCTGCCGCGAAAGCCGAACGGCACGGCACGGACAAGCCATTCACAGATGGCACCGTCACAAAGCAACATTTATTTTTTCCACCCGACGCTGCAGTTGTAAAGAAACAGCCCTGCTCAACATCACGATAGTGTGTAGCTCTGTGTGCAAAGTTTAGCCCTTGTGAAGATTGTCTGCCGGTGAAACTGGGGGCCAATTAACTTACCCCTCGGGCTGTTGGAACATTTTTGTCAAAGTGAGGCTAAAGGTGTCGGGGAATTTTGCGTTGACGTGACTCCTATGGGACTCCAGGCCGACAGAAAACACACTGGCAAACAAGGCGTTATCCGAAAAGTAACACAAAGAACGCCGTACGGCAAGTACAGATTTAATTATATGACCACTGACGTCAACCTTCCGTTGAAAAAACAAACAAACAAACAAACAAACAAACAAACAAAAACACAAACAGAGATCTAAATCATTTAACTGAGCTCGATTCATGCACCAACAAGACGTATAGTTTCTCATGAGCCTCTGCGGCTGCAGGGGCTCATGAGAATCTATGTTTCTTGCATACGAATTGGTCCAGCTGGGGCCTGAATTAGGGGGGGGGGGGGGGGGGGGAGCTAGCGTCTTCATCCAGTGTTTATCGGCTGCAGTTATCTCTAAGGGGGTTTGTTTTATGATGCCGCATCCTAAGTGACTCCGTGCGAGAGCACGACACTGTCGCTACCGATATCCTGGCAAACGCTAGCATCCTTACGTATGGTGCTAGATAAGGCGAGAGTTACTTTAAATTAACCCTCGTGTGCATGCGGCCAACGGTATGCTGTGTACAGTAGGTGGCTGATGCACAAGAGGGTTCAGTTAATACATTCTGCACTATGGTCTGAAATTCCAAAAACTGAGAGCTGTCCTTTGAAGATTACAAACTAATTTCGAAGACATCTCGACCATGCTAGTTCAAGGCTGGTGCCAGAATAGCTTGGCGCCTATAGGCATCAAGCTATTCCGGCTGGTAGGCGCCAAGCTATTCCGGCACCAGCCTTGAACGAGCATGGTCGATATGTAGAGCGTAGAATGTTGTAGAGTGGCGGTACAACATGTGCTGAGACTCAGCTAAGGCAAGGCAAGACAAGACGAAAAAAGACAAGGTACAGCACAGTAAAGCAAAGTAACTAAACCAAAGCAAAGCAGACCAGAGCAAAGCAAAACTTGCAAGACAAGCAAAACAAATAAGACAAGCAAAACAAGCAAAACAATGCACAACATAGCAAAGCAAAACGAAACGAAACGAAACGAAACAAAACAAAACAAAACAAAACAAAACAAAACAAAACAAAACAAACAAAACAAAAACAAAAACAAAACGAAACGAAACGAAACCGAAACGAAACAAATCAAAATAAACTAAACAAACCAAACCAAAACGAAACGAAACGAAACAAAACGAAATGAAATGAAATGAAATAAAAGCACAGCAAAGAAACATAAAGCTAAATAAATAAAGCAAAACACAAAATAAAATAAAATAAAAAAATAAAGAAAATTGAAATAGAATGAAATAAAATTGAACAAATAAAATAAAATAAATAAAACAACATAAATAAAATAAAATAAAATATTTGTTTAAATTAAAGTAAAATAATAATAAATAATATAATCAAATAAATAATAAAATATTTAATAAAATAAAATAAAATATTAAATAAATAAATAAAATAAAATAATTTAAAATAAAATTAAATTAAATAATACAATACACAACAAAAGCCCACTAATGATTGGTGGTATGAGTACAAGCAAAACGTGAATTCAGATCGAAGGATATCCACAAAAATGTCAGACTTCCCTCTTGATCAGCAAAAACAGGTTACGCCAGAATGGCGGGATGGCACCAGATTAAAGTCCCATGAAAATCGTCTTACGGTTCAATTGGCTGGAAGCAATGGTGACGCAACGAGGTGCCCCAAAAGTCAACAAGGCAATAACAATCGCAACGTTTCCTGTTCAAATCATTAAGGTGCGGTGGCCAAAAAGGTGTCCCCACTAAAACGTCAACATTTGCCATTAGGAATTATTCAGTGTTCTGCAACAAACACCCAAATATGAAGAGGCATAGATCATCATAAGCATCCGCAGGTATGTGGATGCTTATGAAAGTCTATGCCTTTTTATGTTGCCAATTATAGCTTCGTTCTTCGGGCGACTGAAGGGATGTTCGGCACGCTCAGAGCACGAAGGATTACGCCAGCAAAGCTTCCTGTTTTAAGGGACACTGAGCTGGCTAACTGGAAAATAGCAACCAAACGGCCGTTTTTATGGCCTTGTCCCGGATGTTACGAACTCAGAGGCGTGCCGTGGAACAGCTAGGGCATGATTGTAGGCTATGTCCACGTTAACTGCTAAATGGACAATAATGGACGCTGAGCGGGCTGTGCTATACACTCAAGGGGCGGATAAGTTACCTCCCGCAGTGTGGCGGGGGTGAGGGGGGAGGGGGGAATGTAGTTCCAACATTTTCTTTGGGGCCTAAGTCTGCTGAAGGCGCGCAGAGGCCATCCCTTACTCACCCGAAGTTGACCGAGCGGAGAGTGGGAAAATGAGCGTCTGAGGAGTTGCTTCCCTTTACAGATATTTCATTAGTGCAAAAGCTTAAAAGTATGGTTAGCTGTCAAATGACATATATTTACTTTTATGACATTGTATCCTACCTAAAACAGCTTTAATATTTACTAACTGCATTTGATTTAAATATAACATCAATCCAGAAATATGTAATTTTCAACTTGTATTTAAGACACCATTGACAAATATTAATCATGAAATCAGTGGTTCGCACAGTTAAAAAAAGACGAGTTATGGCAAAGCCTTTAGGCTCTTACGTGCATATATATACGGATGGCCCGTACATAGACTCACTTATATGTAAATATTTTTACGGGGTCTATCTGAGACCTTAAAGAAAGAAGGAAAAAATAAACAAAAGCCTGGATACTGTGGAACTATGTCGCCAATATGTGCCTGGCCAGAAGGCTTCCTCATGCCCAGAGAATTATCCTCCTGCCTGTATTAAAAACAAATACTAATCTTTGCAATTTTGTAAAGTCTCTACAAAACAATTCGCTAACTGGAGTCCAAATATTCGATTGAGATCTGAGACACGAAAAGGCGCTGCTAGTGAGATATGCTAAACAATACAGTATTATTTGAAATGAGAACTCAAAAACAAACGAGCCCTTCAGTTTAGAATCTGCATTTATTTCGGAAAACTCACTTTCCTGCAAATTAATTAATGTGTTATGAGTTTGCCTCTAAACACAACCAATATATTAAAAGATCAAAGGCTTATATACTGGTTAGCTATCTCATAACATTTACTTTTATTACATTGTATCTTACCTAAAACAGCTTCAAAATTTATCAATTGTATTTGATTTAAATATAATATCAATCTATGAACATGTATTTTTCAACTTCAATGTATTAATGACACCATTGACAAATATTAATCATAAAATCAATGGTTCGCACAGTAAAAAGTGTAAAAGTTAAGGCAAAGCCTTTAGGCTCTTATGTGTATAAATACGGATGGCCCGTACATAGACTCACTTATATGCAAATAGTTTTAAAGGGTCTCTCTGAGACCTGAAAATCCTCAAAGAATGAATGAAGGAAGAAAAAAACAACACTTCACACTATGGGAAATATCAGTATCGCTAATAGTGCCTGGTCAGCTTGTTATGCAGAGAGAATCCAGACTGTATTAAAAGTATGCTAGTGCAGTCACTTAAAAAAAAAAAAAAAAATTGAAAAGTCTCTATAAAACGAATCGTTAGCTCGAGTCCGCTGAAATATTCGATTGAGCTCTGAGACACGAAAAGGCGCTGCTATATTTGCTAGTGAGATATGCTAAATAAAAAATACAGTATTACTTGAAATGAAATGAAAACTTCAATTCAATTCAAAAAACGTTTTTTTTTTATCCCTTAATGGGCAATTACATTTGTGTGGGGGTGGGGGGGGGGGGGGACAATAAAAAAAAGAAGAGTAATTTAATAAACATTAATTAATATCAGGACATTCTAATATCCCATTTGTACCTGATATTAATATGCTAAATCTGTAAGACTTATATTACTGATATTAAGACATATTAAAACTCTAAACTAATACAATTACTAAAAATTATTTAAAACTTAAAGAGCATTATTAACGACATTAACGAACTGAACAACAAACGAACCGTTCAGTTTATAATCTGCATTTATTTCGGATAACTCACTTTCCTGCAAATTAATTAATGTGTTATGAGTTTGCCCTCTAAACACAACCAGTTGATTGTATTAGTGCAAAGGCTTAAATACTGGTTTGCTATCTCATAACATAACATTTACTTTTATGAGAAAAGGGCTGGAAATCAAGTGGGTATGTGATACGCCCACCTTGTGGGGGACGGGGGGGGGGGGGGGGGGGGGGGGGTGTGTGTTTCCATATGCATTGCTTCCAGTCATTTACTTAGCACACCCCCTCTTTCCTATCTTGTGTGTGTGTGTTTGTTTGTTTGTTTGTGTGTGTGTGTGTGTGTGTGTGTGTGTGTGTGTGTGTGTGTGTGTGTGTGTGTGCTCTGATCAAAGGAGATCTATGATCATTGGTTGATAACGGGGCGGTCCGTGGCGCAGTGGTTAAGGCGCTTGCCACCAATGCTAAAGGTGCGAAGTTCGATTCCGGGTTCCGGCGTCGGACTGTTCTCCTCTATCAAGTGTCACCGTTAATTCGGGCGGACCGTCGGGGGTTCTTTCTCCGGGTACTCCGGTTCTTCTTCCCCCTCCACTTTGGTATCAGTTTCAGCCAACTTAATAAAATTTTAAATACAAAACGATTTTCAAATACCGTCACTTCAGTAGCTCGCTTGAGCTTGCCCTTAGCACCACGTGAATGTTCTGTGTTTACGTAGTGTGAGTGAATGCGCGTGATTCACGTGAGCGTGCTTGTTGGATTCAGTTCGCGGCTACATTCTGCGCATTGAGTTATAATATAAATATGAGAAATGCGCCATATAAACTTACCAGGTAATAATAATGCACAATTATCTCCCCTGACAGTGCTTTTTCCTTCTCACTTGGTAGTCTGAGTTTCTTCTAAATTACAAGCACTGGCAGTGAACCCTTCTGGTCTGGTCTTTTTACTTTTATGACATTATATAGTACCTAAAACAGCTTCAATATTTATAAATTGTATTTGATTTAAATATAACATCAATCTAAAAGGATGTATTTTTCAACTTGTATTTAAGACACCATTGACAAATATTAATCATGAAATCAACGGTTCGCACAGTCGAACGTTGATAGTTATGGCAAAGCCTTTAGGCTCTTACGTGTATGAATACGGATGGCCCGTACATAGACTCACTTTTATGTAAATATTTTTACATGGTCTCTCTGAGACCAGAAACCCTCAATGAAAAAAAGAAAGAAGAAAGTAACAAGTTAAGAATTTGCATGCCAAAGTCTACTGTATTGTTTGGAGATGACGTGCGTTTTTCTTTTAAGAACATTCTGAGTTCATATATTTAAGCTTATCCTTCTGATCCATTTCCCTCCTCTGACCAACACACACGCCGGCGCACACAAATAAAGACTCCGGAAACAGTGCGGCTTCCCGTCATTAGTACGCTCTGTGGGTTGGAGCAGCGACAGGAATTCAGTCTGAAGAGAGGAAAATAGCACGAGCAGCAAAATGACGTCACTATAAGCTTCACATCATGGCATTGCTGGTCTCACGACGCCGTGTACACTGTGACGAATTTGATGTTTCACAACACTCATCCGAAAGGCACGCTCTTCCAGAGCTGGCTGTCATGGCATCGCTGGTCTCACGACGCCGTGTACACTGTGACGAATTTGATGTTTCACAACACTCATCCGAAAGGCACGCTCTTCCAGAGCTGACTGTTTTGTTCCACACTGCCTCTTTCAGGGCTGACTGTTGATGGGAGTAAATTGTGGCTCCAAAACTTGCAAAAATGACTATCAATTATTAAAATGTTGAAGAGGTGCAACGCTGGATTACGAACTCATTCAGTATCTCCCTTTAATCCCCCCCCCCCCCCCCCATCTCACCCCCACCCCTACCCCGCTTGATCCGCACAGCAATGGCACACACAAACACAAACGGTAGACAAAAACCTTCACACTGTCGGCAACTGTGGGAAATATAGGTATTGCTAATAGTGCCTGATCAGCTTGCTCATGCCGAGAGAATCCTGGCTGTATTAAATGTATACTAGTGCACAGTCATTAAAACAAATTCTAGTCTTTGCAATTTTGAAAAGCCTCTACAAAACAAATCGCTAACTCTAGTCCGCTGAAATATTCGATTGAGCTCTGAGACACGAAACGACGCTGCGTAGATTTGCTAGTGAGATATGATAAACAAAAATACAGAATTACTTGAAATGAGAACTGAACAACAAACTAACCGTTCACGGTTTTGAATCTGCATTTATTTCGGGTAACTCACTTTCCTTCAAATTAATTAATGTGTTATGAACTTGCCAACAATAGTGTATTAGTGCAAAGGCTTAAATACTGGTTAGCTATCTCATAACATACATTTACTTTCATGAGAAAAGGGCTGGATTTCAAGTGGATATGTGACTCGAGATACTTTCGGGGAGGAAGGGGGGGGGGGGGGAGGAGGGGAGGGAAGAGGGGGGGGGGGGTAGGGGGAGGGGGAGGGGGGATTCCAAAATATGCATTGTTTCCAGTCACTTACTTAGCGCACCCCCTCTTTCCTATCTGTGTGTGTGTGTGTGTGTGTGTGTGTGTGTGCATATGCTTTGACCATTGGGCGATAATGCTCAATTCTCTCCCCTGACAGTGCTTTTTTTCCTACTCACTTGGTAGTTTCTTCTAAATTACAAGTACTGGCAGTCAACCCTTTTGGTCTAGTATTTTAGTTTATGACATTGTATCTTACCTAAAACAGCTTCAAAAGTTATCAATTGTATTTGATTTAAATATAACACCAATCTAAAAAAATGTATTTTTCAACTTGTATTTAAGACACCATTGACAAATATTAATCATTGAAATCAATGGTTCGCACAGTAAATATGTCGAGTTATGGCAAAGCCTTTAGGCTCTTACGTGTATAAATACGGATGGCCCGTACATAGACTCACTTATATGTAAATATTTTTACATGGTCTCTCTGAGACCTGAAAACCATCAATAAAAAGAAGAAGAAAAAAAAAACCACTTCACACTGTCGGCAAAAGTGCGAAATATCATTCGTATCGTTAATAGTGGGTCAGCGTGCTCTTGCCGAGAGACCCTGCCTTGCCTACGGGTTCAAAATGTGCACTGCACTGTCAATAAAACAAATGTCTTTGCAATTTTGAAAAGTCTCTACAAAACGAATCGCTAACTTGAGTCCGCTGAAATATTCGATTGAGCTCTGAGACACGTGAAACGGCGCTGCGTAGATTTGCTAGTGAGATATGCTAAACAAAAATACAGTATTAATTGAAATGAGAACTGAACAAAACGAACCGTTATTAGAATCTGCATTTATTTCGGATAACTCACTTAACTGCAAATTAATTAATGTGTTAAGAGTTTGCCCTCTAAACGCAACCCGTTTCCTTTTCAAACAAAACTAGTCCCCAGCTGGTATTAAAAGTTCCTTTTGCTAGAACCTTCCATCCACAAGAGGCAAAGATCCTCATGAGCCCCTGCAAAGCAGGGGCTCATGAGAATCTGTGCCTCTTGCTGTTCAACAACGTCTTCTGCTGACTCACTTTCAGAGTCAGTACATTATTCCGAACGACTGTCAAACTTTTACCCGCTGAAACAATTAACGTCCGTTACTTCCCATTTGTCTCCGTACTCAATGGCCGCCCTTTAACCTGACCGACTGTCAAGCAGTTTTGTCGCGCGAAAGGTTTACGAGCAAAACGCAAACTTGGGTGCAGGCACCTATGTTAATCGCCGTTAATATGACGGGTTTATGGGAGCGTATGAGACTGGGCCGTCATTTCAGTTGGAATACCAAGTTAGCGTAGATTTTATGTTTTCCAAAGTAGTCCCGGCTGCCGCCAGAACCTTTCACTCTGAAAGTGGCACGGATTCAGTCTCAGTCATGAAGCTGTACAGCAGGGAGACGGAGGGGGGGGGGGGGGGGGGGGGGGGGTGGAGGAATCCAAGACAAGCGATAGTCCAACCTCGTTAAAAAAAAAAAAAAAAAAAAAAAAGGTGAAGAAATATGAGAAGGTAAAGAAGAGAAAAAAAATCGTAAAATATAATTTAAAAAACAATTCCGTGCCGGTGGGAGGGGGTGGGGTGGGATGGGGTGGGGGGCGAGGGGAGGGGGAGGGGGGGGGGGTGGTTCGAAGACAAGCGATAGTCCAACCTCGTAAAAAAATAAAAATAAAAAAATAAAAAAATAAAAAAAAAGTGAAAAAGAAATGAGAAAAAAACTGAGAAAAAAATCGTAAAATATAATTTAAAAAACAATTCCGTGGGGTGGGGGGGGGGGGGGGGGGGGGGGGGGGAGGGGGGGAGGGGGGGTGGTGGGTCGAAGACAAGCGATAGTCTAACCTCGTAAAAAAAAAAAAAAAAAAAAAAAAAAAAAAAAAAAGGGCGAAAAGAAAAAGCGAAAAAGCGAAAAAAAAAGGCGGAATTCTTTTTTTTTTTTAATCGTAAAATATAATTTAAAATACAAAACTTATTATGATTGTTTTTCGCCTTCTTTTTTTTTTCATTCTATTTTTTGTTGTTGTTGTTGGTTTGTTGTTGTTTTGTTTGTTTGTTTGTTTGTTTGTTTGTTTTTTTTTTTGTTTTTTTTTTTTTTTGGGGGGGGGGGGGGGGTAGCGGCTGGGAGTAGGGATGGAGGTAATGGGGGTGGATAGGGGATACTTCTCTACTTTTTAAAGGATGGCGGGAGGGGGGGGGTGGAGGGCAACAGAACAAGGGTTTTGATTAGTCAAGAGTGAGAGCAGGCGCCGCGCTAATTAAGCACTATCCTTCAGCTAAATATACTAATGATCAAAACTTAAGGGCCACTTTTTATATCAGACGCACCGACAACACCACACAAATAATGTAACAATACTTGGAGTCAGTACTTTGCTAATTTATTTAGTAACAATTTCATTTAAGTTTTGAGTAAATCAAGCAATCGTAACAACAGTACGCGGTTAGAATGTTCCCTCACCCCTCATTTGAAAAGTCACACAAGACTGGGTCAGTCAGCAACGAGTGTACCCACCGTTTGCAGCCAAGCATTAAATGCAGCATTGACACGTGGAGTTCACCAGAATTCGGAGAACATGTTGTGGGATCGCTTCCCACTCTTAATGCAGGAACTGAGTCAACTGGGGGACGCCTTGAGGTGGGGGATGGTTTCTGACTACACGTTGCCCCAGCACGTCCCAGAGGTGCTCGATGGGAGCCAGATCAGGTGAACGAGCTGGCCACTCCATCCTCATGATGCTCCGTTGCTCAAGGTACTCAGTCACCACACGTTCGCGATGAGGTCGAGCGTTGTCGTCCTGCAGAACAGCACTGTCGCATATGGCTTGGAGAGCTGGCTGGATGAGGGGCTGCACAACCTCGTCCTGATAGCGCAGTCTAGTCAGGGTGCCTCGGATGACGTGGATGGGGGTCTTGCCTTCCCTGCTGAAGCCTGCCCAGACCATGACTGAGCCTCCTCCGTAGCGATCCACCTCATGGACGCATCCATCCGTGAATCGCTCACCCTGGCGTCTCCAGACCCTCACCCTGCCGTCGTTGAAGGACACAGTAAACCGTGACTCATCAGTAAACAGAACCTGAGTCCACTGGAGTCTGTTCCACCTCACATGTTGACGACACCAGGCAACCCGGGCTCTGCGATGAGCTGGAGTGAGGGGTATTCTCACTGTTGCTCTGCATAAGCCAGGCCAATTCCGCGCAGACGTCGGCAGACTGTGCTTTTGCTGACGTTAACGTTTGCAGCTTGCATCAGTTGACGTCGCAGAGTGGTTGACGTGACAGTTCGGTCGCGCAGAGCCGCCACACAGAGGTATCTGTCCTCCCTTCTGCTGGTGCAGCGCGGGCGTCATGAGCAGGGTCGTCGTTCCGCCCTTCCAGTTTCTTGGAATCGTGCCAGCAGCCTCTGGATCACTGAATGGGACACCCCAGGACGTCTCCCAACTTCTCGTCCGGGAATTCCATCCTGCAGCTATGCTAGCGCCCGGCCTCGATCTACTGGCGCTAGGCTTCGTCGTGGTGGCATGGTTAGGAAAGTGACAATTAGTGCTAGTGCTAATTTTAACGGCATGGGGACTTCCAGCTCTCGCTGATTTCGTCCAGGGGGGGATGGGGGGAGGGGGGGGGGGGGGGTGTCGGTCTGGCCCTCCGTCGCGCAGCAGCTGATGGTGTTGTCGGGGCCGGGCGGGTTGTGGTGGGGGAGGCGGGTGGTGTTGCCGGTGAACCGTCGCTAGTACCAGGCTGGTGGCAGCTGGTGGACCAGCCACTGCAGTATGCCCTCTACGAGTGGGTGTGGGGGTGGTGGTGACCGGTAGAACCGTCGCTGGGTTGGTGGTATGGGTGGCTGGTATCGTCGTGGTGAGACTTCAGGAGGTGGTGGCCAGTGAAGGCGGGGTCTTGGTGTGGGGCGTTGAGTGAAGGGTTGGTGGGGCGGCGGGATTCGGAGGTGTGGCGGTGGTGTCGCGAGGAGGGGGGCTTTTCTGGGTGCAGGCTTGCGTTGTCTGGCTGATTTTTTTTTTTTTTTTTTTTGGTCTTTTCCTGCGGCTGGTGGTGTTCGTTGCTGTACTGGCTGTACTGGCTGTTGAGGGTGCTTCTGGGTGGTGGTCTTGTACCGGTTGAGGTGTGTCAGTGTTGGCCTCTTGGGACGTTGGCGTTGTGGTGGAGCATTCCACCTCTTTTGTAGTCGTCGGGGTGGTGCCGGTTTTCTTGTGCTTGGTTGCTGGGGTGGCTGAGGTCCCTTTGTGGGTCATTTCGGCGGTGGCTTGGCTGTCGGTTTCTCTCGTTTGGGGGACTGCCTGGCTTCCTTGGCTGGCGGTCGTAGGAGCTTTGATGTCGGCGAATGCCCCTGTATGGAGCAGCCATCTGGTGGTAACCATGGCGCGGTGGTAGTCATCACCGCGCGTTGCGAGGATGGCTGGTACAGCTGATTGAAGCAGGGAGACTAGGTCGTTGATGTCCATGCCCCTAAGCCGGACCTCCCTCTCTTCTGTGGACCAGGGCCCCTCCCGAGTTAGATGTTCGGGGATTTGGATCCCTGGGGGAGGGGGGGGGGGGGTATGGGGGGAGGTCCGACTCTAACGATGGTTCCGACTTGTCCTGCTCTTCTTCTTCTTCTATTACTTCTTCTACTTGCTGCGGTGGAGGTTGGGTGGTGGCTGGTAGGATCGCTGCTGTGAGGTTTGGGAATACGTTCTCTTTTAGGAAGGCGTCCATCTTGGGGAACATTCCTGTTGGTGGTACGGGCATTGGAAATCCGGCGTTGCCACATTTCTTCCAGGCTGTACCCTGGTGACGCACGTGGTGTCTCCGACGGCGTCGTTGGTGGCTGTATTGGTGGCGACATTGGTGGGTTCTGTCGCATTGTTTCTCTTCTAAAACTTGAGCTGGGCGTAGGCTGTGGTCGTAGTTCAGGTGGTGGGCCAGGTATTCATCGGCTTGTTGCTGATTTGTTTGGCGTCTGTTCGCCCTTAGAAGGGCGGCTTTCTGCTTACGTGAAGACATCTCGTAGTGCTCTGTGCGGTGAACCGTCCACTGGGGCGCTGAGGCGTGAAGTTTCGCTTGCTGTAGGAGAGGCGCGGAGGACCGTCCACTCTGTCCGGCTGCTGTGAGTCGAATGAGAAGTGACAATTATGTACTGTACCGGTATTTGTAGCGAAACAGAGGTGTTCAGTGTTCACGACTGCCCCCCTTTAGCACGTGCATCACGACTTTACCGAGTTTTTCCACCTGCCTGCCTTTGGTACGCTTGCCAATTTCGCACAGCTTTTCACAAAAAAAACTGACGATGTTTCACGTGCATTTGACACGTTCGTGGAAATTGATGAATTGTTGTCTATTGTTCCCTGAACAGGGGACTGCCTAAGGTCAACTTTAACCAATTTGGATCGAAAGTACTTTTGTATTTTATTAGCGTACTTGCGAAGATAACCAAAGACACAAAAAAAAGTGGGGTGGCCCTTAAGTTCTGTCCATTAGTATAGTCGAACCATCTCTGGTGGGTCCGCTGTGTCTTTGAGCCTGCGCTGTAAATCTGTCTGAAAGGCAGCTTTCACATCGTCACGCTGAAGGCTGGCAACATCAAGCTTTTTCTTGGGGGGCCCCCATTTCTTGGGTTTTGGCTTGAAGTGGAGCCTGAGTTTGCAGCGGACAAGGCGGTGGTCAGTGTGGCACTCTGCGCTGGGCATCACTCTGGTGAGGAGGACGTCACTGCGGTCCCTCTGACGCACTAGGACATAGTCGATAAGGTGCCAGTGTTTGGAGCGAGGATGCATCCAGGTGGTCTTTCGACTGTCCTTTTGCTGAAAAGTAGTGTTGGTGATGACCAGTTGCTGCTCCGCACAGAACTCCAACAGTAGGCGGCCATTGTCATTGCAGTTCCCCACGCCATGCTTGCCGAGGACTCCTTTCCAGGCTTCAGAGTCCTGGCCCACTCTGGCGTTGAAGTCGCCAAGGATGATGACTTTGTCGTCTGCTGGGGTACTCTGTAGGAGGCTGCGCAGGTCAGTGTAAAACTTGTCCTTTTCAGCAGGCTCTGCCAGGAGGGTTGGGGAGTACACACTGAGAAGGGTGACATGTTGCTGGTGTCTCAGTGGGAGGCGCATGGACATGATGCGATCTGAGTGGCCCGTTGGTAGGTTTTCCAGCTTAGTCGCAATGGATGTCTTGACCATGAAACCCACGCCTGAGAGCCGTCTTTCTGATGCAGGCCTGCCTGACCAGTAGAGGGTGCACCCAGCACCAAGTTCTTGGAGGCTGCCTTCGTCCGGAAGGCGTACTTCGCTGAGCGCGGCGATGTCGATGTTTAACCTCCGCAATTCATGGGCAATGAGGGCGGAGCGACGTTCAGGGCGTCCGCTGTCTGCTTTGTCGAGCATGGTTCGGACGTTCCAGCATGCTACATTGAGTCCGGTCGTGGTCGTCATGAGAGTGGATCCGTTATTCTTTCTTGTTTTTTGACCGCAGGAGAAGATGCCCGTTGACCGCGGCTAGCCAACTGGGGTTGCGAGGGGACGAGCTTTGGTTAGGCCACCTTTTCTAGGCCCCTCTCCGTGTGGAGCAAGCAGTGCTGTCCCTAGAGAAGGCTGCTTGGTCGTTCAGGGTGTGCCGAGTGATGTTGTCATCCCCAGGTCAACATCAGGCGACCAATATCCTGAACCGCCTGCATGCAGGTTTGAGACTGCGGCTTCCAGTGACATCTTTCACCTGCCGTTTCGCCCCTCGCCCATCGCTACAGGACTTGGAATGGTCAGTGTCATGGTCCGTGGACGTTTCCTAAAGCCTGCGCAGTGGAGCTTTTTGGTGGAGTGCAGTGTGCGCAGTACTGGCCCCACCCTTTAAACCCTTGGTTCATCTGCCATGGCCTAGCAAGCTGGGACGATGGCATCGAGATCCTCGGGTCGTAGGTTTTATATCAGACTGTCCTTGTCCTAGTCTCTGGCTCAAAAGCCTTCCCCGGAGACACGGGGGCTTTGATGTCAGGGGTTTCCTCCCTTAGCCTTTCCGCAGCCAAGCGGCCAGGCCTGCAAGGCAGCAGGCGACTCGTGGAGGGCGGGGTCGTCTATGTCCCGTGCAGATGTGAACACCTGCCCACTGCCCACTGCCTTCGCTGATTAGCTAACCATGAACTACCCTTTAATTATCACGGTCCATTCATCTTCTGCCACTGATACACAGTCAGCGGACCCAGTAGACTCCTCCCCTGAAACACTTTGGGAACAACTAAAAACTGCTATTGCAAAATCCTCTGCAGAAGTCTTGGGTTTCGCCAGAAAGAAGAACAAAGACTGGTTTGACGAAAACGATGTAGAGATCCAGGAACACCTAGCAAAAAAAAGAGCCGCCCATCAGGCTCACCTAGCCCAGCCTTCCTGCCCTGTGAAGAAGTCTGCCTTCCGCCTCGTCTGCAGCAGTCTAGACCAACTGATTCGTGAGCTGCTTTTTGCTGATGATGCTGCCCTCGTTGCACACACAGAGAGAGCCCTGCAGCGCATCACGTCTTGCTTCGCAGATGCTGCCCAGCTCTTTGGACTCGAGGTCAGTCTTAAAAAGACAGAGGTCCTCCATCAGCCGGCACCCAAGACAGTGTACCGCCCTCCTCACATCACCATCGGCGAGTCTGAACTAAAGTCAGTGCACCAGTATACTTACCTTGGCTGCATTATCACGTCGGACGCCAAGCTGGACAAGGAGCTTGACAGTAGGCTGGCAAAAGCGAACAGCGCTTTCGGGCGACTTTTCAAGCGGGTGTGGCACAATCAGCAGCTGAAAACAGGCACCAAGATCAGCGTGTGCAGAGCTGTGGTCCTCACCACCCTGCTGTATGGTTCCGAGTCCTGGGCCCTCTACCGCAGCCAACTACGACTCCTCGAACGCTTCCACCAGCGCTGCCTGCGTACCATCCTGGGCATTCACTGGAGTGACTATGTCACCAACGTCGAGGTCCTTGAACGGGCTGAAACTGTGAGCATCGAGGCTTTGCTGCTGCGGACACAGCTCCGCTGGGGGCATGTCTCCAGGATGGAGGATCATCGCCTACCAAAGATCACCCTGTTCGGCGAGCTTGCTACTGGACACCGTGACAGAGGGGCACCAAAGAAGAGATACAAAGACTGTCTCAAGAAGTCACTTAGTGCCTGCCAAATCGACCACCACCAGTGGTCTTCGCTTGCTGCGGACCGTGACACCTGGCGCTCCACCATTTACAAGGCAGCTGTCTCCTTTGAGGACTCTCACAGAGCTAGCCTTAAGGACAAGCGGCTCAGGAGAAAAAACAGAGATGCCGCAGCTCAGAACCCTGGCCATACCTTCCCCTGCAGCCACTGCGGTCGAACCTGCCTGTCTCGGATTGGCCTCCGCAGCCACGAACAAGCCTGCAGACGTCGTGGGCAACTCCTATAAAATCTTCGTTCGCGAAGTCAAGCCAAGAGAGAGACCATCTCTGGTCCACAATTTTATGCATGACGGCCCAGGTAGGTATAAGTAGGTCGCTACTTAGTTCTTTAGTTAATTGGCTAGCGGGACATTTTCATCGATGAAGAAAATACACCCAGAGAAGCGACCACCGAATGTGCCAGCTATTAACCCATTCAGCCCCGGCGCATGTATTTCCCAACTTTTAGAGGCGTCATCTAACGACTATGCACCTATTGCAGTAGATGGATCGACCAATTATCATGGTCGACCCATCTCCTGCTGTAGCGCGTCAGGCTGAATGAGTTTTAATGTTTCGAATGAATATTGTACACGCCTACTGATCGCTCGAGCAGTTTGCCGTAAATACTCTAGCTGCAAATTACTGAACAAAATTTATCCAATGCGTCACAAACTCCTACCGATTAATCATATGGAAATGGCCACCTTGAGCCGTCTAAACACAGCAATCTACTGCAATGTCCGTGACGCTGCATGTCAGCGTTGTGTGGCTGATCATAATGCAGTCGAAACACAGCAATCTGCTCTAGAACCCCTGCACACAGCGCTCTGTGCTGTACCGGCCTTTGCCGTTTGCAAAATGAACGCCCGAAAACCTCCTCCGACTTAGTAATGAAATAGAAATGATAACAATACTCAAACAAGAGGCTTAGATCCTCATGAGTCCCCGCTTCAAGTTTGAAGCAGGGGTTTATGAGGATCTAAGTTTCTTGCAGATAGGTATCGCACATACAGGTAGTGTTTGACCATCTGAGGGGTGTGTCTGTGTTGGTCGAGCGAGCTTTCAGTGGCCGTTCAGTATCATCATAGGGTTGAAATCCTGCGACCAACGCCGTCCGAGAGACACAGATGTAAAGTTTGTCGCGCCAGCAAAAGACACTGACACGTTTGAGCCCTTCCTAACCTACCTGAGGATCTATAGCTGTTGCAGATGGGCGGGTGGTTTGAGCAAGAGTGCTTAGCATTTTAGTGCGGAAACGTGGACAGTGGCCAAATGACCTGTAATTACGCGGCGCCGTCGCACAGACGAATGTTTAGTCCCGACAGAGTAAATAATGGCCGATTGATAATGCTTTTCTTCGCGAGAGTCCGAAATAGCTCAGGCGGTTAAACGTCGGAGCAGGAGAGCGAAGAGAATCGCCGGGTCGTGGGTTCGCATCCCGTCCCGGCTCCGGTAGCTGGACCAGGGGGAAAAACGGATTTGTTCAATAGCATGTCCGTTGAAAGGTCCTGGTAAATTAAAGTGGCACAGTTGGAGTGCGCCTGAGTTGATCAGTGTTCAGGTCGTACTCCATAGGCAATAGATTTCCCTGTCCCCCATAACCCGCCCGTCAGGGCCGCCCGCATGATCACCTCGGTGGTGTGCACGTTAAACCCGAACGAACTAACTAACTTTTCTTCGCGTTCTCCAAGCCAGCGAGCAAGACCTCCTATGGCCGTGCGTGACCGGCTTACGCTGGCCCGGTTTGGTTCGTTGGTCGCCAGAACACAGCGTTAAATACCTAAGTGCAAGAGGCATAGATCCTCATGAGCCCCCGCATCTGCGGGGGCTCATGAGGATCTATGCCTATTGCTGACTCCATTTTGTACCCATGTTCCGAGGACGGCTGGGTCTCTGCTTTGAATTAATAAAGATTTCAAAAACAAGATCTGCGACTACATTGGCTTTGAAAGAGTTAACGTCCATGACACCGGAGTGATAATGGACGACCCTCACTGGCGGGTTGTGTGTGCGGGGTTGGGGAGGGGAGGGGGGGGGGTAGGGCAAGGACATCTATTGCCTATGTAGTACGACCTGAACACTGACCCGTTCAAATGCACTGCAATTGTGCCCGACCAGGACTTTTAACTCATTCTACCCCATCACCGAAATCCCCAAATGTTGCCGTTGTCCTCTGAAGACTGCATTGCAGTGCAGGACACAGATCGATCATGATAGTTCAAGGGTGATGCCAGAATAGCTTGGCGCCCATAGGCGCCAAGCTATTCTGGCATCACCCTTGAACTATCCTGGTCGATCCTTATCTTGCTGTGGTGTGTCTGGGGTAGAATGAGTTAACAGACATGCAATAGGGCAAGCACTGCTTTCTTGGCTCAACCACCACCCCCTCCTGTACTGGCCGTGCCGGCCGGCGCAGGCAAACGCTGACCTAATTGTGCCCCAGGGACTATGCCTCTTGCTGACACCACTTTCCATGGTGTATGTTCCTGGGACGGCTGGCGCAGGCAAACGCTGACCTAATTGTGCCCGAGGGACTATGCCTCTTGCTGACACCACTTTCCATGGTGTATGTTCCTGGGACGGCTGGCGCAGGCAAACGCTGACCTAATTGTGCCCCAGGGACTATGCCTCTTGCTGACGCCACTTTCCATGGTGTATGTTCCTGGGACGGCTGGCGCAGGCAAACGCTGACCTAATTGTGCCCCAGGGACTATGCCTCTTGCTGACACCACTTTCCATGGTGTATGTTCCTGGGACGGCTGGCGCAGGCAAACGCTGACCTAATTGTGCCCCAGGGACTATGCCTCTTGCTGACACCACTTTCCATGGTGTATGTTCCTGGGACGGCTGGCGCAGGCAAACGCTGACCTAATTGTGCCCCAGGGACTATGCCTCTTGCTGACGCCACTTTCCATGGTATATGTTCCTGGGACGGCTGGCGCAGGCAAACGCTGACCTAATTGTGCCCCAGGGACTATGCCTCTTGCTGACACCACTTTCCATGGTATATGTTCCTGGGACGGCTGGCGCAGGCAAACGCTGACCTAATTGTGCCCCAGGGACTATGCCTCTTGCTGACACCACTTTCCATGGTGTATGTTCCTGGGACGGCTGGCGCAGGCAAACGCTGACCTAATTGTGCCCCAGGGACTATGCCTCTTGCTGACACCACTTTCCATGGTATATGTTCCTGGGACGGCTGGCGCAGGCAAACGCTGACCTAATTGTGCCCCAGGGACTATGCCTCTTTCTGACACCACTTTCCATGGTGTATGTTCCTGGGACGGCTGGCGCAGGCAAACGCTGACCTAATTGTGCCCGAGGGACTATGCCTCTTGCTGACACCACTTTCCATGGTGTATGTTCCTGGGACGGCTGGCGCAGGCAAACGCTGACCTAATTGTGCCCCAGGGACTATGCCTCTTGCTGACACCACTTTCCATGGTATATGTTCCTGGGACGGCTGGCGCAGGCAAACGCTGACCTAATTGTGCCCCAGGGACTATGCCTCTTGCTGACACCACTTTCCATGGTTTATGTTCCTGGGACGGCTGGCGCAGGCAAACGCTGACCTAATTGTGCCCAAGGGACTATGCCTCTTGCTGACACCACTTTCCATGGTGTATGTTCCTGGGACGGCTGGGAATTAACGGAGATTTCAGAAACACAATCTGTGTCAACTAGTAGGAAAGGGTTTAACTCATTCAAGGCCAGCCGCATCCGGATACGCGGCATAGTAAAGCCGCGTATCCGGATGCGGCTGGCCTTGCCATGATTTAACTCATTGAAGGTATCCCTGCATTAGCATTAACAGCTGCAGAAGTGTCGTACAGCGTTGTCGCCGGCAACGCTGCGTGACACTGACTTTCGTCAGCTGTTAATGCGGGGTGCGCCTTAAAGAGGTTAAACGCAGATGCGAAGTCATTACGTTAGACGAATTACCTCCCTTTTGTTATTAGATTTGTCGCAAAATGACGGAAGAATAATTGCTATGAGTTATGGGTGCGTGACCAGTTGCTACTGTTTATGTGGGACAATGGAAAGGGAAATAATTATAGACTGATGCTTAGCAGTATGCACCGCCTAGTGTGGACACAGGAAGAAAATCGGCCCTTGGGGTTAGGGTAGGCTTGTCACTACATGAAACGTTGACACTCCAACAAATAGCGCTATGTACGAGGCATAGAGCTTCATGAACTCCCCGCAGGATGTTGTGCTTCATGGTGGTCTGTGCCTCCGTTTTTGTTACATTTACATCCTTGTTCCTCCAGCAGGTCTTGGCTTTTGGTGTGTGTCGTTTAACACTTTCGAGGCGTGTCGCATCCCGGATTCGCGGCCTAAGGCCGCGAATCCGGATGGGACACGTCTCGATAGAGCTCATCGTGACTGATGATAGTACTAGTACTAGTGGTAGTTTACAAGAATGCAATCTGTTGCGAACTATGGTTCCATCTTATGTCGAACACCGGAGGCCTCCTCCGAACTGAGAAATACACACACAAACGGAGAAGGCAAGAGGCATAGATCCTAGTGAGCCTCCGCAGAATGCGGAGGCTCACGAGGATCTATATCTCTTGTGCGTGCATTGATTGTAGGCGTGATCGATGGCGTCCGCCCCTGCTGGTATGCTAAGCCAAAAGGTACATTATGAAGGCAATCAGCTATTGGAGAATTACCCTACTCAAAACCGACCGCAGTTTAGTAAGCCTTCCACTCTTTGAGGTTTGTTTGTCGACTCAACTTTCATGCATCTTTCACATCCAGTTTCAACAGCAGCATTGGTCAACTGTGACAGAGTAAGAGGTGCTTGATTAGCTCGGCAAGAACATTCAGAGGCCACTTCTGCTAAAGAGGCGCCACCATGTAATCCATTTTTTTTTGTTCAATTATTTTAACTCTTTGTCTACTAACTAATAATTTGCCACTGAGTAATTTTGTTCAGAGTCTGGATCCGGTGCGCTTGCCAAGTTGTAACGACACATTCCGCGCTAAACAGAGCACACACTCTGACAAGCGAACCTTGGTTGGCGATGGATCTCGCCGGCGATAGTGTTCTCGGCATTCATAGGGGCATGTTTGGAAAAACGTACACGGTGCCCAGAAAGCGACCATGACCTGTGAACGCTTTGCTCTTGGCGTGAAAGGGTTAATTCCAATAAGCGACAACCATTGAACCTTAGTTCGACCGCAAGGGACTATTTCTTGCCCCAAATTAAATCGGCACGAATCGCTTGTTGTCAGATTCTTATCCAATCCCTTTACACCTACACTAGAGGCATAGGTTCTCATGAGCTCCTGCAACAGCAAGAGCTCATGAGAACCTATGCCGCTTACTGGACGAGATGGGCGCCTGCTGCTCCTCACATTGTGGGCGTTGTGTCTGGGTTACGAATCGACTGCGGTGGGCAAGCGGTCATTATATCAATTATCAAGCGCAAGAGACATAGATTCACATGTGACCCTGTAACGACCCCCTGAATCAATATGTTCTCATGAGAATCTACGCTTCTTGATGACCGAGGTGGGCTCCAGCAGACCCTCAAATTAACCCCTTCACTGTCAGTGGACGCAAACCGTGTTTTTGAAATCATCATAAAATTCAACGTCAAAGGTCCGCAGAGTTCAAAGGAAAATCGAAAACACAGAGCGATTTCTGCAAGAGGCATAGATCCTCATGAGCCCCCGCAACTGCGGGGGCTCATGAAGATCTATCTCTCTTGCAGCATTTGGGTGTTGTTCTAGTATTCTCGGCAGTGATGGGGATAAGCATGCAACTGCCGTGGCCCAGCGGTCATTATGGTCAGCAGAAGTGCGGAGAGGGGCTTACACACACGCTAAGTGTTATGCAGTCACCAAGGGGCGTTAGTGGGCGATTGAAAATAATTGTGATTAATTGCTGACACACGTGCGTTCGATGACCAGGTTTGGGCTTACGGACTAATCCCAGTGGGTCTAAAGTTGAAGCTTTGATGGTCGATCTCGTCTTTCAGAGAGACTAAAATATGAAATGGCTAAACTGTGACTACAAGCAATGTTTTGTTTACGTAGTTGTTATTCTCCTTATTCTTATTGTTATTCTTATTTATTTAATTTAATTTAATTTAATTTAATATATTTTATTTTATTTTATTGTTCTTTTCTTTTCTTTCATTTTTATTTTATTTTACTTTATTGCATAGCGGAACACCTTGCTTAGTGACTTGCGTACGATTTAAGCACACTCATGCAACTCACCCCAGTTGCATGACCCACAATTTAAAAACAAAGTAATAATAATAGTAATAAAACAATTAAAAAACAAAACAAACCGCATTTTAAGACCGAGCACAAAACGATTTCACACGGTTTGCAATCACCTAGTTGGCATTGATCATCCCACACATACATACACACGTAGATAGGCCGTCGGAAGTTTGGAATGTCGTCAAATGTAGCCTACCGATCTGCCACCGCTATGCCCTAGCGGAATGTGATAAAGCAGCGTGAAACCTTCGTGAGGGCGCAATACGTTTGTCCAAAGTAGATGCTTTGTCTGATTAACACATTCTGCCCCAGGACCGAAATCCCCAAATTTTGAAGACTGTTTTACACTCCTGGAGACAGATCGATCGTGATAGTTCAAGGGCGCCAAGCTATTCTGGCACCACCCTTGAACTATCACGCTAGATCCTTGTCTTGCTGTGGTGCGTCGGGGCTGAATGGGTTAAAACTCGTCTATTGCTGAACCCAGTAGGTGAAATGGCCGTGGCACGTTTATCTTCCTCGATAGAAAGGACCTTTTTTTAAATGGTCAGATAATGATAGTTTTAAAGGAGACAGGTTGACCCATTAACTGCCGGGGTAAGGAGAACTCTACCCAGCAGCTACAAGAGACAGAAACCCTCATGAGCCCCTAGCAGTCGCGGGGGCTCATGATGATTTATGTCTCTTCAGTGTTGGTCCAATGTTGTTGGGGTTCTTTTATTTCCTAAATTTATCCTCTTCGTGTGTTTTTACGCGAATGTCGGTAGGGGTGCGGTCGTTCCTGACGCGCAATTCGTGAACACTGGCAGCGAAGGGGTTAATCTAATCACGTCATTGCCGAAGAAGCGTCAAGCTAATCAGGCAACACAAAGAAGTATGCCAACAACTGTCTTTTTGACGCGGTGGATTACAGCCCGGACAAACACGCGACGTCTCACAGTGTTTGTCCGGCCGGTCTTTTCAATCTGCTGGAAATTCGTGCTATGTCTGATGTTCGTCAGGGCTTTAAATTCGCCGTTTCGTCTATAAAAAAAAAAGTGCAGTTTTGACCTTTTTCTGATTTAAAATAACGTTAATCCTGGGGGGGGGGGGGGGGGGAATTGGGTGGGGGGTGGGGGGAGGAGGGGGAGGGGGAGGTATTTAGTTGTTGGAAACGCGGCACCACTTTATTTTGTTGGACACGATCTTTCCGTTTTCGTTGGAGGTGCACAAGTTAGTCAGGCAATGCCTTTCAGTTTTTACTTCTGAAGGGCCAAACTAATCAGGCACTACTCCTAACCGCCTCACGGCCAGTGCTGTTGATGTTACTTGAACGACATCTATGTGAATTTAACGCAACAGAGCCTCGGTCTGTCCAGAGAACAGAAATAACTCATTCAGCCCCCACGCCCGTATCATCCCGCCAAATTTCGGAGGCGTCATCTAGCGACTATGCACCCGTTGCAGGAGATGGATGGAAAATGATAATTCAAGGGTAGTGCCAGATTAGCCTGAATTATCACGGTGCACCCATCTCCTGCTGTAGGGCGTCGGGGCTGAATGGGATAAGCAAGACGAGGATTTCATCCCAAAGTCTACCGCGTTGTTTTGAGCTGACATGTATGCGTTTATCTTTTAGCAACATTCATAGTTATTCCTATTTTTAATCCCTTCACTGCCGAGAAAACGTGAGCACGATCCAACTGCAAGAGGCATAGATCCTCATGAGCCCCCGCGACTGCGGGGGCTCATGAGGATCTACGCCTCTTGCTTAGACTAATTTGTATCCTTGTTTCTTGGACGGTTCTGGCTTTCTGTCGTTGAATGAACACAGATTTCAGAAACAAAAATGTACGTACTGTGACAGGGAAGGGGTTCCTTCTGATCCATCTCTCTCCACCCTAACCCACCCTACCCTCTGATCCACACACCGGCACACACAAACACAGACAGACACAGGGCGCTTTGCGCCAGTTGTACGTTCTGTGGGCTTAACCACAGTCACTCTGAAGAAGAACAATGGCACGAGCAGCGAAACGACGTCACTAGAAGCTTGACGTCATGGTAGCGCTGGTCCCATAACGCCGTGTGCACAAATTTGATGTTTTACGTCACTCATCGGATGAGCCATCGTAGAAAGGATCATACTTTGGTAACTGATTTTCTAGTTGATTTTCATACCTAGAACTTTCAGGTCAAAATTTGACCCAGTCACACCCGAGAGCCGGGACAAACACCAGGCTTATGTAAATTATACTGTTTATGAAGAATCATCGGGGGTATTAATGAAAAGACTGCCTTTTTTCACGAACAGTCTGCTTCATAGATGTGTAACGTGTTAAAAATAATCATAAAAGATCGCGAAAATTGTAATTCCGAAAATTTCAAGCGCACTATACTTTTCACTGAAAATGTTTAACAGGTACGAAAGCTGGTCGACGAATTCATTAAAGGCCTTTCTCCAATGTAGCTATTAATATCAAGTCAGTCAAACAAAAATTATGGGTAGATTTGCGGATCAACCATTTTTCATAACATTGACAATTTCTCGTAAATGAGTACTCCAATTTCAGCACCCTATGACATCTCTTAGGGATACAACAAGGCACATTAATTTGTTTTATTTACATTATTGTCTGCGAATTAAAAAAAATCTTAATAGTATTTTTTTCTAAAATGAATTAATTATCACTCAAAAAGTTGAAAAGGTAACCTACAATGCTGGTGTCAACAAAATATATAGATCCCCATGAGCCCCCTCATCTGCGGGGGCTCATGAAGATCTATGTTTTTTGCTTTAGGATCGTGTTTATCTTTTTCTCTCGTCAGTAAACGTAAAATCGAGCCAGCCTTTCTTTTGAGTAGCACGTGGACCACGCACCACTGAGTTCACAAAGCTTCAAAATTCGGAACATTTTATTGTCAGAGTATTTGGGACATTTTTTTGTGCAATACATGCAGCCTCCCTCCGGTGACAAGCTGTAAAAGTGACATACCTTTACAGATTTTCATTGATATTACACTTTGACACGAAGTTCTATTGCAAAACCGTCAACCCTTCCTGCTGCATATTGTAAAATGCTTGCTCCATGCAGTCATGTACACAAACCCAGATTATGTCCCATGTTTGAGACTATACATGGAGCTATCTCTTTGCTAGCAAGGGGAATAGATTCTGCTGCAGGGGCTCATGAGAATCTATGCCTCTTGCAGAAGGAAAGGTGGTTGCCGAATGACTTTTACATGCTATGCGTCAAAAAGAAAATGGGGCTTTTAAAACAGGTAAATTATCATTGGAAGGGCCAAGCGATGTTAGAAAGATTTACGATGGGCATAATTCTTGTTTTGACAGATCAAATATGCGTTAAAATAAAGTAGCTGCAGCATAATGTTGGGCGATAAACTTTTACACTGCATGTCCCGGAGTGCCTGACACAATTATGTATTGTTGGTTGGAAAAAAGATATTGATGCTAATAATAATTATAAATGTTTATAGTAAAGGTATCAACATTCATCAGAATGCCATTCTCGCTGCACTGCATTTGTACGTATCACTCGAAGAGAAGTGAATGTACGTATTCAACAGATTAGGACGGGCTTTAACCTGTTTAGTGTCGACAAAATTTGAAACACTAACCAACTGCGAGAGGAATAGATCCTCATGAGCCCCCGCAATTGCAGTCGTAATTAGTGTCGACAAAATTTGAAACACTAACCAACTGCGAGAGGAATAGATCCTCATGAGCCCCCGCAATTGCAGTCGTAATTAGTGTCGACAAAATTTGAAACACTAACCAACTGCGAGAGGAATAGATCCTCATGAGCCCCCGCAATTGCAGTCGTAATTAGTGTCGAGAAAATTTGAAACACTAACCAACTGCGAGAGGAATAGATCCTCATGAACCCCCGCAATTGCAGTCGTAATTAGTGTCGAAAAAATTTGAAACACTAACCAACTGCGAGAGGAATAGACCCTCATGAGCCCCCGCAATTGCAGTCGTAATTAGTGTCGACAAAATTTGAAACACTAACCAACTGCGAGAGGAATAGATCCTCATGAGCCCCCGCAATTGCAGTCGTAATTAGTGTCGACAAAATTTGAAACACTAACCAACTGCGAGAGGAATAGACCCTCATGAGCCCCCGCAATTGCAGTCGTAATTAGTGTCGACAAAATTTGAAACACTAACCAACTGCGAGAGGAATAGATCCTCATGAGCCCCCGCAATTGCGGGGGCTCATGAGGACCTATACCTCTTGCTGACACGACTTTGAAATTGAATCTATGCTCGTGGGACGTCTAGTGATTTTTGGTTGTTTGTTTTGAATTAACGAAGATGGCCGCCGAAACATAGTCTGCGACAGTTGGTATTGTACTGGTTAACATAAGCTTAAGAAAAGAAATAAAAGAGTCCGAGTCACACAACACAAAAAGAGAAAAAAAGAATACAACATCAACAGCAGCAATTATCAACATCAACAACAACAACCACGACTACCCGATAACAAAACAGAATGAACGGAGAGAAATATAAACAGAACAGAACAGATTAAAAACAGTTTCACAATAAAAGAATATTCTAAAAGAAAAGGTCAAAACGGGACAGCACAGGGCATGTATGACAAGAAGAAAAGAAGAAACAACAACGACGACAACAAGAACAATAGTGAAGACAAGGGGAAACACAAGAGTACAAAAACCGCAAGTTGGAGGGAAAAAGTACCGAATGACCCGCGGATCTCACATAATGCATGTTCTGGATATCACCCGACGTGTCTGCCTCAGACGACCCTAAACTTTTACATCTCTTTAATTCACTGCTGAACCGCTTAATAATGTGTAGCCGGATTGGGCCTTCCTGCACAAAATGTCCATCGGCTTAACAAGCCTTATGCTTGCACCCGCACGCTCTCCTCATTATGAAGATCTAAATTGTGCTGATGTCTTTCGACAAGAGGCATAGGGGCTCAGCAGAATCTATGCCTCTTGTCGTGACGTGGGTTGACTGATGACGTCTCTGTCTCAGGCGCCGAGTATTGTAAAACCGGTCGTAAAGTTTGGCTGATGGGATTTTTTGTTGAATAATATGCACGTTTATGACGAAGCAGTTAAGTACGCTGCACAAAAATGTTGGTTTGTGGACCAGTAACCTGTTTGATATCATGCTGGTTTGGGCTGAGGGCACTGTGATGTAGGATAAGGCGTGAATTGACATGTAAGGAAGAGGGGAAAAAAACAACTAAATTACGGTAAATTTGTAAATTATACGTGAACTGTGTTTTCTCCCTCAAATACCTCCACTTTTTCTCTCACTTTACCCGCCCACCGCCACCCACACACCCCATCCCCCACCACTCATCCACCCCAACCTTCAACATCCCGCAACCACACCCACATTGGTCGTTGAGTTCGCAGGTACAAAACATTCATTTTAAAAAAAATACGATAAGCATTAGCTGTCGTTTAGTTACTTTTCGTTGCTTGGACTGATAGTTTGCTATCTGGTTGGCTAGCTGAGTTTAGGTTTACTGATTTAAAGTTATATGTAGTTTGTTCTTTAAATGAGGTTTGCCGGCATCGCAAAGGCATAAATTAACTCATTCTCGGCCAGCCGCACCCGGATGCGGCTGGCCGCGAATGTGTTAAAAGTTCCTAGATACAATTAGATATGAATGCCCTCATATTTTCTTTTGAAAGGTGTACAATCGTCGAAAAGGCTGTCATAAGTTAAACTTAGCGAAGGGTCCGAAGTACCCAACGGAGAAAGAAACACGCTTAGAAAGACAGTTACAAGACAATTTATAAGTGTCTTCGGCGATGGTACTTGGGCACTTTGCGAAGCTGTCGAAGTGTCTTCGACCATTAAACTCAGCTACTAGGCCATATAAAGACTCGTTAATGAAATATTCAAATAATTATCGGTTGATCATTATCATCACTATATATGTTTTCGCGATCTCGATTTCTGTTTTCCGAATTAATGTGATACGCTTAAAGCCTCCGCGAACCCAGATACAGATCTCACATAACCTGGCGATCTCTTTTAGCATTTTCAATTATCAATCGTAGCCAGCACTCAAATATCCCCCCCCCCCACCCCACCCCTACCCACCCCCTGCCTTAACAAGCGCTTGAGATAAACAGGCCAAAAAGAGACACAGATCCTCATGAGCCCCTGCTGGAAGCGGGGGCTTATGAGGTTCTGTGCCTCTTGCAGGTCTTCTCAAGAGTGTAAACCTCGCGATAGCATCTTATTATTCATCGCATTTTCTGGGTACTGAGAGGACGGCGAAATGTACACCAGGAACCAGTTGCATGAGCGAGCTTAGTCCTGCACCAGCCACTAAGCAAGGTGCTCCGCTATATTAGCGGCGCACCTTGCTTAGTGGCTGGTGCAGGACTAAGCTCGCTCATGCAACGGGCCCTTGTCCCAACAAAGCTTCGGAAGCTCGCTTTGTTTAGAAATGTGGAGTGTTGATTTCGCTTTTAAAGCACAGTTTCGTCGAGGCAATGACAATTCAATTAGCCTCGATGGTCTGCTAACAAATGAGAAATGGCTCATTGATTCTGCTGTTCAGGACTGCAAGAGGGTGAGGGAGAGGGGTTAAAAGTGCATGAAGTGCAAAGACAAAACAAAAACAAACACAAAAAAAGAAAGCACACATTAAACATAAACTCACAATAGACACAGCAGGCGACACCATTTTGCTGTGGTTTTGACATTTGGCTGTTAGTGTGTGGACTGATCCATTTCATCTGTTTGTAGACTGGTTCACTACCCAGACACGATGAACCCACCACACCACACCACACCGTTGCAAGAGGCGCAGATCCTCACGAACCCCCGCAAACGCGGGGGTTCATGAGGATCTACGCCTCTCGCTGGTTGCATTAGTCTCTGCGTGCCTCACACATAATCTGCGAGGGCTGATGATCGATGCCTCTTATTGACTACATCCGTGCCTGCGTGCCTCACACAGAGGGATCATCGAGCTTTCAACCTGTAATGGTTTTCAGGGATCCCATTCACGGTCGCTTGCAGTGAAGGGGTTAGCTGACCATAATATCCGGTTGAAGTGGGTGTTGATTCGCTAAAATCACGCGCGATAATTTGCACGTTAATCGCACAGTTTGCAGACCTCTCGAGATTCGCCGGGACCGCGAGGTTTGGTATTAACCATTTTGCTGCCGGTAAGTAAAGTTCACCACTCATATCAACGTAGGTGATACAAACTGCTTCCTTCAAATTCATTTTGTAATAGTATATCTACGTTTGTGAAATGCGAGATCTGTAATGTCATAAATACTTGTTTGAATGTTGACTGGTTGGTTGTTTGGTTGGCTGGTTGGTGGTTGGTGATGTGCTGGTTGAACTATTCACAAACCAGATAGGTGAGGCTAGCGCTGGCACAGCGCTGGACAGACAAACAGTTAGATCCCCTGCCCCCGCCTATCAGGCACCCAATCGCCAGCCCACAGAGAAATACGCAGGTATAGAATAAGACGATCATTTCCATCCTCTGGATGAACTATGTATACAAAATTTATTATTATTCATTTTTAAATGGAATTTCATTCTTTCTTTCTTTTTTGGTCTGTTTGTTTGGTTGCTTTGTTAGTTTGTTGTTGTTTTTTTTTGTTCGTTCGTTCTTTCGTTCGTCCGGCGGTTTTTTGTTTTTTTTTTTCATGTTTGTTTGTTTGTTTGGTTGGTTGGTTCGTTCGTTGTTTGTTTGTTTGTTTGTTTGTTTGTTTGTTTGTTTGTTTGTTTGTTTGTGTGTTTGTTTGTTTGTTTGTTTGTTTGTTTGTTTGTTTGGGGCAGAAGGAGAGAGATGGAGGAGCAAGGTTAGGCGCTCACCTCTCAGTTGCAGCACGGCTGGCGTACGTGTCACGGTTTGTGCCGGCGTTGGCACACCGCTGGTCTCTACCCGACCCATTGTCCACCCACTGTTGGCCCATTCTCAGCGATCGATCGCCCTCGTTAGAGCGCTCCACAATGATAATTGCAGATTCATTGATGCTAATATTTGCCCCGCTTTGAAGTAATTATTCAGACCATTCAGACGGCCGCGCTGGGTAATGCTGCCGTTAAGGGCCCAGCAAACAGACAGTCAGACACCCAATGACGACCCTCGACAATGCTTATTGCCAGCGTATAAATCACTGATACGTATGCATCAGCAAGAGACACAGATCCTCATGAGCTCCAGCATCCGTTTCTGCGTGCAACATGTTTCCATATGCAAGAGGCATAGATCCACATGAGCTCCTGCATTCGCAGGAGCTCATGTGGATCTATGTCTCTTGCTGACCTATGGATCTAATTTGTTTTCTTATCCTATACTTTTTCTATGTTCTACTCTATGTTCGTGCATTCGAGGCCAGGTAGGGTCAACATTAGTTCAGACACTTTTTGGTGCCCCCGTATTGGAAATCACTTTTATGGTGGCAAATATTTTCAGCCGGTCAAAAAATTTTCGTTTCCAATCTCAAAGCTCTCACCATTAACTTTGTTTTTACTGTGTGTGTTTCTGATGATATGTTCTGTACATTTTTCTTACCTTAGTTCCTGGTTGGTTCCTAATCAACACAGTATCCTACAGTTCCTCGCAGATAGTTGGTTACAGAGATTCAGCGTCTGTAAAGGTTCCGTCAGAGTTTGTTTCCGTGACTTAGGTCAGTGCCAGAAGCGGTAAAAGACCATGCTCTCAGCTATGCCGTGTGACAGAACACGAAGACCCCCATCCAAATCTTACCCCCGGTACTTAATCTACCCTTGAATGATTTGCCGTTACTAACGAATTGTACTTGACTTCTTGGACCACACTGTCCAAACTGTAGAGGTGGTCCAGTGACTAACTATGAAAAAACGCATCTGTTGCGAGAGCCGGGCAGAGGAACCATGGTAATGTAACTCGTTCGCGACTAGCCTCATCCGAATACGCGTCTTTATGCCGCGCATCCAGATACGGCTTTCTGCGAATGAGTTAAGTCTGATGCTACCCTTGAACTGTCATGGTCTATTAATGTCCCACTGTCGTTTAACTCCTTCACTGCCGGTGGACGAAGATCGTGTTTTTGGAGTCCTTGTAAACTCAGCGTCAAAGATCCTAACTAAGCTTTCAAAGGAAGATGGATACGAAGTGGTATCAGCAAGAGGTATATATCCTCATGAACCCCCACAATTGCGGGGGCTCACGAAGATCTATGCCTCTTGCAGTTGGGTGGTGTTCACTTCTTCTTCGCTTCACTTAAGGGTTTATTGTTGCAAGTTGTTAGGTGTAGACACTCTTTTAACTCATTTGAGGCGTGCCAGTCACAGACAGATATGCGGCTGATAAAGTTAGCATTAATTAAGGACGTGTCGCATGAGGCAAATAAAGTTATCCTTCGAGACGTGACGCAGACGTATAAGCGGGAATACACAGGACGCTAGCGTTCAAGACATGCGGCATAATTACAAGTCTCTAAACTCTAACTTCTGAAGTTTGCCGCTATATCCCTATGAACCTGATCATAAACCGTCCATGGTGTATTTCTAATCAAGGGTCCCTAAGGCAGCTGTTACACCGGTGGCGGCAAACACTGACCACAGACTCGAACGCCGATGCTAAACATTTTCCATTGTGGCTTCCACAGTCAAGCTCCGTCGCAGAAGTGTGCACATCCCCGCCGAGCAAACACGGAATCTATTTGCGCCATTTGTCTTTTTCTTGTAGGCCATTTCGAGAACTGGGTTGAAAACTGCTTGCAGACACGTATTTGGTCTGTCCGTCGAGTGGTGCTGATTAACCGTTTTGATGCTTTGGACACTGGCAAACATGACAGAACTGCACGAGGGATAGATGCTCATCAGCCCCCGCTCGCTGGTAGTGATTTAGTTGACTGTTTTCGTATGAAGAGAAATGATGTGTGGAGTATTTCAGTAAGATAAATAGATTCTCGTGATCCCCTAGGGCTCATGAGAATCTACACCCCTTTCAGACTAAATAGAAAAAAAGTTCTATTTGATGAAATTGCTCGAGTGGTTGCGATTACTGTATGTGACAGTAAAGGTTTGATTTAATTAAGCCACTTATCGGGCCACTTTCACGCCGTGTTTGGACACAGATGAAAAGCAAAGATCTCTTTTGCGTCTGAACTGGTGGTTTGAGCTCAAAACGTGCTCGCTTCTCCGTGTGCGTGACTTTGCATGGAGAACACCGCACTTTCACTGTGGGGTCACCGCTTGATGTTTTCAGACCGTTTTGTCAAACGCACGGCAATTTTCGCTTAACTCTTTTGGAACATTGAAATCATCAGCCAAATAGCGGCCAGAGCCCGTGGTGTTTCAGATCGTTTAGTCAGACGCATTTTGCTTAACCCCCTTAACTGCAGGGGCAAGGCGAACGCTACCCATCTGCAAGAGACATAAACCCTCATGAGCCCCCGCGACAGCGGGGGCTCATGAGGATTTATGTCTCTTGGTAAAGTTCTGTGTTCTTTAAACCTATTTCTAGTCCCGGTTTCATGGTGTTCTTCACGCGAAAGTCGGTCAGGGTGCAGTGGTTTCTGACGCGCGATTGGTGTGCAGTGGTTTCTGACGCGCGATTGGTGTGCAGTGGTTTCTGACGCGCGATTGGTGTTCAGTGGTTTCTGACGCGCGATTGGTGATCTCTGGCAGCGAAGGAGTCCAGAACCATTTAGGCTGTCGGTAGCGCTTTTTGTCGAGGTGGTTCCTTCAGCAGGAATCACATCGGCAACTTGAAAGCGCTACCGACAGTCAAAGCCAACCCTTAGTTATTGCTGAAGCCGCACAGCGAGCAGCACTCAAAAACCGAGAAGCATAGATCCTCATGTGAGCACGCAGATACGGGGGCACCAGAGGAGCTATGCGTGATGCTGACTGCGCTCAAGTCTGTGTGCCACCGGCAGGAGTGTCAAATCGTTCCAGTGGCGTGGCAACGCTATATACAACACTTCCGCACCTATTGATGCCGGTGCACCTTGAATGAGTTAAATGATGCAGGCTCAGTGACCATATGACGGTTTCAGAGGCGCAATTTCCAGCTGCTGGCAATGACGGGGTTAAAGTTTCACATTGATAAATTGAGATTTGGCTGATTTTATCCTGTTCATATGCTAACCCTTTCACTGCTATTGGCAATACCGCTTGGCGGGGAAAAAAAAAACCCATGAAACTAAGAATATGGGTCTTTTCCACCGAACTGTATCGTCAGTAACAATCAATGGGTTAATTGTCAATGAATCCCTTCTGCAAACGGAGTCCATCGACCAGCGTGAGGCATAGATTTCCAAGAGCCTAAATGTGATGCGGGATTACTGAAGTAATTTATAACTCCGGTAGGCCTATATACCCAACTTATTCAGCGTTTTGTGAATCCGTCAGGCGCCGAAAATATTGCCGAAGGTTTACGCTGGCGGCGCGCGCTTTTTTCAGCACATTTCGAAAAGTTTTATTCACACATCTCTAACATGGCATCGAATATATTTATAAATGAAATGTCATTATCGAGTTTTTGTGAACAGATTTAAAGCAAAGCTGGAATTATGAATCGTATAAGTTCTCAGAGAGATAGAATCGTAAACTCATTCAAGGAGCCCCGCGTCAATAGTTGCGGAAGTGTCCTATAGCGTTGCCGGCGGCAACGCTATACGACACTTCCGCAGTTATTGATGCAGGGCGCCTTGAATGAGTTAAATGACTGGTTGTGTAGGTGTAAAGCCTCAACAGGACTCGATAGCTTTACGCTAGTGCCGCCCTTACCTTTTATAATCCCCACCCATTTTCGAAATGTAGTGCCTAAACAACTATTGCCCTTGCACACATTAAAAATGATCACCCGTCAAGTAAGCTAAAGGGTCTCAGGCCGATGTCAAGAGTAGCAGGCCTGCGCACATCCACGGCAGAAGCCTTTTTGCTCACTAAGTCACCGTTTCTTTATACGCGCAACCGTTCATAAATCCAGCAGACAGGACGAATAATTCCATAAACTTACCGCGTCTTACTCCCGTTGGGCGAGATGCACATAATATCATTCTTCTTCTGTTATACGAGTGTTTTTCGTCTACAAGACGCGTAGATCCTCATGAGCCCGAGCAGTTTCCGGGGGGCTCATGAGGATCTACGCCTCCTCCGTGTTCCCATTTACATCTGAGCTCTCTTTAAAGCTCTCTCGTTACATCTCAGCCCTGACGCACTACAGCAGGAGATGGGTCGACCATGATAATTCAAGGGTAGTGCCAGATTAGCTTGGCGCCGACAGGCGCCAAGCTAATCTGGCACTGCCCTTGAATTAGCATGGTCGATCCATCTCTTGCAACTGGTGCATAGTCATTAGATGACGCCTTTGGGAAATACGTGCGTCGGGCTGAATGAGTTAAAGCTTCAGAAAGGGGCATTAAGCATGTATACGATGCGACTACGAATATATTTTATGTCATTATCAAAGTGCCAGATGCACCAAGTCTGTCGGCCGCGGCTGCAGTTTAACCTCCTCACTGCCGGGGACACGATCAACACAACTGCAAGAGGCATATACTCTCATGAGCCCCCCCCCCCCCCCCCCCCCAGCATTCGCGGGGGACTCATGAGTGTCTATTCCTCTTGCTAGTTCCATGTACGCCCTTGTTCCATAAGTGGATGAACGGGTTGTCTGTCGGTCAATCTGCCGGATTATTTTACAGATGTAGTTCAGTCACGTCCTGTGCGGCGACGGGGTTAATGGTGGTAATATTTGGTGTCACTGCGAGCGCGAGGCGGCGGCTTGTAGGGCAAGTTTTGATTGACATTTATGACACGGATTTGTATTTTAAAATGGCAAATCGTGAATGTCTTATTCCACTATTTTTTGGTGAGATTTAAAAAAAAGTTTTTGTTTATTTTATTTGATTTTTTAATTTATTTTAAAATAAACTGATAAAGTAGGTTCGACGAGTACACGATAACGTAGTAACAGAACAATGGGTGCATGTTTTCCTTCTTTTTTTTTTTCTTTTTTTTTTTTTTTTTCCATGCCACATATTCAGACCCTGTTTGGTGCTTCGTCTTCGTGAATTAAAAAAATCAAGCCCAAAAAGTGTTAAAGTTTTTGCTGAGGTAGTGTTTGCATATGAGACATCTATTGTACTTCGGTGTTGCCGTTTCTGTACCGTTTGAGGAAACACGCTGAAAATGTATTTCCCTTGGTAAAGTATCTAACTGTAACCCCTTCACTGCCTGGGCAAGGAGAACGCTACCCAGCTGTCAGAGACATAAACCCTTTGTGCCTAATAGTGTCTCATTGACATTTATGTGTGATCCTCACCCCAATGTAGGTCAGTATGCAATCGTTTTACTGTCCGCTGAGTCGCGCATTTCGAGATCACGAGCAGCGAAGGCAAATTTATTTCGTATGTGTACACTGAAGGGACGACAGAAATGCCTGGAAAGTCAGGCTGATAGAAAATTTCAGGTGTGAGAAAGAGATGTAGTAGGGAGGGGTAATTTAATCCTTGGGGAGGGGACTCAGGTAACCCAAGGCGCGAAAAGAAACCCTTTTTCCCACACCTCGCTTGTGGGCGTATTGAAACATCTGCCAAGCACGAGCCATCTGCAAGTGACATAGATCTTCATGCGCCCAAGAATCTCGTTCTGTTTCGTCTGGTGTCGGGAAGGCGATTTTTCTCTCTCCAGAGAGCACGTATTCGTAGGATTCTGCAACTCCTTCACTCGCAGTTTACCGATCCGACACTGTCATCTGTCTCAACAACACACAGATCTTCATGCGCACCAGGTATACGTCTTATCCACATTACTTCTATGCCAAATCCCTCTAGCTGTCCCAAGAACTTTAAAGTAGCGTGAATAAGAGGCATAGATCCTCATGAGCCCCCGCAACTGCGGGGGCTCATAATGATCTATACTTCTTGTAGTTGGGTGATGTTCTGAACTGAACGGGTTGAATACATCCACAGTCTCCTCCTTTAATTCAATCCTTTACACATAGTTTATTCTATTCTCCAACAGTGACAGTTTGTAGTTTTAAAATCTCACTCGTTCAGTTCAGAGCCGAGTTGTCTATTTCCAAGTGGCACGGATCCTCATGAGCCCAAGGAACCTGCTAAATCATACCAGTATCCAAGCTTCTTTTTTTTTCTCCCTCTCTCTCTCTCTGTCAGCACATGATCTGTGTCTCACTCGGGGGCGTATCAGGGTTTCAGCTCGTGGTAGTTCTGCTCATCTATCTCCCGTGAAAAAAGGCAATCAGTGACAAGGGTTGTCCACCCCTGCTCAGCCCGCTAATTGCCCTGTCGTGTCAAAGTAGGTAGGGACTGTCGTCTTTACGGCCGGTGGACGCGGAGTGCATTTTTGAAACCATTGCAGATTCAACGTCAGAGATCCGCAGCCGTCCAAGAAACATGGACGTAAACTCGTGGTGTCAGCAAGAGGCATAGATCCTCATGAGCCCTGCGACTGCGGGCGAATGCTTGTAAAGGGCTCAGGGTGCGCGTGCTTGCGAATAGGGACTCTCAAGTAAGCGATACGTATTAAAACATTGTAATTCTGGGATCGGAAAGTTTCTCGTTTATCAGTGCGAGGTAGTCGCTGGCGATGGTTACACTTCACGATGTCCAATTAGACGCATTGCCCCAGATGCAGCCTAGATACGCCGCTAAACATGGCTTGACGTGACGACCCAAATGCCAGGCGTTGAATCTATGATGGCAGAGTCAATCCTAAGGTCAGAACACCCACTGTTAGAAATGATCCCACCTGCAGCTTTAATCAAGCGTGAAGAAAATGTAGAAATTCGACCACTTGTTTTGTTTTTGACGAAAACAAGAACCCATATTTTTTGTTCAGTTTGTTTGTTTGTTTGTTCTCTCGGTCACTCCCTCGCTCGCTGACTGGCTGGTTGGTTGGTTGCTGGCTGGTTGACTGGTTGGTTGTTTGGTTGTTTCCAGTGGTTGATTATGCGGCTGGTTTTATGGTTGCCGGGTTGGTTGGTAGGTTTGTTGTTGGGTTTTGTGGCTGCTTGGCTGGTTAGTTATAGTGGCTTAGATGGAGAGCGAAAAATAATGGTCTACACTTGAATTCACTTGTTTCCATCTTACTCACTACAAATGCAACTGAACATCTGGCCAGTACAACATATTCCGGACTGAATGGATACAGGCAGCTACATAGACCAGAAGGTTTTCTCAACAGAAGAGGTCACAGAGAATATACTGAATTCTTCATCAATAATTTCAATACGCTGTTGTCTCCCTCGATTCTCTATCGCGGATAGCAGTAGCGAATCGAGGGAGACAACCAGTGTGCACTCCGGCAGCCGCAAGGTCTTACGCACACTGGTTGTCTGCCTCGATTTGCTGTCGCGGCAACGAATCGAGGGAGACAACCATTGTTGGCCTCACCGGCGACTGAGCTGGCAGAGACCGGATGCATCCTTACTTTAACGGGCATCATAAGGGCCACAGAGAATGCAGCCCAAGCATATTATACTATACTGAGCAACATTTTGCTTGATAAAGTGCCGATAACAGGCAGATGTGATTAAGAGAACGGAATCAAAATGTCCGAGCCGTAAGACGAGGACTCGGACATTTTATTCGGGTCTTGAAGTAATCATATCTGTCGGTTATCGGCACTATATCATGCAAAATGTTGCTCAATATAATATATGTACCCAGTCCAACACAAAACAAAACATTCATTTGCGGCTGATTGCGGTGTTCAGACAAAACACATGAATGGCAGATGACTGCATCATATCGCTGTCGACTGACTCAGCGCGTAGATTTCGTCTGACTATGAGCACATCCAGTGCCGTGCGTGTTACTGAGTAAATTCTACTTGTTACTAGATCACGCATAATTGCGGGAAATGCCAGCAGGTTTCTTTATTTAGTTCTTTTCACAGGTTGTCGATATCGCTTGTTGACATTTCGTCAATTTCACTAGTCAGTCCAGCGACTCGCACCGCGTTTCCTGGCGTCTGTTCTTCGTTCGTGTATAGGATGTAAATTTTGAGCGTTCGTAGTACACACTAAGAAGTATTTCAACAACTACATATAAGAAGCTTGTTAATGTTGCCGTATGAAAATATTTCGCGTTTCCGTTTTCAATATCGTCAAGATCGAATCTTGGCGCGCAAGGGATTTTGGGAAGGAAAGTATATCAAACAAATTCATGCATATTAATTTGCTTGTTGTACAATATATCAATACATGTGTCAAAGAAGAAAAAAAAATATGGAGAGGGTACATAGGACGCTACCATGCACTGGTATAATTGTTTTCAGCAACGACGATGAGACCGTGCGACTCACCAGGCTCATGATAACCGCCGGATTCCTTTTGGAGTTGAAAGGGTTTGCAAGAAATTATTGCCACATATCATCTTTGCTGATCTGTGGTGTTGGATCTTACAGCTCAAGGCTGCAAGGTTGAAAATCACAGGCCAGCACATACGCGCAAGCATCTCCGTCACGTCTTCTGACCACGAGAGTAATTAGATCTAACTGTGTGTGGACTTTGGCCGATTGCCACTAACTGTTTGCAGATGAGCGTGCGAATAACCCTCGCACGCACTCAGAGTCCGAAATAGCTCAGGCGGTTAAACGTCGGAGCAGGAGAGGGAAGGGAATCGCCGGGTCGTGGGTTCGAATCCCGTCCCGGCCCCGGTAGCTGGACTCGCAATGCAGGGGGAAAAGACGGGCTTGTTCAATAATATGTCCGTTGAAAGGTCCTGGTAAATCAAAGTGACACAGTTGGAGTTGCGCCTGAGTTGATCGGAGTTCAGGTCGTACTCTATAGGCAATAGATTTCCCTGTCCCCTATAACCCGCCCGTCAGGGCCGTCCATTATCACCTCGGTGCCATGGACGTCAGTAACCCCGAACAAACCAACCATCGCGCGCACTCGTTGACCAGCGATAATGCTTGGCATCAGCACCCACTAACACCAGTAACACGTTGCAAAGGTAACCACGGCATTGCTTGGACTCTGGCGCCAGTTGCATGAGTGAGCTTGGCCCTGCGCAAGCTACTTTGCAAGGTGCTCCTCTATAGCCTGGCTATAGCGGAGCACCTGTTTAGTGGCTGGCGCAGGACTAAGCTCACTCACGCCACTGACCTTTATTCTGTACCAGGCCAGAGTCAAAGGTCAAAGCTATGCCATGATTACAGGCCTTTGTAGATGACTCGTCAGACTACTTCTACCTTGATTGATGGGTCCTGCATCTCAGATCTTACGACAGAGACTTCTGTCTCGCACAAAGAATAAACACTCAGTAATCAGCGGAGTAGAGTCGAAGTAGGTAAAATACTGCGCGTCTTCTGACGCAAACATTGGATTAAATGCCTGGTATCGCATGTTTGTCCGGGCTTTTAAATCCACTGTTTGTATCAGTTTTGTCGAAACACGTGCTTTTTGGACCTACTTTTGGTTTTCTGCCCAAAGTCTATTATGAATATTAAGTCATTTGGGACTTCAAGCGCCTCAGTAGATACTAGTTTATCATGGACTCAAGCCCATTTTATCTTTTTACGATGGTTTACATCTGTGATCATCAAGGGGAACTGAGGATACGGTTGGGCTTTCACCGAGTTAGAGATGGGAAGAACGGTGCTGCTAACTGGAAAATGGTGTGATTCGGCATTCCTGTAGGTCTAAGACCTGATGTGCATTTGGCATTCTAGCATAGAAGTGTCAGTCGCATCCTCGTCATTCCAAAGGCAGTCGCCATCTGCAAGAGGCACAGATCCTCATGAGCCCGCGCAATTTGCGGGTGCTCATGAGGATCTATGCCTCTTGCTGAGCTTAATTAAGTCGGCATTTTTCAGGTTGAGGGGCTCTTTATGCGTGCAAGTCAACCGGCGACGGTCTCTGCAGTTAGCCGATATATCTATATATATATATCTATATGTGATTATACATTTAGTATACATGTAGAGGAAGGACAGATGGTTTTGACTGAGATCATGTGCAATGTCTGTCGGGAGCACTAATATACAATAATGATGATACTTGAGTTGCCATTAGAAGTTTCAGACTCACTACAAACCATGCATTCACTATGTAGAGATCATGTAAAGTCTATCATTGTAACGGCGTAGACACACCGAACAAATACGGGCTTATGTTGGCATGCCGATAAACAGCTATTTAATTATCATGTCAGTACACATAATATTTTAATTTTTCAATTTATTGTCCGTCATATTGCTGTATTATTATGATCACATTAACTCAGCTAAATGTTATCATGTCGGAATATAAATTATTTATTTTGCCGATGTTCCCCTATAGTTACGACCACTGATATTTGATTGTTTGTTGGTTGCCGCTTGCTCGCTTGTTGTCCTTTTTATATTTGTTTACAACTATTTGTTAGTTTGTTTGCTTGTTTGTTGTTTGTTTATTGTTTGTTTGTTTGTTGTATATTTTTGTGTTTGTTTGTTTGTTTGTTTTCGGTGGGGTGGGGGTGGGGGGGGTGGGGGTGGTGGTGGTGGTAGGGGGGGGGGTCCTTTCTTTTTTTATTTTTGTTTTTCTTAATTTTATTTTATTATTTATTTATATATAAATTATATATATATATATATATATATATATATATATATATATATATATATATATATATATATATATATATATATATATATATATATATATATATATATATATATATATATATATATATATATATATATATATATATATATATATATATATATATATATATATTTTTTTTTTTTTTTTTTTTTTTTTTTGGGGGGGGGAGGTGTTTGGGATTGTGTGTGGTTGCTTGGTTGTCGTTTTTTCGTTTTTATCATCCATTTAGAGTAGGTGTAGACTGTTATGCTAGAGAGAGAGAGAGAGAGAGAGAGAGAGAGAGAGAGAGAGAGAGAGAGAGAGAGAGAGAGAGAGAGAGAGAGAGAGAGAGAGAGAGAGAGAGAGAGAGAGAGAGAGAGAGAGAGAGAGAGACGAACGAACGAACGAAACTTTATTTTCCAAGGATTGAGATATTTGGCGCGCAGGCCTTTCTTACAATCTGTCCTTGCTAAGCTACTTTTTAACAAAAATTGAAAATGGAACACCAACCAACCAAAAAAAAAAAACTAACTAAAAATAAACAGAGAGAGAGAGTTTCACTAGCCTTGAATGTCACTTGTCATGAAAATTCTATTCCGTGCTATAACTCATTTTAGTGCATGCGACCTGCACCTCCAATTGGCCAATGATTTGGCTCATTTACACTTCATCATGAAGACTTACAATTCTTTGCTCGTTCCGGTCAATTTTCCTCTGGGTGGTCTTTTGATTAGTTTTATAAGTCATGTACACAGTGTACACTGGAGTTTCAACAAACACCTTGGCAGGTGTGTAACTCTTGCCAGTCCTCTGCCAACTATTTTGACCCCGCTCGAGGCGAAAAGCGCTGAAGGGTAGTGCCTAATTTGCTTGGCGCCTGTAGGCGCCAAGCAAATTAGGCACTACCCTTCAGCTTTAATAGACGATCCATCTTCCGCAAACGTCCGTCATGCAAGAGGACACACCTTTGCCGGCATGTTTGCTCTTCTTTTTTTTTAAATTTTAAGTACCAGTATGTTTCAAGTTAAGAGTCTGTTCCGTTTCCTTCTTTTGTAAACATTTGCAAATTTGTAATGAGCTTTTCTTGAGGGCAGTTTGCCGGCGTCAGTATTATGACTAATCAAAACACGGTTGAGTATTGTTATTAGGTACGTCAGGCCTTCTAGGAAAAAATAAATAGTGTCTAGTATTCTTGTCCCTGTAAACACACATTTATTAAACTATGAAGGGTTAAACATTCTTTTCTTTTTAAATGTATGTATACCAACAAGAATACTAGCGGGAAAAAAATATAAAAAAGTGTTAGAAATGTCCTGTCTAAGAGTGTTTCTCTCTTTGTTGCGATCTTCTTTGCTAGTATTAACTCATTCAACCCCGACGCACTACAGCAGAAGATGGATCGACCATGATAATTCAAGGGCAGTGTCAGATTAGCTTGGCGCCTGTCGGCGCCAAGCTAATCTGGCACTGCCCTTGAACTATCATGGTCGATCCATCTTCTGTAACCGGTGCTTAGTCGTTAAGATGACGCCTCCAAAATTTGGGAAATACGGCCTTGGGGTTGAGTGAGTTAATAGACTTGTGAATTTGCATCGTGGTCCATTTGACGGTAGAAGTGAAATGTGTTGGTTACCTAGATAGTTACGCTCGGCGCGTTAAAGACGCCAGTAATGCTTTCTTTTACGCGCGCTCACGAAAGTCTAGGTAAAGCACCTGTTTGACACTGCCGGATGTAATTTAAGAGACATTAAGCTTATCATTGAGTTGCACACTTGTATTGTACAAAAACACCAGATGGCTTTTTCTTACCTCCTTCAGCAAACTTTGATAAGTAACGTCAGGTTTTTGTTTCCTGTGTTTGGTTTGGTTTGGTGTTTAGTGTTTGGTTTGGTGTTTGGTTTGGTGTTTGGTTTGGTTTGGTTTAGCTTGGTTTGGTCAGTGTTTGGTTTGGTTTGATTTGGTTTTGAAATGGATTGATAGTAGGCCTATGTATATATCTTATCAGGTTCTTGAAATGTTATGCCTATTATATCAGTATCGTGTGAATGTGCATTTGCACTTGGATGGATGCGTGTATGTGTATGCTGTCTGCACTTTACTGCATTCACTTAGTTAAATTATTTAGAAGTAAAGCGCGTTGAGCCTTCTTTTGTGGGGAAATATGCCATTTATTTATTTATTTATTTATTCGTATTTTTTATAAGTTTTTTTCTGTTTGTTTTTGTAACGCTTTGGCTGTGCTGAAACCCTTTTTTTTTTTCTAGGTATCACATTCGAAATTCGATTGAATATGTTGTAGACGCTCAGACAACATGTCATCATGCAGTAGTAATACATTCGAGAAATGCCGCGTATGAATACGCGGCTTTTTGCCGCGTACCCGTATGCGACACGTCTCGAATAAGTTTATGGCTTTAAATCCCAGAAGAGTCAGAGTTTTTACTGAACCTTTTAAATGAACTGTTTCTTACATCGTCTTCTGAGGCTAGATTAAGAGTTTCATTTCATGTCTTTTCTCACCGACGTGGAAGGACAACAAAGCAAACGCCTTGTGATGAATTGTAAACCGGAATATTACTACACACGCCTGGCATTGACTCTTTGGCTGTCGGTAGCGCTGTTTGTCGAGGTGATTCCTGCAGGAATCGCCTCGACAAACAGCGCTACCGACAGCCAAAGGGTTAATGACCATCGATGGCTCTAGGCTAATTGAAACACAAGCCGCAAGCCATAAATCCGAACAACTGACATTAAAGTGTTGTATCACAACCTGAGGAATAAACATGGGCAACAGCTTTGTGTAATACGAAGATAATTAGCAAATATTAGCTGAAGCATACGCGCCCGTCAGTTCCTCATCAACAATTGCATCTGCAAGAGACATAGATTTTCATGAGTCCCTGCAGTCGCAGGAAATCATGAGAATCTATGTCTCTTGATGGCCAAGGTAGTCTGGAGCCGTTTCTCAAAATGAGGTACTATTCTGCGTAACTAATTAAAGATATAGACTATTATGCATTGGCAAGTCCTTTAAAGCATCTGCAAGGGACATAGATTCACATCAGCCTTTACATCATGGCCTGTATTAGAATCTATGTCTGTTGCTGAGATCACCTGCCGCTGTTCCTCATATTGAGGCTGTTAGTTTGTGTTCAAGACCTGACAGTTTTGCCATGACATGTCCTTAAGTCCACTTGTTGTCGTGTATAAATCAACGCTTTACCGCCCCAGGACTGCAGAATACCTCATTTAATTGCATACGACATAATCGTCAAGCTTGACTCAAGAAAACAACGCAAAGACTCAGGCTCAAAGACTTCGGTTCGATTGCCTTTGTTTTACGCGTAATTGTGCGAATTATACATGTAAAGGAGAAGCATACAAAAGCTTTACCTGTCCTGAAAGACTTTAAATTCTGAATGTTCTCTTCTTTTTACATGCACTTATGAAGATTTTTTTTTTTTTTTAAAGGACAAAAACATTTTGATTTCGTGTAATAACATCTCTTAACCCATTCAGCCCTGACGCACTACTACAGCAGGAGATGGGTCGACCTGATAATTCAACGGTAGTGCCAGATTAGCTTGGCGCCTGTTGGCGCCAAGCTAATCTGGCACTGCCCTTGAATTATCATGGTCGACCCATCTCCTGCAACGGGTGCATAGTCATTAGATGACGCCTCCAAAATTTGGGAAATACGGCCGTCGGGTTGAATGAGTTAACATATCGACTTAAAATACAATGATTTGAACAAAATAAATATGTGTAAGCGAAACATAATTTTCATATTGTCAATACATTGTGTGTGTGTGTGTGTGTGTGTGTGTGTGTGTGTGTGTGTGTGTGTGTGTGTGTGTGTGTGTGTGTGTGTGTGTGTGTGCTGCCGGTGTCTTTTTTAAATTTTTATTTCTACGTGTAATGAGAATGAAAGCAGCAAACGTCATGTCGTTTACTGAACTTCGAAGGTAATTTGCCTTCCTTGTATACTGACGAGCAAAAGAAATGCGACATCATGATGTCGCATTCCTTTTGCTCGTCAGTATACATGAAAGACAAATTATCTTCGATGTCAGTAAAAGACATGACTTTTGGGAGTTCATGTGTTTAAGAACAACAAAAAGATAAAACTGTCAATAAGATAGAACGATATACTGCCGTGTTAATTACGAAAAGGAGCTAATACCTTAATCATAACGACATCTTGCAGTTGTGAGACAACTGACTTGTTGACCTTACGTGCTTGTGTGCGTGTGTCCGTGCGTGTGTCCGTGCGTGTATCCGTGCGCGCGTGCGTGTGTGTGTATGCGCGTGGGTGGGTATGTGTGTGTGTGTGTGTGCGTGTGTGTGTGTGTGTGTGTGTGTGTGTGTGTGTGTGTGTGTGTGTGTGTGTGTGTGTGTGTGTGTGCTCGTGCGTGCGAGCATATGTGTGTGATCGCAATAGCCAAATCTACAATAAGTATATTTATATTAGCTTAGATACAAATGACATAGTTGTGTGTTTTAAATGTATGTGAGCCAAAAGCAATTTTTTTTTAATGCATGGCGTTTAAAGGGGCACGCCCGACCTTTTTTAAGGCTTCAGTTCGCAAAAAGCTTTTACTGGACTTAAGGTATACATACCCAATAGGCAGTGGCCACCCTATTGTCCCACCAAATGCTTTCTTTCGTCCGTTCAAAGCGAAAAGAGGCCCACCGGAATTTTCTGGCGGGACACGCAACAAAATTGCTTCTGATAGGCGATGGTAGCTGACGCCGTCATAACTATTCTATACGACCTTAGGTCATCTGTATCATTATAACTAATCAGAGACAAGATGGTGGATGAACCAGCGAAGAAAAAAAGAATCATCGACTCGCACCGACAATGACAGATTCGGAATTGAAGAGAATAAAGAGAAAGCGAGACAAGATACCCCTAAGTAGAATTGACATCGGACAAGGAAATATGGACATGTGGCAACGCGTAAAGCAAGAGCTTGGCTTGACCGCCCGCTCGGCGGAATTTGACGCTTTACTGCTGAATCTGGCTTAATCTACGGTCTTTGTCGATCTTCCTATAGTTCCGCGAGCGCTAGTGATTTTCAGAATTTACGATCTTCAGTAGAATTTATCTCCTACTGCTTTCGCAAGATTTTAAACCTGTTTCATCATATAGTTACGAGCTATTTATCACATTTTATGCTGCAGAGATCTGAAAACTACGGTGCGTGTCAAAGCCGTTGCACATCGCTGGTCGTAACATGTTTTTGTCTGTGCGGGCTCTCCGAGCATTTACTCGATTCATTCAGAGAGGTAGTGTTTCTGCTGCGATGGTACATTTGTCGTTTCCGATGATGCTTTCAGTTAAGTAGACTTCGATGTGTGACGTGTAAAATTGACTGCAGTGCAAAAAGTGGGTAGAAATACCAATGTTCTGTTTCAATGATGGAACGCGTTGCGTGTTTCCGTGGGGTAAAGGATAAAAGGTCACGCCCTCGGTGCATTACTGTATGCGGCACGATCGTTACTAGTAAATACTAGCAGGTCGAGCGGAACCCGCATTGTGATTTTGACAGCATCGCAAGTATGGAAGGTTTATTCTACTTTCTCGTGAAAAATTACGTCAAATGGATGCCGGAGAAAATCAGTACACGTGTACACTGACACGTGTGTACACCACACCGATAATATCGTGACCTCAGTGCAGTATTGCGATACACTGATAGTCGGCCGGGTTCTGCCTTGTGACGTAGGCTCATAAATATGCATATTAATTCAAAACAAGGCTGATGCAGACGATAATTCCGCGACTCGGGTATAAAAACACTACACATTCAAACGACGAATTTCGACATTTGGCATTGTACTTACATCATAAAGCTCTAAGATAGTACACAAACGACCCATACACATACTGTCAGCAGCATCTGTTGCAGGTAGTTTTCTGACTGTGTTGAGATGCTTGATCCTAGAGAATATAACTTTAACAGATATTAAAGTTTAATCAGATCCGTTTAATTCAGTTCAGTTCAATACAATATGATCAGCGCGTTTTATATAGTGCATTAATAACCCCCTCGCTGACAACATCGAGATTCCCTTGTAACGAAGATTTAAACAAAAATCAAAGCCCACACTGGACAAGGCAGGTTTTCAACCACATGGGTTAACCCCTGCACCTGCCAGTGGCCGCATCCTGTGTTTTTCAAATCATTGAAAATTCAACGTGAAAGACACTCAGCCGTCAAAGGAAAGTGGATACAAAGTAGTCGAAGCAAGAGATATAGATCATCATGAGCCCCCGCAAATGCGGGGGCTCATGAGGATCTATGCCTCTTGCAGTTGGATCGTCTTGCGTTCAAGACGTCACAATTATGCAATGACATGTCCTTAAGTCTCAGCATAGACAGGGGTTAAAATGAGCGTGCCAATATAGATGTGAACATAATGAATGCATGTCGCTACAAAGTGCCATCACTGCAGGTGCACGTTATTAACTCATTCGCGACCAGCCGCATCCGGATGCGCGGCATAAGCCGCGCATCTGGATGCGGCTGACCGCGAATGCGTTAATATAAGCATGTCTTTAACACCTCCTCTGCCAGTGGACACGGAACGTAGGAATCTTCTTTAACTCAGAGCCAAAAGACTTATAGTTTGTCCAAGAAACATGAATACAACGTTGAGTTAGCAAGAGGCATCGATCCAAATTGGCCCCTGCAACTGCGGGGCCACATTAAGATCTATGCTTCTTGCATCGGGGTTCTGGTGATTGTGTTCCGGCCGTCCACGGGCCAAACACGAGAACGTGATGAAGAAACAGTGGGGAAAGTAACAGATTACGGTCGAGGCCGAAAGTCCTGAGTGGTTTATTTCGCATTACACTCTACACCTGCCACCGACACAAAGAAGAATAGGCCAACGTGTGTGCTGGTCTGTGAGTCTGGACCTTACGTCTAAAAACCGTAAGGTCAAAATCACAGACCAGCACACACGATCATGTGAATATACAGCTTTGGATACACAGTGCTTTTTCTACTAGTGGTCTACGCCCAATTTTCATCATTATATTAAAACTAAGCGCATTAAAACATATGTGGTGGTCTGTGAATTTGGACCTTACGGCGTCAAATTCAGCCGTAAGGTCCAGAATCACAGGCCAGCACATATTTGAAGTCTGGGTACAGTAAGACAGTTCTTAACCCCTTCACTGCCAACTGACGTACTTTGTGTTTCCTGTAATCTTCATTCATTCAACGCCCCAAATCCCCAGGAAGACCAGTCGTCAATGGAAAATGTGTCGAAATTGGTCTCAGCAAGAGGCATATATCCTCATGAGCCCCCGCAGTCGCGGGGGCTCATGAGGATCTATGCCTCTTGCAGCTGGGTGGTGTTCAGAAATTCTCGGCAGTGAAGAGGTTAAGAGCGATTCTAGAAACACACGTCCAAGTTACAGGCGTCAGCGGCCTGTGACAACACACCCACACGGTCGTCATTTTCACTGTCAACAAGTTCGAGCTCGTCGTCGGTCTTTTCTGAGCATGCGTCAGTTGCGTCTTCCTCTTCCGCTTCCTCCTGACCTTGAGATTGCTCCGCCGTGCCGTCCTCCGCCGATTTGCCGCCGTCTGCTTCCGCCTTCATCCGCTTGTATTTAGTTCTTCTGTTTTGGAACCACACCTTGACCTGTGTGAACACAAGAAGAGCAATGATGGCCAACTTTAATGCTGTACTTTGACTTGTGATTCAAGTGACATTACAAATGGTTTATTTGAAGTCTAGCGTCCAAACGCCAGCTACAGTCGAATTTGAAGTTTGAAGCGCATACATATAGGTACTTGACAAACACATTTGTTTTCATCACTACGTCACACGACCAATCTCTTTAGCGCAAACTGTGCCACGTGACTCCAAGCAGACATCAAGAGACTGGGAACCACCTGGAGTAGAATCGAAGGAGAAGCACAGGACAGGAGTTGCTGGAGGTCTCTCGTCGACGGCCTATACCCGGGTAGGGGTGACAGGCGTAAGTAAGTAAGTAAGTGCCACGTGACCGAGCTACAAAACCCTTGTATGGCAGACTAACAGTTCCTGTTACATCATGTTTTTTAAGTTCATTTCATCGTAAAAGTGCAAGCCCTTTGTTATTCGGGCTTGTTATTCGATTTGTAGTTCAGTATCCTTGGCTGAGAGACGTAAACTAGCTGCGATATCTGTCACAGTTTTGGCACTGACCACGGCAACACCTTTTTTGGAGTGTCTATGGTACGGTAAAACCTGTATAACATCTTCATTATCACCAACAACCGGACATTGATATATATTCGGTTATTCTTTTTAAAACGGATACTACGGAGATATATAATCTTTTTCCATTGTATCAGGTCCTCAGTCATACGGTCTGTAGTCGAGCAACTGTTCAACTTGTGAACTCTCTGCGTCCGGAGAGCAACAGTGTCACCAATGCCAGCAAGCGTTGGCCCCCTTGTGACGTGGAAAAAATGATTTCCGTAAGCAACACCCGATATCAAAGTCACAGGTTTACTGACGAATGAATGCCTCCACCTGAGGATGACAGGTGAAGATGAACTGAAGCCTATTCCTGCCAACAAAGGGAAAACTGTTACTACTACCACAGCACGTAAATATTTTTATGAGCCACGGCGGATGCATTGTCTGACGAAAACAGACATAAATTCTACTGACGACTGATCACAGCTCGGAACGTCATGGATTTTCATGGATCTAGTGGCGGTGAAAAGGGACATACATTCAACAACCTAAATCTATATGCAAGAGGCATAGATTCTCATGAGCCCATGCGAATGCATGGGCTCATGAGAATCTATGCCTCTTGCAGATGTGAAAAATGTCACTGAGGAACTTGGTCTGTCTTGTCGTCAGGGAAGAGGCGGGGTGGGGGAGGGATGGGTCTGATGGATGGATCTGCCAGCTAGATGCTGAGGGGGTCCTGAAAGGCCTGAGTGATTAGAACCGCGCTTTGGTATTAAATTCCTCGCCTCCTTGACCCCCCTAACCACGGGAAAGCGTAGACATAATAGGCTTATTTGCATAGCTTTCTGTCCCGCGACAAGGGAGCGAACAAAACGCCAATCAACTGTCCTAATAGTCTGCATTGTGTTGGGGTTATTTTCCCCTGCCTCCAAGACGCAGATTTGCCAGCCGAGGACAGCAGGGAGGCGTCGTCAAAAATGGTATTAGTGTCACTAGTACGCATGAAAAGCGAGCGCCTTTACACCTGTAAGAAACACGGATTTCCATGGGCCACAGGTTGAACAGGCTTGCCGAGGGAAACTTTGGTGGTCTCCATCGATTGTTGCGCTGGTCAGCGCAGCAATCGAGGGAGACAACTAGTGTGACCGAGGGATTGTAAGGCTTTGTGCTACTCTATGTTCAAGCCTATTGTCTTTGATTCTTTTGAAATCTTCTTGTCTTGTTTATTTGTCTGTTTTAATCGGCTGGTCTTATCAATACCTAGTTTGGTAGTATCTGAGTTCTTTGGTCTTATTAATACCTGTGTTCTTGGTCCTGTGTTTTCGTTGGTACCCGTGTTTTTTTTTTTTTTTTTTTTTTTTTTGTCTTATTAGTACCTGTGTTCTCCTTGGTCTTCCGCGGTCCTGAACACAATGTTTCTCTTGGTCTTATTTGTACCTGTTCGCCTTGGCCTTTTGTCTTTTCTATTCTTATTAATACCTGTGTTCTTGGTCTTATTAGTTCCTGTGTTTTCCATTTTCTTATCAATACCTGTGTTCGTTCCCCTTGGTCTTATTAATACCTGTGTTCGCTCTCTTGTTCTTATTAATACCTGTCTTCAATTTTGGTCTTTGTGGTCGAGAGAGAGAGAGAGAGAGAGAGAGAGAGAGAGAGAGAGAGAGAGAGAGAGAGAGAGAGAGAGAGAGAGAGAGAGAGAAGCGAGCATCTGGTCATCGCTGTCACAGTGCGTTCCGTCTATTGGCGATAAGGTCGCGACCATAACTTTTTGCATCATAGCATGAATCCAGATGATCGTTACTTCTTGAAGGACACTGTACATATAACTTTCTCATGCGGTGTAGGTATGTGGGGATCTTCTAGTTCATGACGTGCTGGTGTCATTACAGCCTCCTGTTGCTATGACGTGGATCATATTTCCCGGCGCCCAAGCTGAGAAAAATTGCAGTGTGGAGCTCCTACCACCCCTCACCCCTACCCTTGTCTCGTAAAATACACGCACCGTGAGGACAAAAACCTCTCGCTGACTGTGTCTCTTCTTCTGCCTTCCTTTTGCAAAACGCACAGATCTTCATGAGGTAATATACCTCTCGCTAGCTGTTCTTGTACATATGTGTTCCTCAGGAACACAGATGTAGAAGAACACCTATTCTATGCGTCGTACAAAAAGAGTGCCCCGTTTCGCATTATCATTTTGTGCCCAGAGATAGGGATGTTTAAAATCTTCCGCTTGTGTAGAACAACATATATAAAGTTACAGCGGGCGAGAAGGGTATATGTCATTATGAGTATCTATATCTCTTGCAGACTGATTTTTGTAGCAGCACCACTTTCGTACCCTGATAGAAGAGAGCAGATTATTTTAAGTTCTCGTTTAGGACACAGATGGAGAAGAACCGGTAGCAGCTAGAGAGACATATTTCTTGATAGTGACGATCTACATGTCTCCAGCAAATTTGTGTCTTTTGCAGCACCTCTTGTCTGCATCAAACTGACACATGTGAACAGAGCCAGCGAGAGGCATATCTCCCCATGATGATCCATGTCTAATACCAGACCAATGTCTTTCGCAGCGTCACTTCTTCCATAAACAGAGGGCGGAGATGTTTTAAGCCCTCGTTGTCAACTGAAACAAATTGGGTGTTGAACACGTGCGGCGGTAATAAATTGCCGTAAACGACGACTCTAAATCAGCCTCTGAAACCAAATCTACAATAGGTGGCTGGAGACCCACCCAGCGGGAGGGAAGACATTGTCCAATAACCGGCTCCCGCGGGTAATATATTTTCCTTTGGATTAAGCGCACTTCATCAAAGTGTCGAGACAGAGGAAAATCAACGCGGAGTTGATGGTTAAGACAGACATCTGAAAGCAGCATAGATTCTCATGACCCTGAAAATAAAGGGGTTCATGAGAATCTATGCCGCTTGCAGGCAGAGTTTGCATCATTTACATCTTCAGTTTGAGGAGGGATGCAATTGAGTCTAAGATGTGATGTCAAAAAAGGGTTATTCCTGCCAATGCACCAGGAGGTATCGGAATACCTGGTGCGAAGTCCAGTCATGCACGACTTAGCAAAATCCTCTGGAAAGTTGTTTATCTTGTAACAGTGTGAGTCGCCTTTTCTATGCATAAAGCTTAAATTGGTTCTGTTGGCAGTAAAGGAAGAGAGAAGGGCTTGCGTTACACTACTTCGACATCTAGGAAAATGACAAAAGAGACCAAAAACTCACACAAAAGAGTAAGAAAATTTGTTTTCATACTCCTGGGTTTTTTGGCCCTCTCATAATTTTGCGATTTCACAATAGGCCCCTAAACCTGATGTTTCTAAACACACCTCTCCCCCTACCCTCCCTCCCGCTTCCCCCTTCCCTACAATTTTAATACAAACTGCATTATGTGAGACAAGACGTTTAGCGCAAAATAGTACCCGCCTTAAGGTCTACTGTCAACAACAACAACAACAACAAAAACAACAAAAAGGAGGGGGGGAGAGAGAGAGAGAGAGAGAGAGAGAGAGAGAGAGAGAGAGAGAGAGAGAGAGAGAGAGAGAGAGAGAGAGAGAGAGAGAGAGAGAGAGAGACTTTGGGAGTTTGGTATCACGACTGTTAAATCTCATGGCCAATATTATTTTATTCCATTTCACGCCTGTTGCTTACTTATCCGGCCGTTAACAAAGGGGTCGTCCCATGTGCGGCCCATCTAAGACGGAAGTCGGTCAAACGATTTTTTGCCTACTGAGTTAACGTAATTAACCCCCTCGTGTATTAAGCCGCAGCCACCGTTACCTTTATACAGTACCGATGGCTGCATGTATAAGAGGGTTAACACATTCGCGACGTGCCGCTTACGGATACGCGGCTTTTTGCCGCGTAGCCGAATGCGGCATGTCTCGAATGTATTAACTCTTTCAAGGCGCTCCCCATCAATAGCTGCGAAAGTATCGTTTAGCTTCACCGCCAGCAACGCTATACGACACTTCCGCAGCTGTTGATGCGGGGCAGCTTGAGGGAGTTAAGATCCTGATAGTTCCAAGCAACGGTGATATTGAGATATACCACAGGCCTGTCGTCGAAAGCATGCAACTCTTGAATCTGGCTTACTGTCCCTATTCACTATTGCTAGTATAAGGGACTATCATGTTTAAATATTTGTTAAGAGGGGGAGGGGGGATAGGGGTGGGTCAAAATTGAGCCAAGTGAGTCGGCGGTTAAGGCCGCGCGACCAGTACAACGATCCTTTCAAAATCGAAGGCCGAGGCCGTTCAGCTAGTCCCTTACAGCTATCGAATTGTGGCCTCAAGTATTACAGACAGATCTGACAATCCGGCATATGCGTAACCGGAAACAGCTGCCTTGAACTGAAAGTTTGCACCCCACCCCCTTACGCTCTATCAAAGTTCAGACTCTACACCCCTTTTTCCTTACCTTGTCAAGTCGTTCTCCCTCCCACCCACCACCACCCCTCCCCTTACATAAAGCCACCCCCTCCACCGTCATCCATCCACCCGCTACTCATAAAAGGTGACATTTGATTCCAGTCACTGACGGTATCCGATACCTCTTGCTCCAAACACGCTCTCTCTGTTGCGTTTCTTCAACGCTTAGCGCTCGCGTGCAAGCAATTAAACGGACGCTTAGCAGGCTCTTTTAAACCCCTTCGGCTCCCCCTCCGTCAAAGGAGTAGAGACGTACATACACCGACCCAGCCTGTAATAGCAAGACGCATTGATTCCCATGAACCTCTGCGTCGTATTAAAAAGTGGAAAAATTGTAGCTGTCGGACAACTAAACACGATAATTTTTGTCCGTACCCTCACGACCCCCTCCGTCAAACGAGGAGATATATAAATGCACTCTCCCATTTTTTTTTCTTCAAGAGGCATAGATACTCATGGGCCCCTGCGTTCGCAGGGGCCTATGAGCATCTATGCCTCTTGGAAACATAAAGGGGTGGGTGACGGACAACTAAACACTGGTAATTTGTCTGTAATGAGCTAGAGGGCTTAAAACCTCTGTACCCATTCACACCCCCACGTACCCGTTTCTCGCCAGCTTTCCACCCCGATCACGTAGTCGGGTACAGCTACGTGCCAGGGGTGGGGGCAGGGGAGTTTTCGTGGCGACCCTGCCAGTGGTTTGGCGTGGAAGAGCAAAGAGACCGAGATAGAGAGAGGGAGGAGAAGAAAGCGTTCAAATGAGTCCCGTCAAGTGTACCATAGAGAAAAATTTGGAAAAATAAAAAATGGTTCACAATTTAGCACACTCGAGACGTGCCGCATCCGGATACGCGGCATGAAGAAAAACGTTAAACGTTTAGGGCATAACGTCTTTTGTCCACCACGAATGTAATTTAATTCAAAGACTGGGCACCGAAAAGTGGTCTGTACAAATTTTGACCGCAGCTGGGTTCGAACCCATGACCTTTCGCAGGAGAGTCAAACGCTCTACAAACCAGCCATCCAGCTGCCCAACGCGGCATGAAGCCGCATATCCGGACGCGGCACCGCCTCGAATGAGTTAATTCGCATTTCTGAGCATTGTACTTGCGACGGGAAGCGGATCTCCGATCATCGTTAACTTCACAGCTCAGTTAGTATGGTAAGGCCAACAACTGTGACTAGGAGGGTTGGTTCAATATAATAATAATACATGGTATTTATATGGTGCATTTCTCATATTTATAATATAACTCAATTCGCAGGCAAACACACACACACACACACACACACACACACACACACACACACACACACACACACACACACACACACACACACACACACAGTCTGCAGGGGGGCAGGGGGGCGGGGTGTACAGAAAACCGTAGAGATTACACGAAAGCCTGCGAGAAAAAGTAAGTTTTTAACTTTGCTTTTTTGAACTGCGTAAGAGGGGGGGGGGGGGGGGGGGGGGGGGGGGGGAGTCATTTCCCAGCTAAGTCGGTAAGGAATTCCAAATTAAAGGAGCAGTACATCTGAAAGAGGGTTTACTGGCAGATTTTAGATGGTACTTTGGAACTTTGAGAAGTTTCTCTCCCGATGAACGCAGTGAGCGAGAGGGCTGGTAAGTAATTAGACTGGAAGAAAGATATGACGAAAGACTGCCATCAAAGTGGCGGTATGCAAGGGTCGCTAACTTAAGCTGTATGCGGGATTGGATTGGAAGCCAGTGAAGGCCTTTCAGTACTGATAGGGGTTCGGTGGTCTCGTTTTCGCCTGCACTTCACAAGCCTTGCGGCATTATTTTGAACTCGCTGAAGGCGGTTAATCTGCTGCAGATAGAAGACCAAAAAGCAGAGCATTGCAGTAGTCAAGATGGCTCATGACTAAAGCATTCATTAACTTTGCAGTGGCAAATTCAGAAAGACTGTGTCGGACAGAGACGATGCGTCTCAGAGAGTATGAAGCACCACGACAGATTCACCGACGTGATCCTGCATACTCAAAGTCTTATCGAGATTGACACCAAGATATTTGACCGAAGACTGAAATGGAATATCAGTGTCATCTAAGCGTAAAGACTCGGTGTGAATTTGTTGATCCCAGTCATGATGCTTTAATGATAGTTCAAGAGATAAGCTTGCACCTCCTCAGTGTGCATAGACCTTCGGGCAGACGTCGGCCGCCGTTGGCCCGCGCAACGGCGGTCGATGTCGGCCCTATGGCCTTTTGTGCATTGGGTTGATAAGCTTGAGCAGCTTTACAATTTTGCTTTGTTATGGCAAAGACAGACGGCCGGTTTATATTTTGTGAAAAGCGAGATTTCGTTTAGAGATTTTCACTACATTACAATGACAAATCTCGCTCCCCACAAAAGTGGACTTACTGTCTTTTGCTTTTCATACGGCAGCAATTTCCATGAAAGTAGAGCCGATGGCGAAAAGCTAAGAAAAAAATAGACATCTTCAATACTGACCAATATACAGGGAAAATGGAAATACCAAAAGATGAAGATAACGGATGAAAGAAACAATGAGAGAAAAGTCAACTTGAAACCGCAGTTACGTCTTTAGAAACAAATTGCAATTTTGTCCCCGAAAGACATCAATGCGGTATTTGAACAGGCTCATCGCTTTATTTGTCCAGTTCTAGCGCGTACGCCGTTTGGGCCTTTAATGTACATGTACCACTTTTGTCATCAACACTGTCGGGGGGGAAGGGAGTGCAGCTAAACCTCCGATTCTACAAACAAGCACGTCTTTACATAACGAAGGCGTTGAAATTTTTGAGAACGCATGGCTGATATTTGGAGAACATCAAAATGTCTTATAATGTCGTGTTTGACATGGTGCCGCCCCCAATTCCTCGTCACTTTAACAGAAAGGTGTACTTGGGTGTTATATATGCGGCTAATTGTGAAAAGTCATGCGCACAGGAACAGCTTATTAACCCGTTCAACGACGACACTCTGACAAAACAATATTGATTAACTCATTCAGCCCATCTCCTGCTGTAGTGCGTCAGGGCTGAATGGGTTAAACGTGATTGGTCAAGGATAGTGCCAGCATCGCTTGGTTTCTAACAGCAAACTACAACAGAATATTGATCAAACATATTGCAAGGATGGTGCCAGAATCGACTAGAATAGTTCAAGGGTGGTGCCAGAATAGCTTGGCGCCTGGAGGCGCCAAGCTATTCTGGCACCACTCTTGAACTATCATGGTCGATCTCCATCCTGATCTAGAATGTGGTCTTTTGAGGACATGTTTGGGAATGTCGACCTCAGACCCCAATTTGTCAAAAGTACGCTTTCTGCCCTGTGATGACACAATACAGTAAGTTCGGTTTTATTTTAAAAGCGAGATTTTCATTGTATTACAATGAAAATCTCGTTTTTCACAATAATGGACTTACTATCTTTCGCCTTCACAAAGTATCCTTTCATAAAACCACAGTATTTTCCCCAAAATTCATTTATTTTTGTCATTTTGTGTGGTAATTGTAAAAAGGTACACTGAGATGCCTTCTCTCTCTCTCTCTCTCTCTCTCTCTCTCTCTCTCTCTCTCTCTCTCTCTCTCTCTCTCTCTCTCTCTCTCTCTCTCTCTCTCTCTCTCTCTCTCTCTCTCTCTCACTCACTCATGTCATACGGTTCTGACTGAGCAGATTAACAGACACATGGCTTTCAAATATGAATAATTCGCAGCTGACAGGTGTAATTTATCTTGACTTTAAAAAGGCTTTCGACTTAGTGAACCATACAATATTGATTTCCAAACTTAAGCATTATCTTCGAAACGACATGGCTGTTTCCTTTTTTATGCCATACCTCGAAAACAGAAAATAGAAAGTAATTGCTAATGGAGCCTACTCTTCTACTAAAGATGTTAAATTCGGGTTTCCCAAGGGGTCAATCTTAGGTCCTCTTTTATTTTGTATTTACATCAATGACCTGCCTCTAAGTCTCACCTACGAAGCAACACAGTGTGATATGTTCGCCGATGATACCTCAATTCACACAGCTAACAAAGACATACGTGAAGTTGAAAACGGCCTTCAAAAAAGTCTCGACGATATAGCAGCATGGTGTCAAATCAACTCAATGATTCTGCATCCTACTAAAACAAAATCTATGATTATTGCAACACGCCAAAAGCACCAGTTAAAACCTTTAAAGCTTAATCTATCACTCGGCGACGACATCATAGAACAGGTAGCCGAACATCGTCTATTGGGGGTCACAATTGATAATCAGCTGAGGTGGCAGATGCATATTGACAATGTCTGTAAAACGGTCTCTAGAAATGTCTTTATGTTATCGAAATTAAAGTATTACACAGATAGTGAAACCAGAAAATTGTTCAGTAGTGCACACATCATGTCACATATAAACTACGCATCGACGGAGTGGGATTGTTGCAGTGATGTCCACTTAAAAAGACTAAATTCTTTACATAGGAGAATGGCAAAATTAATTCTTCCCGACCCGCACTTGACGACCGAAGAAAAACTCAGTAAAGCTGGATTCCTGCCCCTTCAAAATCATTTTAAATATAACAAAGGGGTACTGATGTTTAATGTGTGGAACCATAGCGCTCCAGAATATCTAACAGAGTTGTTTAAACAATCAGATTCCTGCTATGGGAACATGAGGGGTCTTTATATTGTTCCAAAAAAACGAATAGACATATTTAAATCTACTTTGTCATTTGCGGGTTCCACACTGTGGAACTCACTCCCACATCACGTTAAAGCCACTCCGACATTATCTCGTTTCAAGGCAAGTCTTTATAGGTATCTGACATTACTCAAATAATAATATCTAGTTATTCGTAGACACACGAATGTACGTGTATATTCTAACAATCATGTGTATGTGTATGTGTGTGTGTGTGCGTGTGTGTGTGTATGTGTGTGTGTATGTGTGTGTGTGTGTGTGTGTGTGTGTGTGTGTGTGTGTGTGTGTGTGTGTGTGTGTGTGTGTGGACGCGTGAGTGCGTTTGTGCGCGGCGTATGCGCGTGTTTGTGTTAATCGGACTATATATTTTGTATTACTGTGCTTTGATGTCTCTTTTTTATGTATATTTTGTAATTAGTTAGTCGTAGTTGTAGCAACGGCAGGTACGAAAAATGACATAGTCACTGACTGTGTCAATATCTTCACCGTTGTAAAATAAAGATTCATTGATTCATTGATTCATTCTCTCTCTCTCTCGCTCTCTCTCTCTCTCTCTCTCTCTCTCTCTCTCTCTCTCTCTCTCTCTCTCTCTCTCTCTCTCTCTCTCTGTGATGGTGTGTGTGTGTGTGATGGCGTGTGTGTGATGGCGTGTGTGTGTGTGTGTGTGTGTGTGTGTGTGTGTGTGTGTGTGTGTGTGTGTGTGTGTGTGTGTGTGTGTGTGCGTTTTAAGTAGTGTAGAAACAGTTGATGTTTTGAAAATCATTACCGATGCTGATTCACTCATTCAGGCACTCACGCACACACAACACGCACACCTTTCATAGGTGTTAAATCCGGAAACGGAAGTAAAGACTTTTTGCCTCTTGGGAAATCGACTTCCGTGTCAGAAAGCCTCGCTTTGATTTGGACAATTTGACAGGCGTCAAACAAATAATTAGGCCATCTCTTTTGCAGCACTTGAGCTTAAAATAACACATTTTCATCAATCAGACACGTCCAATGTGTTTACGATAGCTTTTGGCAACAAACTAACGAGTGGTTTGTATGTTCCGGCGTTTTGATTGTAAACATTCCCTTAACCATTAGTGCACCGAATGCCTTCCCTGTTTAGTAAACTGTCCTGGGGCCGACGTAAAACTTGGAACAGCACACATCTGGGGTATTCTTCATTTTTTTTTTCCAATTTGACAATTTTTGTAACAGCAAAAATTGGTTTAACCCCTTCCCTGCCAACGGACGCACATTTTGTTTCTCAGATCTGTGTTCGACCAAAAGCCACAACCGTCCAAAGAACATGGATACAAACTGGTCGCAGCAAGAGGCATAGATCCTCATGAGCCCCCGCGACTGCGGGGGCTCATGAGGATCTATGCCTTTTGCAGTTGGATCTCTCGTTCACTTTTTCTCGGCGGTAAAGGGGTTAAGAAGAAAGAGAACAGAAAGACTGAAAGGCACACACAGTCAAAAACTGTATAACTGACTGACTGATTGACTGACTAAATAACACACCACTAGTGACTTTCTTACATTGACACAGAGTGCCCTTTAAGTCTTCGCCGACTTGACTGACACAATAGCGCTTTAATGATGTCATTTACCAAATTGGAATCCGTCTTGGGATAGAGTGGATCAGTTTTGTCCTTGATGAGAAGGGCGGTCCCAGACCCTACTTTACGGGCGGTCTCGGTATGCCTCACGTAGTCATAGAACGAACACTAAAGCTGTAATAAAAATAGAAGTAACGTTCTGACTCGGAGCCAAGATTTAAATCTTGGTTTCGAGTCAAATGTTATCGCAATTTCTATCATGTCTCATTTGGCATCGGAAAGTCTATATTCCTATAATGCTAAAGTTGGGTGAAATACACCTTAGAGCAAGTTTTTTCTGTATGTTGTGTAAGAGCTGAGGAAGTAGTAATCGTTAACTCATTCAGCCCGGACACACCACAGCAAGACGTGGATCGAGCATGACAAGGGCGCCAAGCTATTCTGGTACCACCCTTGAACTATCACGCTCGATCTGTCTCTAGAATTGTAATACAGTCCTTCAAAGGTCAACTTCAAAATTTGGGGATTTCGGTTCAGGGGAGGTGTTAATATTCGGGACAAGTTACTACAGTTCTCTTTCACAATTTCGTCTGTGCTACTGGTCAATCCCGAATTTGACAAATATTTCAGATGCAAGTTTGGCAAGCTACACCGAAGATTTTGTGGCTGATACAAAATCAGTTTGAATCTTTATTCGTGCATCTGTGTTGAAATCGCGGTGGATCATACCTGGTGATGATTTCACCCAAAAGGTGACTGCCAAGCGTTTAAAATGCAAAGAACATCCGAACGAAGAAAGAAACACGCTTAGAAAAAGACAGTTACAATAAAATATTGTGCCGTAAGCATCTTTTGTAAGCGTGACTCTCAGTTTTTCGTCGGGGTGTTCTTTTCTTGATGATTTGCATGTTCATTAATTTTACCACATTAACCCCTTTAATACCGGCAGTGGTCGCAGACTGTGTTTCAGAAATCTTTGTGCGTGAAACGCCAAACAGCCCGAGTAACATGGACACAGAATTGTGTCAGCAAGAACCTTAACTCATCAAGAGCCGCCCCGCAACTGCGGGCGCTCATGAAGATATAAGCCTCTTGCATTTGGGTTCTGCTCGTTGTGCTCCGGAAGTGAAGTTGTTACTCCAAACCATTCCTTCTGTCGGAGTGAAAAGGTAAATAAATAAATAAACAATAAATAAGTAAATAAATAAACAAATAAATAAAAGGTTTTTAAAGTAATTTATTTATGTATGTATGTACACTATCGCAATGTGACAAACATTATTCAGTCGGTTCTGCAGCTACATTACACTTTTCCCAGCTCAAGTGCCCAGTGTGCAAAATGCCCAGGGGCAGACATCAGCCCTTTGAACCCTTCCTTACTGGGTGACTATATCGCTCTCTATTAATGACTCGATAATAGGGGGCTAAATCTCACTTCGTTCCTAGACTGCAGTAGTGAGACAGGAAGCCGAAAGAAGCGGTTTCACACGCGCGGGAAAATATTTATCCTCATCTGTCTTTTCCTGAAGAGATCCCCTTCGTCTTTGCTGCGGACCTTAGGGGCTAGACGGTAAATTGACCCGCGTCCTTTTATCAAAACTTGCGCTTCGGAAATCACGCGCACGCGCGCGCAAAAGGCGCGTGATTTCTGTCGCCCAACGGTCTCTCTCTCGCTCTAAATCTCTGTAATTCTCGCGTCTGTGGAAGCGTTTCTTGTCTGTCGTGATTCTTTCTGGACACAAGTCGACAAGGGATGCTACGACAGTCTGATTGAACGATAACTTATTGAACTCCACAGTAGCTTGATCGCACGATGAGCGGCCCCCACTGTGTAAGGAGCACAGATTTAAAGAGCACTCGGCAGGCCGTGCGCATTGCCCGTGCATATGGCTTGCCGGATCCTCAACTTTAACTCATTCAAGGAGCCCTGTATCAATAGTTGCGAAAGAGTCGGATTGCGTTGCCCCAGGGCACCTTGAATGAGTTAATTCAGCAAGAAGCGCAAGACCTTGCAAGCTGATAATACGGTACAAATTCTCAGTCTATTTTAGGAGTTGTCCTGTGAATACTAAGTACTGTTTCAGTGCAAGGGTGGTGCAAGAATCTCTTAGCAATTCTGCACAATACTTAAACTAATATGGCTGCGCGATCCATATCTATTTGTAGTTTGTCTACATGACCTAATGGTCGACAATACGGGGGCGTCTTTCACAGTGTCCCGTAAACTCCAGACCAGAAAAGTGCACACTGCGAGAACTCATGAGCTTCTAGGGTTTTTTCAGATGAAACAGCATTCACGGCGCTGTTCTCTCTCTCCTACCCCTTGAAACCCCGTAAATGATTACCTCGGTCCGAGAAACTTTCACCATTCTAGATCTAATCTCAGCCAGCTAGAGACATGGATTGTCAGTGAGACCCTGCAGGGGCACATAAAAATCTAAACTTCACGCACCCGGATGGACTTCAACGAGGACTTCTCTCAGTCAAAGAGTTTCTCTATCTGAGGCTCTTCCGCTGAAACAGATCTAATCTCAGCTGTCAAGAGGCACAGATTTTCATGAGGCCCTGCGAATGCAGGGCCTCTTGAAAATCTATGCCTCTTGCACCAAGGAGCTGGTTTCTTCGGACCTGCCTCAGTCTCTCTCGATGTCGCGACTCCGTGAGAGTCCAATGGCTTTCGCGTGCTGGCCAGTAATGAAAATTCCGCCGTGACGCTTTCTCATACAAGCTTTCTGAGTAACACTTGGCAACATAGCGCACGTCCCGGCTAGGGGGCTCGGCGTAAAAGAGGAAATTAGGCCCGGTATTTCGCGGGAATTAAGCGCAAATTATTTTATCATGTCGGGCTAGAGGGGACAACTAATCCTATTTATGGGCGCACAGTGTAATTAGAAGTTTGCTAGACGTGCCCAAGTGTGATTCTGGGAGAATATGTTGGATGCAGTTAATACCAGAGTGTATGTTATTTGGGGTAAGGAAGAATGAGAACATTTTTGAGCGTGGTTGGGTAGGAGTTGGAGAGAACTATATCCCAACAACATTGGCTGTATTTTTTTTTTAATCCCTGTTCGATTCTATGTTAACCCTTTGAGAGTCGGTAAAGTGCAGTAAAGTGCAGTAAAGTGAAAACACTGACATTGCTTTTCTTACTATTGAAAAATGAGTGTATTACTACAGAAAGAAGCTTTGTTGATGGTTCATACCGTCATATTTTTGACAGCAAGCAGCTAAAACAAAGTTTAAAGATACGCTCCCAGGGACTGTTTGAATTTTCATTAGATAAGTGCCGGCGGCATACGGATACGCGGCATTTTGCACCACTAATAAAGCATGTATTGCACGTGGTCCTCTTCAATATTGTTCTTGTTCAGACATTGGCCAGCAGTTACTCTAAGTAGTGAACTCCGCCGTATACCACTGAACATAAAAATAACTCAGAATAGTATCTTTAACTACAGTGAAATACACAGGCCACTATTAACACATTTGAGACACAGAGCATCCGGATACGCAGCTTTAAGCCGCGTATCCGGATACGGCACGTCTCGAATGAGTTAATAGATTTATTTCATGATGCTCAATAATGCTGGATCATTAAATTTAAAATAGAAATTCTTATAACAACACGACTCAGGTAGCAATCACAGCTGAAAAAGACACCCACCCGCCCTTTCAATGGTCAGCGATCCAGCTCTTTTCCCTAGCAGAAATCGATACCTTTTACCGAAAGGTTTATATTATGTTGCGTAAATGAAGCGGTTTGGCCGCAGTAATTTTCCCCCTCAAATAGCTCCATGTTCTACGTGTATTAATTCTTCAGTCAACCAAACACACACGTCTGCAAGAGGCATAGATTTTCATCAGCCCCTGCGGCCGCAGGGGCCGATGAGAATCTATACCTCTTGTTGATAGTGATTGACATATTTAGGCTACATCTCAGCTGCATAGACGAAGGAAGTTGTCAAGATTTAAGCTTGAAATTCTTTTGCCACTAAGGACAACGTCCCTACGGCTGACGACAGCACGAGTTGGCCTCTGCGGCATACGGAGCAGCTTACGCAGATGTCGGCCTGATGAAATTGTATTCACTGGCTTGCTCGTACTAGCTATGCTGGAAACACGAGACGTGGTTAAATGTAACTATTGATGTACAAGTGTTAATTAATTAGGGTGGCAGCGCCGTAGAAATGGTTGGTGTTGGACCCAAGGGCAAACACAAGTTTATTCCCCCTTACAGACTCCACCCCTCGGGGTTAGTTAACTCGGATTTAAATAAAAACCAGCAAGAGACATAGATCCTCATGAGCCCCCGCATATGCGGGGGCTCATGAGGATCTATGTCTCTTGCAGATGAGAAGAAGCACATCGTGGTTGAGCGCAAGATGGAAAACATGAACCTGCATCATAGAAACCATTATGATTCCTCATCGGGCGGAAAAGACTTTGCTTTCGCCCAACGACAATGATTGGAAATATGAACACGCAGTTATTTCGCTTGAATGAGCTGTATTGAGCATTTACGTAACTTTTTTGACAGGATTATATCAGTGATGTTATTTCGCATAACAGGCGCATACAAGATTAAGATTATTACTGTCATTAAGTTTTCTTGTGTCGTCTTTTTTCAAACAACCCCATAACTGTGATGTTATTTGACGTAAAAGAGGTATACAATGCTTGATTATGCCAGTCTGTCACACTGAGGAAATTGTTATATGTGCGACTTTTGTCTCGTCTGTGTGATACCTGTTTTTACAAAAAGTATTTTTGAACCATTTCACACGTTCCGTTAAAGCCACATTTATCGTTCCACTTAGGAAAACTATTTTTTATAGGATTTTCAACGCAAACCACATTTACAAGAGACTTCCGCACTACGCGGTTGAAAAAGAAAAGAATATAGCACTATCATGAACATAACAGATTACTGTATAAACTGTTAAAAAAAAAAAAAAAAAAAAAAAAAAAAAAAAAACCTAACCTACCAACCAATCATTCAAAGCCAACTAGCTGACCGACCAACCGAACAAGCGATCAAGGGAACCAACAAGCGCATGTTACACCATTCAGCCCTGACGCACTACAGCAGGAGATGGGTCGACCATGATAATTCAAGGGTAGTGCCAGATCATTAGCTTGGCGCCTGTCGGTGCCAAGCTAATCTGGCACTGCCCTTGAATTATCATGGTCGATCCATCTCCTGCAACTGATGCATAGTCATTAGATGACGCCTCCAAACTTTTGGTGATATGCGGCCGGAGGGCTGAATGAGTTAAATAAATTCGAGGCGTGCTTTTTGCCACCTATCTGTATGCGGTACGAGTCGAATGAATTCGGAACGATTACTTCGGTTGTTATCTTTCTGCATTTGATGCACTGCGGGTGCTGTTATTACTGTATTCGAAAGATAAAAAAACAAACTACCAAGACACGGAGGAACAAACATGACAACAACGCAAGAGTGTACGTGAGAAACAGACTGGAAGCGAGTTGTTTTCTATCTTCTGCCCTGTGAAGACAAACGACAGTTGGTCCATTAAACTTTGTCAAAAGCGAGCTTTTCATTGTATTACATTGAAAATCTCGCTTTTCGTAACAAATTCACTTACTGTCTGTTGCCTTCACACGGGACAAAAGTTCATTTCTCTATTGTCCCTCAACTTAGTTTCTTTCTTTCTTGTTATTTTTTAACAATACCAACGCAAAAAAAGAAGAAAAAACGTTTTTGTTGGTCAGCGACTTTGCACATAACGACTTCTAGAAATTAACTCACTCAAAGGCTCATCGCATTAATAGCTGCGAAAGTGTCGTATAGCGTTGCCGGAGGCAACGCTATACGACACTTCCGCAGCTATTGATACGAGGCGTCTTGAATGAGTCAATATAATATTTGTACCTGCGTTTCAGTGAGGGAGAGTTTGGAGGCCAGTTCCTTTCTCTCCTGTCCCACAACGTAGTGGTTTTTCTCGAACGCGTGTTCCAGCCGCAGCAGCTGTGACGGGGAAAAAGCCGTGCGGATCCTTTTGGGCTTGCGGTATGGGTGGAACAGAAAGCCTGCCTCCGACGAACCTGTTAACCCATATCATACTGAGGCTAAAAGCTTCAAATTTGTACACTGCCATATGCAAGCTACATTATAGTACTTACGGATAAGGATATAGACCAGTGGCTTTAGTTCAAGGAAAAACTACCAAGTGAGTAGGAAAAGCACTGTCAAGGGAGAGAAGTGTGCATGATAGACCAATGATCATAGATCTACTTTGGTCCAAGCACACACAAAAAAAAAGATAGAAAAGAGGGGGCGCTAAGTAAGAGACTGAAAGCAATGCATATGGAAGCCCCCCCGAAGGGGGGCGTATCACATATCCCACTGTTCCAGCCCCTAGGTGCATGGAAATTTAAATCTAGGTCCCCCAAGTGGGGGTCCAGATATTGAGCCGGTGTGGACAGCTGTTTCGGTCTTGGCGACCTCTTCAGCACACCCTCTAGTCTAGTTTTTTAGTTCAAGGGTGGTGCCAGAATTGCTTGGCGCCTAGAGGCGCCAAACTATTCTGGCACTACCCTTGAACTATTTTAGTCAAACTTATTTCACACACTGGTGTATTCCAAATGATAAGGGTTAAAAAGAAATGCCATGACTAAATTCAAAAGCTGATGGTATAACTGTACAGAGGTAATAAAATGTATTTTTAATAATGATATAATTGTGAGAGAGACAGTCGCATCATTGTATGCCAGTCTGTGAGTTTGGACCTAATAGCATGAAGCTGTAAAGGCCTCGCCACAGATGCCCGATTTTGAGGCCGATTCTTGACCAGTTTCGAATCGGAGTGTGATCGGACCGGACAACAAAAACGTGTGCACTGCCACACAGTCATTCCCCGACTTTTTTTTAGCCGACCGGTTTGAATCGAAGATCAAGGTTGTACCTGTTCAGCGAAATGGCTGCTAGTTTTGACAGTGATGATGATGTGCTTGCATTATCAGCAGTTTTGCATCATAATCGGGAAGAGGCGGGCGAAACATCGGCAACGAAGGTGGTACTGATCTTCCGCCATTTTCAAACTAAAACGACATGCTTTGCGAGACGCGCTCTGATTGGTTGAAGCTTACAATCGGGGCCGATTCGGATCGGAAAAATAGAGCAGATTCTAGACACCCGATTCCCAGCTGATTGGGATCGGATCGGATATATGACGTCATCCGATCCCAATCGGCTTCAAAATCGGGGCACAACCGGCATGTGTGGCGGGGCCTTAAGATCCACAAATCATTGACCAGCACACCGCAATTTAACCACGAAGCAGTAGAAGAAAATGTTACTAACAGAGTCGAAGAACAGACTAACAAGTAAACAACAAGTAAAGCAAATGAATGACTGAATGAGAGAATCAGGCATAAAATACACTTATTATTTATCAATCAATCAATCAATCAATCAATCAATCAATCAATCAATCAATCAATCAATCAATCAGTCAAAAAGTCATTCAAGTCAGTGAGTCAGTCAGTGAGTCAGTGAGTTAGTCAGTCAGTCAGTCAGTCAATCAGTCAATCAATCAATCAATCACTATTTCGGCCGATCGATTGATCGATCAATCAATCAATCAATCAATCAATCAATCAATCAATCAATCAATCAATCAATCAATCAATCAATCAACGAACAATACAACGGCTTGTTGCCGTAGGATCAACAATGGGAGGAAAGCATACAAAATAATCAACTCATCACAAATTCGGTAAATATATACAGTATACTGTATTAGTCTAGATGGAAAAACACAAAACACCTGTTCAGTGAAGTCAGCTCCAGCTTATATTTTCAGATATCATATGACAAGGCCTGTATTATCGCCGTATAATACACTAATTTGCATAGTATATCCCGCCATATCACCCCTTTGCGACATTTCATTCTCAGTGATTAGCCCGGTATTACCGGTAAACATAAGGTCCTCGGGCCGACATCGGCCGCAGTCGGCTCGCGCACGTCTGTGCCGATGACGGCCCGAGGACCTTTTGCTGACTGAGTGTCAGAGGCTGGGCTTTATCCGCGTGACTTTGACCGATCGGGCTGAAAATGAGACAGCGTGGCCCCTCCCGTCTACCCAAGGCCGTAATTATTATGGTAGTAGTGGTCATGGCCGATCGCACAAACATTATTCTTTGTCACATTTTTCTTCGTTTCCAGTGCGTATATACGTATCGGTTGAAAAACTTTTTTTCCCTCAGAGGTTGTTTCAAGGTGCTGTGTTCACTTCTTCTATTTACTATCAAAGAATTAGCTAAGCAAAAGAGATATATAGGCATTTCTCGACCAACGACTGCGATTTCACTCGCCGGGGAGACAGACACTGAGATGTCACAAATAGTTTACGTGTAGGTTTATGTTTGTTGTTGTTTTTGTTTTTATTGGTTATGTTGTTTGCCGGCTGAATTGAGTGTGATGTATGACCTTGGTGTGAACGTATCGACACCGAGACAATTTTCTGTGTCTTATTGTTTCATTGTAGAGAGTATAACCAAAGGATAATAATAATAATAATAATAATAATAATAATAATAATAATAATAATAATAATAATAATACATCAATCACTGAGTAGGTTTTGAATAACTTCGCGCATGGAACTGCAGATTTTCTTTGCAAGTGACAACCTCCCTGCCATACGCTGGAAATGATGTCACTGAAACCATCGCAGAAACCATCTCCTGAGAAATACAAATATGAATGGGACTTGCAAGAGGCATACATCTTTACAAGCACCCGCGAAACATGATGATCTATGCCTCTTACATTTGGGTATTGTTCGTTGGACTCCGGCAGGGACGGGTTTAACCTTTCAATTTTTTTTTCTCACAAACTGACACACTGTGTTTCACGTACACGCATTACATACATTACTTCTTTTTGACTACGGACATAACAACGATAGAATGTGAGCATTTCAATCTCTCAAAGCACAGCAACTTGTCGCGTTTGTGCAGTCCATTTTCTTTTTGCCTTTTCATATTCCAGCCTGATTCTTGACGGAAGTCAGACAACACTTCTGATTCAGGTTCAATGAGGCAATTTGTCACAGAGCTTTTATGGTGACTGGTGTCACGCGAGTTATGTATCTCATTTATTACAAACGGGGGAACAAACGGGGGGTGGATCACGCTGACCTCACTTAAAGGGGAAAAAAACATTACATAGCAGACCTCTCAAAACCACATCTACTTTTTTTTTTCAAACAGTTCCATTTCTTGCTGTTTAAGTTTCAGTTTTATTAACTCACTCGAGACGTGTCGCCCCCGGATACGCGGCTTTAAGCCGCGTATCCGGAGGCGGCACGTGTCAAATGAGTTAATCCTCGTCTAAAGTTTTTACTTTTTATCTTCAAGCACATTATGTACACTATACATATCTGTTTACTTTCCAAGACTTGTACGATGTCTTTTAGCCATAAATACTTTAAACATTTTTTTTCTTTTGTTTTTGTACATCTTTTACAACTGACAGAACTAGACGGCTGTGCAGTCTTCAGTCATCGTAGTGGAGGCGATAGAAGGGGTGGGGCGGTAGGGTGGGGTTGGTGGAGGGGAGGTGGGATTTGTAGCTGAAAAAGGGGTGGGGTTGAGGTAGTGTTCGTTGCATTATAAGGTGACAAGAGTGGAAGAAAAGAAGCTGAAGAAGAAACTACGAAGATTGAGTGGTGACACCTCTCTCTCTCTCTCTCTCTCTCTCTCTCTCTCTCTCTCTCTCTCTCTCTCTCTCTCTCTCTCTCTCTCTCTCTCTCTCTCTCTCTCTCTCTCTCTCTCTCTCTCTCTCTCATACTGAGATACTGCGAAACAATCTCACTGAAAAATTACCCTTTCTACAGCTCTTCATAGCCTGTTTTCTTCAGGATCATATTTGTGGAATTTAACTTCCTTCTACTATAAGAGTACCATTATTTTTTGACTATTCGAGACTGTTGTTGTTAGAGGAAAACATAAATTGGAAATATAAATAATTCGCCAAATGTAAACCTCAGATGTAACAAACGCAGATTTGTTTGTCTTCATCTTAAATTTATTGTCGGTGAAATAACATACATAGAAAAAGTGAGGTCGTGAGTTCCAGAGTTGTTATATCTGACTTTTGTTATACCTGACCCTGTTACACATTATTACACCCTTGAACTATCATGGTCGATCAACATTTTGTTGTACTGTGCCAGGGCTAAATGACTCGGATATTCGATATATCAGATGTACACATATTCGCTGAATTTCGAAACGCAGCCTATCGAAGATATCAAGCAGGCGCCGGAAAAGGACGCCACCCTCAAAACGAGCGTCAAACGGAGACTATCTCAGTTATTGACCCCTTCACTACCAGTGCACGCAGACCGTGTTTCTAAGAGAGCCCAAGCCGTCCAAGGAACATAAACACAAAGTGGAGTCTGCAAGAGGCATAGATCCTCATGAGCCCCCGCAACGCGGGGGCTCATGAGGATCTATGCCTATTGCAGTCGGGTGGTGGTGTTTGCTTTTTTTCTCGGCAGTGAAAGGATTAAGAGACGATGATCATCATTCGAACACTATACATCTTGACGTAGATAGATGATGGACGGTCGGACGGACTGGAAGTCTTAACTGGCAAAAACACTTTTTTCTTCCCCATTCGCAAGATAACACAGCGACCAATTAAAACACAAATGGCTGCTTCTTTTTTTTTTTTTACATATATTTTAAATTTCATCCGCGGTGGCAGCGCTACGCCCAGAAAACTTGAGATTCTATCTTAAAGCACTACGCCCAAGCTAACCAAGCAACCAATTAAACACAAGTGTCTGCCGTGGATGATTCGTAAACGCTCAGTGCACTTTCCCGGCCCAAAAGTTTATCAGCTGGATCTGAGTTTGTGAAAAGATGCGAGGCTAATTTGTGCTCCGTGAAAAGACAGGAGATTTAATTGTTTGAGTCCTGAAAAAGGGGCGGCCGGGATTTTGTGGTTGTCGATTCGTATACACACATCGCAGACTAATCCACGAGGAGTGCCCCAGTTTGAGGATGTAATCTGACCCGATCTTTGCCGACAAGAGGCATAGATTCTCATTAGCCGCTGCGTGCGCAGCGGCTCATGAGAATCTATGCCTCTTGTAGACGGCTTGACAATGTTAACTGCCTCAGTGTACACACTGGAACCTACCCGTACCAGATGCGGGACTTCAGAGAGCGTGATTTTTCGTCTGCGGGCAGCAGGTGATTTCAGGTAAATTTAAATGTATGCACTCGTTACTGTACCCTGACATTTGCCTTGGAGTCCTCTTCAGAAGACGCGTGCTCGCTCAGTAATGCCCCTTCAATCACTTATTCGCCCCCATTTTGTCAGTCGTTCAGTTCGTCTATTTCTGTCGTCAATTCTAATCGCCAAACCTGACCTGTTGTGATGGGATGAAATGTGGAACAGAATTTAATTTTAAAATAAATCTTTCAGAAAATACAACTCAAACGGGAATAAACGCTTGTTTTTTTCAGTTATATGCTGTATATGCCAGATTTTTTTAAACTAGCGCTTTAAAAATAAAAAAGATGCTGCAAGGTATAGTCTCTGCCGCGTAGTTTGTTTCGCATCAAAACATTTGTCAGATGTGACAGTAAACACGTGTAACACGTGTGAATTGAGCGCGTTGTTCCTGTTGCATGCACCTTCCTTTTTGGGCACATCTCTCTCTCTCTCTCTCTCTCTCTCTCTCTCTCTCTCTCTCTCTCTCTCTCTCTCTCTCTCTCTCTCTCTCTCTCTCTCTCTCTCTCTCTCTCTCTCTCATAAGCGTGCAGTCGCTTTCCATAAACACACTTTACTTTGCACCCCCCCCCTCCCCACCCCCCAAGACCCTGTCATTTTGCTGTGTGTGTGTGTCTTCAACGACTTTGGAACTTGTATCGGAATGTAACACAAGTGACCTGTGGGTGTAGCTGCTTGTTTTGTGCTGTTAACATGTTGTTTTAATGTTGCTTTTAATGTTGTAGTTTAGCAAGGACAAACACGAAAAGAGGCCTGTGCGCCTATTGTTTCCATCCTTGAGAAATAAAGTATCATTCATTCATTCATTCATTCATTCATTCCGGCATTCATTCTCTCTCTCTCTCTCTCTCTCTCTCTCTCTCTCTCTCTCTCTCTCTCTCTCTCTCTCTCTCTCTCTCTCTCTCTCTCTCTCTCTCTCTCTCTCTCTCTCTCTCTCTCTCTCTCTCTCTCAAGGATGTGCAAGGCCAAAGAGTGCCGACTAATTTGGGACAGACAGCGATGCTCAAATCCGCGAGCTGCCACTCGAATACCCTTCACAGACCCCCACTTTCTTTTATCAACAGGTGTCAAGACTCTTTGCCGAACAAACAGATAGGTTATAACGGCTGTCACCGTGCGTCTACTTAGCCGCTTTTAATCTGTTAAGGGGCCTATCCAGGGTGACAAATTTTGGCGCAACCCTCTTTTAATAACCGCTGATCCAATGGGAAAGTGGCGCATGGTTTGTCCTTTACCTGTTCATACCCAGACTCTGGATTAAAAGCCCTGTCATCTCTAAAAAAAGAGGAGAAAGTGTATAAATGAGCCAGCAAAGACATGGATCATGGTCAGACACAGAAGACTGCAAGGACCCATGAAAATCAATGTTTCTTGCCAGAGGGGTAGTATCATTTGTTGAAGATTCCGAGTCTCCCGGAATCTCGCAGATTGAACGTCTTGAATTTGTTCCTTCCACTTGAGGAACAATAGCATACATGAGGCCAGGAACTTGCCCAGTCAGCAAAGGACCCTCGGGTCGATGTCGGCCGCGGTAGACCAGCGCACGGATGTGCGCGGGTCCACCGCGGCCGACATCGACCCGAGGACCTTTGCATACTGGGAAGAGGACTAGATCATCGTGAAACCCCGCAAGCTGAGGGAGCTGATCAGTGATGATCTACTTCCTTTGCGGCAAGTTGGGTGGTATTCTCTGCAGAATTCGCCGTTCGTATTGAGGACCTCTTAACCTTTTTATCACGAGCATCAATAAAATGTGTTTGCAACTTCGTTGAGATATAGATGTATGTTCTAAAAGTAACCCTTACATATTTGTCAGCTGCAAAAACACAAATCCGCAGTTCCGTGTACTACTTCAGGGTATATAAATTGCATTTTGCCAGCGAAGACTGGAGCCATTTACGTATGTGTTTTCACAGACGAAAAATAAATTAGCTCATCAATCCACGACTGCATCTGCAAAATGAATAGAAGTGGTGGTGAGCGCACGTGCGAGTTGACAAATCGAGCCAGAGTAGCTTCCCATATACCAGCAAAGTTGTCTCCCCGTTTGCATGACGGCGAAACAGGTAGGCGTAGACTGTCCATGCAGTTCTTGAAATCACTAGCTTCTGCTAATTGAACGACAGAATCACATTGAATTTTTTGGATTGCATTTTTGATAGTTAGATAATGTAGTTGAAGCACGGCGGCCAAAGGTATAAATAATTTCTCCTTACAAGGAGGTTAACCAGGATCGAATTGTATGAAAGGTGGATGCATGTTGATCTGGCTTAAGCTTATATCTATTCGCACTACAATTAGTGCACATACACATACAGCAAAAACTTAGTCTTTCTTGTTTAAAAAAAAAAATCCTTATTCGAAGTCAGGCTTAGATTGCACATCCGTGGGCGAGCCAACTAAAAGGTCTGCCTGAGAACCCTGATTTAATACTGAGATGGTCGTGCCTATAAAACTGTTGGCTAAAACTGTAGGCTTTAACCCACTGGCTGCCGTATCGATTTTTGTCGCGATGACTCCTTCAGGAATGATCACGAAAAAAGTCGCTACCAACAGCCAAAGGGTTAACACGCGTGACCTTCTTGGTCTAAATGAAGCAGCTAAACGGACTTTTAGATCTAATTCTTATGAGCTTTTGCAACCTTGTTGGCAAGAGCCACAACTTCTCATGATTCCCGCGACCGCATGAGCTCTTGAGAGTCTCTGCCTCTAGCAGACACAAAAGGACGCCTGAGGGACGGACCAGCGAGCAATTAGCGCTAGGCGAGGATGTTTGAAGTTGCGAGAAGGGCCCCTGTCAACCTCGGCCGCTCGTGTGTGTTTTCACATTCAAAATCGGTCTTCGTATAAGCCTGCATTCATTAGTCAAGCTGAACAACTTGGCTAGCTGGCTCCCCGTTCGCCATCAAATTTTAATATAATTGTGGGAACTGCCAATACACAAGCGAAGAAGGCAGTGATGATAGTGGTTCAACGGGGAAGAAGGGTAGAAGGGGAAGGGGAAGGGGTGGAGTGGGGTGGGGGTAGGGGGGGGGGGGGTGATTGGAAAGAAGGTCTAGTCCTATGAAGTATATATATTGACGAGGAAAAGAAATGCTGATGTTTTAGTGTTTCCGATGTTTCCAGAAATGTCCCTTTTCTTGCAGTTGCTCGTCAGTAAATTTGTGTTATTTGATTGACACGGAACTTTTGGTCTATGAATTATTGAAGTAATGTAGATGAGGGAATGTAACCAAGACAAAAATATAAAATAAAATAAACACGGCAATAATAAAAATTACGCCAGTGTTTTACCACTTTATTTTCATATTAATTATAATCTTTAACTGTAGTCTTTGCAGGAGGGTTTTTAAAAGACAATGTTTTGTAATAGAAACCTATCTACACTTTACAAAGAAAAAAGATGAAACTCAACGGATTAGTTTCCTTCGGGCAAAAAAAAAGAGGCAAGACTGCAACCACTAATATTGGGGTAAACGGTATGCCATATTGTGTCTGGGCGTCTTAATTCCAACCAATTATCGTGTACTCTTGACACGGATTTTCACCAATCAAAAAAGCTGTTCGTTTCCCTCAATTTGACTGGTACTTCCGGTGTGTAGAACACACGCGGAAGAGTGGTCCGCCCCTTTTCACTTCTTCTATCCTGTCACCATTCATTGCAGTTGTATCAGGGAAAAAAGTGAGTGTTTCGGTACACAGTTCTTTATTTTATTATATACATGTGTTGATTTCTTGTCTTCTTTTAGTATTCTGTTACTTTATGGAAGAAAAGTGAAATCCAACACTCTATGAAATACAACAACAAAAAAAAAAATATGCTCATTAGACAAGATGTTAGATTTTAAAGACAATTATTAGAACGCAAAGTTTATTCCGTTCAATTGATTGTTGACCGAAATGAGAGTTTGTTATCCGTCACTGTATTGTTTATGATCATTCATGAACCTGTGCCAGATTCTGTAGTAAATATATATTAACCCATTCAGTGCCGAGAAAATGTGAACACCACCCAACTGCAAGAGGTATAGATCCTCATGAGCCCCCGCAGTCGCGGGGGCTCATGAGGATCTATGCCTCTTGCTGACACCACTTTGAATCCGTGTTCTTGGGATATCTTCTGTATGTAAAAACACAGTCTGCGTCAACTGGTTAAAAAAAAAAAAAAAGAATAAATAATTGTCCAACCCTGAAATGACCTTAGTCTCCTGCTCATCGTAAAACCATAAAAAAAATAACTAACTAGCTATAAATAAACGTATTGTATCCGACAAGAGAAAGCCAGCACAAGTAACTCATTTCAAACTTGCCGCATTCGGATACGCGGCATAAATCCACGTATCTAAATGCAGTACGTCTCGAATGCGTTAACCTGTTTCATCCTGATGCACCCATTGCTTGAAACAAATTTGACTGATAGTTCAAGGGTGGTGCCAGAATAGTTTGACGCCTGAAGCTCCAAGCTATTCTGGAACCACCCTTGAAATAAAACAGTTGATCTGTATCCTAATATGTAATGTAGAATTCATATGACAGTAAGCAATTTTTTACAAAATTAGCCTAATAGATTAAATGTGTACTTTTCTTGTCAGTGATAGCGTGGAGACTGAAATTTGCTGAATTGTTCTGCACGTGCGCTCAGTTGACAGTAAAGTGTGTTTTGCTTTGGTCTGTATTCTTCAACCACGCGCATGTTGAAGTCAAATAACACAAATAACACACAGTTAAAGTGGAAACAACATTAAACAACCCAAACCTACATATTATCAGTAGATCAGTTGATGATTGTAAATACACACTGATAGGGTAAAAGCGTCCACGGTGACTTCCAGCGTACTGCCTTAACTTGTATGAATTTTGAAAATAATACAATAGTACTCTAAGCAATATTACTAAGAAAAAGAGGAGGAAGAACTACTACTACTACTACTCATTATTATTATTATTATTATTATTATTATTATTATTATTATTATTATTATTATTATTATTATTATTATTATTATATTGGTTTTCGTTCTTGTAATTATTATTTTTATTTTTATAAATTTAAAACAAAATTATTATCATCATCATCATCATCGTCATTATTTCTTTCTTTCGTCGTCGTCTTCTTCTTCTTCTTCTTATTATTATTATTATTATTGATGCTCTTGTTTTTTTTTTTTAATTCTGTTTATTTGTAATTGTGTTTTGAGCTAGATACAGTTTGTATTGCATACACACTTTCTGCTTGTCGTTGGCTCTAATTAATGTTCACTGGAAGAAACTGCATTAAACAAGTATCACGGCACTCTTTGAAAAAATCAAACAGGAACAGCCTTGTGCATGCAGCCTCAGGTACTGTAAACAGTTACGCACTTAAAAAACGCGACAGCCTAGGCCTATACCTTGCTCTGTACCAGGTTTTAACTCATTCGCCGCCAGCCGTATCCGGATGCGGCTGGCCGCGAATGAGTTCATCCGATGACTACCGGGACACAGCCAGAACCACCCAACCGAAAGAGGCATTGAGTCTCATGAGCCTCCGCAGTCGCGGGGCTTCATGAGGTTCTATGCCTCTTGGTTGCCTTATTAGTTTTGTATCTGTGGACGTCTGCGGTTCATATATATATATATATATATATATATATATATATATATATATATATATATATATATATATATATATATATATATATATATATATATATATATATGATATTTTAAGCTTGTTTTTGCCGCGTTTTGACAGTGTATGTAAACAGTACTGGTGACTACCTGCACAAGAGGAGTGTGACTCATTCTATTAGTATTAGAGACACACCACGGCAAGATATGGCTGGACCATGATAGTTCAAGGGTGATGCCAGAATAGCTTGGCGCCGTGGGCGCCAAGCTATTCTGGCATCACCCTTGAACTATCATGGTCGATCTGCGTCCTGCATTGCAAAACAGTCTTCAGAGGACAACGGCCAAATTTGGGGATTTCGGTCTTGGGGTACAACGAGTTAATGCTACACTGACGTACCAGGAAAGCCGTAACCAAAGCAGTGACCATGTCTCGCCAGAAGCCAGGGGTAGAGATGCTGCAGCGGCTCCCTGTGGCCGCCTCCGAGTAGCAGTCCCGGGGGTAACGGTAGGCTGACGCCATGCTGTGGCGGCATACCCAGGGGATGGTGGTGCGCATTTGCCCCTGGGTGGGGACCCGAGCCTAGGGGGCTCAGCCCGGCCAGATGAGGGGATGAGGCGAGGCCCCATAAAGACCGCAGGGCCATGAGATCATGTCCAGAAGTCGAAGTAAGAAATTCGCCATTGTGCGTAGCAGGCACTGGCACACCCACAGCGAACCCCCGCCTGTCCAGCGCGACTGACCGCACCGGGTATTTAACCCCCTTTTGCATGCAGACACCTGTACTGTATACAGTACCGGTGGCTGCATGCACAAAGGGGTTAAGGTGCGGGGAGAGGGCCGGGTGAGATGGAGGTACACGAGCATCTACAGGCGCCTCATCAGAGTCCACTGAATTTCTGACAGAGACTGGCGCCGGTAGTTCCAAGGGTGAGGAGGATTTGCTCCTGTCAGAAGAGTTGTCTGTCTTCAGTTTTTGAGTTGAACTGTGGAAATGGTCTCTGTCAGCCACATGATCACTTTGTCGACATTTGAACGTGCTGCTGTTACTGTTACAGTTATTGATGTCACTTTCGCCGTTGATGTTACTTCTGTTGTTGATGTCGTTCTCGCTGGTCCTGCTAGTTCTGCTTCTGATGTTGTTAGTAGTGGTGTTATTGGTGGAAGTAGCTGTGTTGCCGATGAGGGATTCAATACTGAACCCAATGGGCCTTTTCGGCTGAGGGTGTGGAACTATGGACTTCATCGCAGACGACGAACCTGACAGACCTTATTAAAATTCTTGTTCAAATTGTCAACAATTTCGACGTATGATGTCCACGTTTCCGTACAAGATTCAGTAATACATTCACTTGATCAGTTTCACAGCTAAATCTTGCATCACCTCAACTCATTTCTTCGAGACATAGACGTTATCATCTGTATCAACAATTCTATTAGAAGTCATTCTCTGGATCAACGCCGCAATTTTTTATTTCCCGAAAGTTTATTTGAACACGTTGATAACTTGAGACTGACAAATAGACATTTTACACAAGTAGTTTAACAGAATCATTTAGGCTTTCCCGTCTTTTTTGCAAGAGGGTAACTTGAATCATAACAACCCGCAGTAGTTTAGCATGATAAATATCCTTTCTTCGTTTCATGCTGACCCAGAGTCAGTGAAGGGGTGGTTTTGTTGAACTTAGTTTCACCTGAGAAATGAATCTAAGTTGGTCTGTGTCAGGCTTAAGCCTACATAAATCGCTTCACTAATCAAGTCGTTGTCCCCGCGCACTCACGCAAACATACCATACCGCACACGTGCAATCGCAGTCCTGCTGCTACAATCGCATACACCATCCCCCGAGCGATCCCAGCCTCAGTCCTATGTAACTCTCTCCGACTGGGTGGCAGAAATGTGAACTGTCTATTTGCAAGAGGCAAAGATTCGCATGAGTCCCTGCATTGCAGGGGCTCATAAGAATCTATGTCTCTTGCTGAGGAAGTCGCTGGATATGGGCCTGTTAAACACCCCGAGCTCCTGATCCAACGAAGCTTGCTATTGGCTGGCAGGTCTAATTAGGCAGGCTCTCAGGGGGCCGCTATCGCGTGAAGCTGGCAGGCCAGCGAATAGGGGGCGGAGCAAACGAGTAGGTGGGTGTACGGGGAGGGGGGTGGCTTGGGGGTAAAAGTGATTACCAGGCTATGGGCGAAGCGAAGACGATGAGGAATGGACGTGGGGAGGGGAGGAGGAAGGGAGGATGGGGTAGGAAGTGGGGAGCAAGGGGGATGGGGAGCGAAGGGGGGGGGGTGGTGATAAGGGGGGGGGGGGGGGGGGGGCTAGCATTATACACAGCCAGCTGCGGCAGGCTTAGGCCTACATTGTTTCTGCTTATTGCTATACAGAAACTCCTATACAGTTCATAATTCACACCATTTTATCATTGATGGGTTCAAAGCAATAAACAGTTTCACTGTATTTATTTTAATTAAGACCTTAATCAGGCTCTTTCACCCCTTTATCTCGCCATGAAGAAAAGAAAAAGGAACTAAAAGACAACCCATCCATCCCCATGCCTCGAAAGACATATCCCTTAACACGTTCTGCCCCAGGACCGAAATCCCCAAATTTTGAAGTTGCCCTCTGCTGGACTGTATTACAATTCTAGAGACAGATCGAGCATGATAGTTCAAGGGTGGTGCCAGAATAACTTGGCGCCCATAGGCGCCAAGTTATTCTGGCACCACCCTTGAACTATCATGCTCGATCCATGTCTTGCTGTGGTGTGTCGGGGCTGAATGAGTTAAAGACTTGTACGACATTTTAGCCTGACGCATTTTTAATTTATATTTAATTTACATATTGTCTAAAAACTGTTCTTTTAGTCTGGCTGGCCAGACTTTTACCCTTCCCGTGATAATAATAAACCCAAATAACTAGGCCTAACTAACTAACCCACGTCTCGACTGAAATATCATTACAGAAGATACGTTGTTATAAAATTTCGGTTTCAGTTACGACAAAAGTAATTATAAACCTTTTTTTTTTTTAAATTTGTACAAATGTTCGTCAAGCTTGTGCTACGGATTTCGACATTTGTTTCAATGTTTGTTTTAAATTTGTTTGTTTGTTTGTTCACCCGTTCATTCAGTCGTACGCCCTTCTGTTCTTACGTCTGCCTGCCCGTCTGTCTGTCCGTCCGTTCGACTTGTTTGTTTGTTTGCTTGTTTTTTTTTTTAATTTGTTTGTTTGTTTTCGAATTGTTTGTTTGTTTGTTTGTTTGTTAATTAAGTCATTGTGGACATACACACCATCGCAACGCCATGATGCTAGTCACAAGGCAACGGAAATGGGATTACATTTCCATGCCACCGTTTAACTCATTCTGCCCGCGACACACCACAGCAGGATATGGCTCCACCATGATAGTTCAAGGGTGGTGGCAGAATAGCTTGGCGCCTATAGCTATTCTGCCACCACCCTTGAACTATCATGGTCGATCTGTCTCCTAAATTGAAATGCAGCCCTCGAAGGATAACTCCAAAATGTGGGTATTTCGTAGGCCTACCTCGGGCACAATGAGTTAAGTAACCAATTTCCCGTATCTGTTTTCACTGACTGTACCAGTGTCTGACTCGATTCCACGTGGTCCGGCTATCACTGTCAGCAAACAAGATTATACTTGTCATTTGTGGTGCTCAGTTTCCATGCATCGCCGCTTGTGATTGTTTGCAATGTATTCACAAGGAAATTTTCTTCGAAATTATGCGCCATTGACGGCTTTGCTTCGTCCAATTTTGTCATCTCTATTCGCACTTGACTGAAGCCAAGAATAGTGAAATTTTTACCCCCTAAAAGCAAACGAAGGGTGAATCCACCCCACTAGCAGCCACCCGACTCCATACAGCTGTCATATTAGTCGTGAAGAAAACTCCAATTTCACTTACAAACCAACAGAGAAATCATTTAACGCGTATCTAACAGAGATATGGATTATTGTTAAATCTAGGCTTTCTGTATAATGGTGTCTCTGCTGCCAAAATTTGGCTACATTTATAGCTGTGTCCCCAAGATAGAGCATGTCTTCAGATTTTTGCCTCTGTGACAGTTTTCCGTTGAGCAGGCGCATATCCATAATTCAGTCACAGATTAACCCCCTGCCAACGTTGTCCGTCTTTGGAGCAGAGATGTAAATGGTAGTGAAAAGTTTGAGATTCTCATGTACACAAGACATAGATTCTCATGAAGCCCCTGCAACAGCATGTAAATCTATGCCTTGTGCACATGTAATCGAAAGTGAGGGTGGCTAAGTGACAGTACTGAGCTACCAGAAAAATCTTCGCCTCACGGAAAGAAAAACAATCTCAGTGGTGGCTCATGTTGATTCAATTACACCCGACAACACAGGGGAGGAAACTCCGCCACAATCGTCGACATGACGGGCCCCTGTCGCGTGTGAAAGGGGTGAGAACTCTTGACAGATGTCGCTGGATTATCCCGCCTGATAAAAGCGGTCCTAAATTGAAGTGACTGGAAGCGAGATCGGCGCTAATCCGTGCGTCGCCTTGTGCGACTTTGTTATCGTTGTGTGGGCAATTTATCACTGACAAACAGCGTCATCTTCAAGATGCGTAGATCCTCATGAGCACCCGCGATATCGCGGGTGCTCATGAAGATCTACACCACTTGCAAGCAACATTTGTACAGCCTGCTGCTATCCTTCAAATGAAGGATATTATTGGGCACTTTTACCAAAGAGATGTTTCTACAATTTTGCGGTAGAGCTTTGCACGTGCACATATCTCTCTAGCCGTGTGTGCGGTCGCGCGCTGACTGAAGAAAAAGAGGGGGAGATGGGGGTATCACAAAAGGGGTGACAGGAGATGAGGCTGTTGTGGCACTGTTGTAGCTGTAGTTGTCATTTAGGCTGAACAAATTTCCTTGAAGACATTACCATAACACTTAATAAAACTCTTTAATCGTTTAGAATTTTCTCTCAACTGTTAAAATTAAATGCACATGTCGCTCATTGTCTTTCATTTTATTTCTGCATTTTATACCCCGTAAACACAATAGAGCTCGCAAGGTTTCCGTCAGTTTAGACACCAACAGTTCAGAACATCTTAGACCTAAAACCCGTATAAGCATTTGTTTGTCGTCTTCTCTTTTAAATCCTCGTACTGGGACCATATGGCGTTGAGGCGCGTCCCCTGGGTGGTGGATAGGGGGTCCCTCGTGAGAGGGGTGCACCGAATGAAATAAGGTGCCGTGAACCAACATGGTCTAAGGGAAGGTGACCCCGACAGAAAACCCCTGGTCCTCCTAGTAAGGGGGTTGGGCGTGGGGGTAGCTTCCCCACCCTGCAAAAAAGGAAATAGCTACAAAAACGCCGACGAAAAGACTAACAGTAATTCCTTTCCTGGAGGAGGAAGGTTCTTCTACTAGAAGACTTATGACGTCCTGTGGTGAAAGCCGGAAGTCTTCGGAAGCCACAGGACCGAGCCGCCTCTCTCTATCCAGGGACACAACCATGGGCACATGGAACGTCAAGACCATGTACCAAAGCGGCAAGGCCGCCCAGATAGAAGCGGAAATGCAAAAGTACAACCTTTCCCTGCTAGGTATCAGTGAAGCCAGATGGACGCAGTCTGGCCAGAAAAGGCTGTTAAGTGGGGAGATGATTCTGTATTCAGGTCATGAAGAGGAGAATGCCCCCATACAGAAGGAGTAGCATTCATGCTGTCACCAGTGGCACAGAGAGCGCTGATGGGCTGGGAACCTCTTGGGCCAAGAATTATCACAGCAGCCTTTAGGACCAAGAAAAAGCTCAAGCTGAACGTCATCCAGTGTTATGCGCCCAGCAATGACAGTGACGAGGAAGAGAAACAAGAGTTCTACGACCGACTCCAGAGTGCCGTGGACAAATGTGCGGAGCGAGACATCACCATCGTCATGGGCGATTTTAATGCCAAAATAGGGGAGGACAACACCGGATACGAAGAGGTGATGGGGAGACAGGGACTAGGATCGGAGATGAGTGAGAACGGGGAGAGGTTTGTAGACTTTTGTGCTCTAAACCGACTTGTCATTGGAGGCAGCATCTTCCCACACAGAAGAATACACAAAGCAACTTGGGTCTCACCTGACCATACAACAGAGAACCAAATAGACCATATCTGCATTAGCAAGAAATTTAGAAGATCCCTTCAAGATGTTCGAGTGAGGAGGGGAGCAGATGTCGCCTCAGACCACCATCTGCTTACCTTAAGAATGAAGCTCAAGCTAAAGAAAAGCCGCACAGAGACAACAAGAAGACAGCGCTATAATGTAGGTCTCCTGAGAGAAACTGGAGTTAGAGAAGAGTTCAAACTGGTGCTGTCCAACCGGTTTCAAGCGCTACAGGAACTAGTAAATGAAGAGGAGGCGGTCACCACAGAGCAGCAGTGGAAGGCAGTTAGAGAGGCCCTGAACTCAACCTGCAAAGACACTGTAGGGTTCAAGAAACACCACCACAAGTACTGGTTGTCGGCACAGACCTTGAAGAAGATAGAAGCGAGGAAGCAGAAGAAAGCAGCGGTCAACAACAGTCGCACGAGAGCAGCCAAAGTGAGGGCACAGGAGGAAGCCAACCGCGAGGTGAAGAGGAGTATCAGGGCAGACAAGAGGGCCTACACAGACAGCCTGGCAGCAGATGCAGAAAAGGCAGCAGGCAGCGGCAACATGAAACAGCTCTACGACATTACCAGAAGATTGTCGGGTAAGTATGGCCATACAGAAAGACCAGTAAAAGACAAAGAAGGCAAGCCTTTTGCAGACAGAGCAGACCAACTCGACAGATGGGCCGAGTATTTTGAAGAGTTACTGAACAGACCTAGCCCACCCTCCCCCCCCCCCCCCCCCCCCCCCCCCGACATCCAGCCGGCAGAGACCGACCTACCCATCAGCTGTGACAGACCCAGCCGGGAAGAGATAAGAAAAGCAATGGCATTTTAAAGAATGGCAAAGCAGCAGGGCCAGATGGCATCCCAGCGGAGTCTCTGAAAGCAGACCTAGAGACAACAGTGGAGATGCTGTACCCACTGTTTGGAAAGATCTGGGAAGAGGAGGTGATGCCAGCTGACTGGAAGGAGGGGTACCTAATCAAGCTTCCCAAGAAAGGCGACCTCAGCAAGTGTTCCAACTACAGAGGAATCACCTTGCTGTCAGTACCAGGAAAGGTCTTCAACAGGACCATCCTAGAGAGAATGAAGAGCTCCGTTGACCCCCAGCTGAGAGACCAGCAAGCAGGATTCAGGAAGAACCGATCATGTACAGACCAGATCGCCACTCTCCGCATCATCGTGTAACAGTCTCTGGAGTGGAGCTCCCCGCTGTACGTCAACTTTGTGGATTATGATAAAGCATTTGACAGCGTGGACCGAGAGACTCTGTGGAAACTCCTACGACACTACGGTGTACCCACAAAGCTCGTCCGCCTGATCAAGAGCAGCTATGATGGCATGACATGTCGCGTGATCCACGAAGGGCAGTTCACCAGAGAGCTCCAGGTCAGAACTGGTGTCAGGCAGAGGTGTCTGCTGTCTCCGTTCCTCTTCCTACTGGCCATAGACTGGGTCATGAAGATGACCACAGAGCACAGACGAAGTGGAATACAGTGGGCACTGTGGACACAGCTTGACGACCTCGATTTTGCAGACGACTTGGCACTACTGTCCCACACTCATCAACAAATGCAGGACAAGACCACGAGGCTTGCTGGCATCTCGTCCCAAGTGGGCCTCACCATTCACAAACAGAAAACAAAGACAATGAGGCTGAACACAACCAGGGAAGAACCAGTCTTGCTTGCTGGCACCCCGTTGGAGGAGGTGGAGTCCTTCACCTATCTCGGGAGCATCATAGACAAAAAAGGCGGCACTGATGCAGATGTCAGAGCACGAATCGGTAAAGCCAGAGCAGCCTTTCTCCAGTTAAAAAAAGTGTGGAGTTCCAGAGAGCTGTCACAACACACCAAAGTCTGGATTTTCAACTCCAATGTAAAAGCAGTTCTCCTATATGGAGCAGAGACTTGGAGATTGACAAAAACCACAGTCAACAGAGTACAGACCTTCATGAACAGTTGCCTTAGAAGAATTTTGAAAATCCACTGGCCAGAGAAGATCAGCAATTTCAGACTCTGGGACAGAACAGAGCAGATAACAGCAGAGAATGAAATTGGGCGAAGAAGATGGGGATGGATCGGTCACAGCCTGAGAAAGCCAGCTTCCAGTATCACTAGGCAGGCATTGTCATGGAACCCCCAGGGAAAGAGGAAAAGAGGTAGGCCGAGAAACTCCTGGCGTCGAGACCTCCAAGCTGACATCAAGAGACTGGGAACCACCTGGAGTAGAATCGAAGGAGAAGCACAGGACAGGAGTTGCTGGAGGTCTCTCGTCGACGGCCTATACCCGGGTAGGGGTGACAGGCGTAAGTTAAAGTAAGTTCTCTTTTAAATAAACATTTACAATGCCATCAAAATAAGTTTTGAACAAAACAGTCCATGGCATTACAAATGCAGATGGTATCAGTTCGTACTGATACGTTGTGAAAACCCTAAGGTCGAAATTCTTAATTTTGGAAGTTGCTCTACAGGCACCAATCTTCTCTAGCGCCGCCTATAAACTTTCATGGGTCAACGCCTGAAGGCGACCATATATTCTAGTCGGTCCACATTCTGTAGTAGGGTATCTGGGGTGATTCCTCTCACCATTACGTCAGCACTAGCAGTACAAAGCGAAGACACGTCTGCCAGACAGATTAAACTGTTGTGGTTGAGTTATTGTTATTGCAACACTTTGATGTGGGATCCCTTATGACTCCTCGAGTCTAATGTCTCGTTCATGCGGCTCCCGGCCACTGGAATCGTGTATCACTTAAAAGAAATACGGTGCACTTAGAAGTATTTCAAGTCTACGTATCGGATCTCTGGCCGACAGGAGATACTCCATCGGCTAAAGAGATAACACCCTTTTCCATTCTCTGGAACAACAAGATTGCGTGTTATGACACCAACAATCTTCTACAAGAGGCAAAGATTCCCACGAGCCCCTGCTGATGCAGGGGCTCGTGAGAATCTATGCCACTTGTTGTAATAGACGCGCTAGTTTACATCCCCAGGCGGAGGTAGGCGTTTGGGTTCAAGTTTAAATAAAACAATAGCATTGCGTGTTAGGCCAGATCTCTGCCAGTTGATTGATCCGGCGAATTCAGTCGCAACTAAATGTCCAAGCCTTCGTCCGTCCAAGACAAAACAGACGCAAATGCAGTCAGCCTTCTCAAGAAATAGGCATGGGACCTCATGCTACCCTGCCACCGCGTGTTAGGCTAGATCTCTGCCACACCATGTAATCCGTGAACTCTATATCGCGCTAAAGGCGATGGCCTACCACCTCGACGATCACAGGAAATTCGATGTAAATAAATTTGATGAACACGACCAGCAAGAGGCATCAATTCTCATGAGCCTCTGCGACCGCAGACCCTCATGAGAATCGGTGGTTTTGGCATGGGGGCGCGGCGTCGGCTATGGATCAACCACATTCTTCGCGGACTGACAAACCGCAAGGGACATTATCAAGCGAATAAAGCTGATTGCGGCCAGAGGCGGAAAAACAAAGAGATCTGGTGGTTTGTGTTAATAAACACATAATTAAGCGCGGTATTGGCGTCGCACCCCTAGCGGGAGATTTTGTGAGTGCTTGCCACAAAATCCGGACAACTCCGGTAGCTTAATTTTGACGCGAAAGGGAAACAATCCCCGTAACATAAAATTGTCACGAAAGTGAGACTGCTCCCGTCAAAAATCTCGCTGGTCACGTGACGGTGTTGGCGGCATTTTGTCCTGCTATTGTCATCATTTGTGACAAAAAAATAGCGGAGATGTCCATTTTGTGTTGCAAGATAATCTCTCCTGTGGTTTTCGCCCTTGGCCGATTTATATGTTGGGACGCTGTCTCTGTGTACCGGCTGAGTTTCCTTCCGTTAACTCATTCAGCCCGACGCACGTATTTCCCAAATTTTGGAGGCGTCATCTAACGACTATGCACCTGTTGAAGGAGATGGATCGACCATGATAATTCAAGGGTAATGTCAGATTAGCTTGGCGCTGACCGGCGCCAAGCTAATCTGGCACTGCCCTTGAATTATCAGGGTCGACCCATCTCCTGCTGTAGTGCGTCAGGGCTGAATGGGTTAACTCATTCAAGTCGTGCCGCATTCTAAAACGTGGCTTTCGGCCGTGTATCCGGATGCGGTGCATCTCGGGTGTCTTAATTTATTTTTGGGGGGATTTGTTTAAAGTTTTTGCTTGTTTGTTTTGTTGTTGTTGTTGTTTGTTTTGGGGTTTGTTTTCCTTTATGTTTTCTTTTTTATAATTGTAATGATAAATCATAAATCAGGAGATATTTGTTTTCTCTGGGACAAGAGTTAATCCGTTCAGTCCTCACAGAGTGGCTTTTATTTAATTCAAATCAAAAATATTTACATATCCAGTGGATATAGTGACCACTCTCATTTTCCCACTAGATAATCATCGATCAACTTTAGGGAAAAGATGCGTGCGGTTTTATTTATTTATTTATTTATTTATTTATTTATTTATTTACCTATTTATTTATTTTCACTTTTCTGCGACTCAAAAATTCGACACCCTTGGACTGAATCTCGGCAAAAGTAATACAACTGAGCAGAAATATATATTTCAGTTATTTCTGTCATGTGTTGATGATTCCATAAAAATGAAAGTGTCAGAGGAATTAAGAGAGTATGGTCTGTCAAAGAGACTGCAATCAGAAATTTCAGGCCGGTACGAAAGAGTGTGCTGGTCTGTGATTTTCGACCTGACGGCCTGCAGGCCGTCAGGTCGAAAATCACAGACCAGCACACATAGAGATCAGCGTTACTTGGTACTTTCCTTAAAGTCCCCTGAGTGTGAAAAAGTATGGGAATTTTTATTGGCTTGGCTGAGCAGTGAATCGGGCATGTGACGAAAAACCATTATCCGGCATTTATTATTCATTTCATTCGAGATGATGGCGCCGCCAAGTGGTGAAAGTATCCCAAATTTTGAGGATGATGAAAAGTGAGAGGTATATAGTGATCGCACACATTACAAGAAATGTCCTAGCCTTTTGGGGATTCAGAAATAGAAATAGACGTGTTTAACTTCCATTACCACAGAGAGAGGGTCACCAGACCGACCGGGTGGGAAGCCGGATGGCGTGGAGAGACTGAGACTGAGACTGAGAGAGAGAGAGAGAGAGAGAGAGAGAGAGAGAGAGAGAGAGAGAGAGAGAGAGAGAGAGAGAGAGAGAGAGAGAGAGACAGAGACAGAGACAGAGACAGACAGACAGACAGACAGACAGACAGATGGTGTGGTGTTGGGATGGAGGTAGGGGTGGGTGCAAGATAGAAAGGGAGCCTGTCTGACAAACTGTCTATTAAAGCTTAAAAATAGCTTCAAACTTTACGCAAGGAGAAAGCAAAGTACACACACACACAAACGACGTCCGGCACAGTAGCAAAACGTCTTAGCCCTCACGACTACCGCAGTGGGCCGGCGCACAGCCGTGCGCGGACCCACAGGGCCGGGGTCGTCGTGCCCCGGAGGACCATTGCTTACTGGGGTAAGAGTAATAAAACGTAATACTTAAGAGATGAGAAAGAGATGATGATGACCACGATAATGATGAGGATGACATTGATGATGATGATGAGGACCACGACGACGATGATGATGTCGATGAACCTTTTGTTAGGCTAAAGTTTTAGGCATTATATTGCCTCTCTTCCAAACTGTTCTATTACAAGAGAGCGGGGGGGGGGGGGGGGGGGGGGGAGGGGAGGGAGAGGAGAGAGAGAGAGAGAGAGAGAGAGAGAGAGAGAGAGAGAGAGAGAGAGAGAGAGAGAGACAGACAGACAGACAGACAGACACACAGACGCTAGACAGACAGACAGAGAGAAAGAGAGAGAGAGAGATACAGAGAGAGAGAACAATGTACAATTAACCTTTAATTTATAACGGTAAAAGTATTTGGGTAACAGGACCAATTTTCAAACTTGCCGTTACTACCATTAAGCTAAAAACTACCATTAAACACTATCACAAACAAAACAACGGTTTCACACGACAGAGAGAGAGAGAGAGAGAGAGAGAGAGAGAGAGAGAGAGAGAGAGAGAGAGAGAGAGAGAGAGAGAGACAGACAGACAGACAGACAGACAGACAGACAGACAGACAGACAGACAGAGAGAAGGAGAGAGAGAGATACAGAGAGAGAGAAAACAATGTACAATTAACCTTTAATTTATAACGGTAAAAGTATTTGGTAACAGGACCAATTTTCAAACTTGCCGTTACTACCATTAAGCTAAAAACTGCCATTAAACACTATCACAAACAACAACGGTTTCACACGACAGAGAGAGAGAGAGAGAGAGAGAGAGAGAGAGAGAGAGAGAGAGAGAGAGAGAGAGAGAGAGAGAGAGAGAGAGAGAGAGAGAGAGAGAGAGAGGAGAGAGAGAGAGACACACACACAGACAGACAGACAGACAGACAGAGACAGACAGACAGAGAATCATTGAATCAAATAAAATTGTAAATAATTTATTCTACACATAATTTGCACATGCCCTGGAGCATTTTTAATTCATTAATGTGAATAAATATTCGTATAACTAGTAATTAATTCACATGCTAGACTCAGGAAATTGACCAATACACCGTCACTACTATGACAAAAGTAGAACTGATTGGATCTCGTGACCTCTTGATACAGCCAATAAGGTCGCGCGTTGTTCTGCTGCGGCTGCGGCTGAACCGCAATGTGTGACCTTACTGGCTGTATCAAGAGGTAATTGGGTAGAGGTCGGAGGTTAAGCTTGGGCTTTAGGGTCTGCGGTCAAACCATGTTGTCGCATAATCAGCGCATGCTGAGTTTAAAAAGCCTACAAGGAGGGGTAGAGTACCCTTTGGCCACGTCACCTTTTGACCGCTGAGGTTTTTGATGCCGCCAAAAAAGTATTGTACCTCGAATCAAATGTGTGCCGGTCAGCGTTTTGGATCTTACTGCTCTAAGCCGTAAAGTTCGAAATCACAAACCTGAACCCGAATGAATCGACGGAGCTTCCAACGTTTTGGGAGAACACTGATGCAGCTGAATTGTGTGCTGCTTTGGAACCTGAACGTTAGTTCTTTCTAAATATCACATTTCGTGATATGCAAAACGTATGAATGAAATGATATAAACGTCAAAAATGAATGATTGATTGAGTATACTTTAATATTCTTTTAAAATAAAAGTTTATAGACTAGGTGTAATGTCGTTCTCGAAGGGAACGAAGCAAAGTGAAGTGAAAAAATTGAGGCAGGAATAAATTGCACAATTCCTGGCCCTGTCGTCGTAAGTGAGATATTCTGCCTGAAAAACTGGAATCATTTGTCAGGCTAATAATAAACATCTGTATCCAATGATATCGATTATCACCTTGTCTGGTCATTGCGGACGCAGTAATGGTCGTCTTGGATTGAAATCCGATGACTCTCTACTCATCCCTCCCTCAAGAAGAAGAGTATAAATAAAGCTGGACTTATTAGCAAGAGACTTATATCCTCATAAGCCCCCGCAGCCTGTGTGGGGGGGGGGGGGGCTCATGAGGATCTATGCCTCTTGCACATGAGGTTTTTAAAGTCAAAGGTGGACTATTCAAGTGGATCAAGTTTTCAGCAGTTAACAGACATCTCTTTCCTTCTGTCTAGACATACACGTAACCCACACGACCTCATAGATTATTCTGTTGATGTAAATGAAGCTGGTCTCTAGCAGCAAGATACAGATTCATCACAGCTTTTGCAACAGCACTGGCTCATGTGAATCAATGCTCCTTGCAGGAGGAACGTGACGGCGATCGTAAGTGAAATCTGTGGTTTAATAGTGAACGTTTTTTAGACTTAAATCTTTGGATATGGATTGCAAGAGGTGCCACACAAAACGTCAGTACATATGTGCTCACGGCAGTCCCCGATACTGCATGGCCGGGACTCATGAGAATCTGTGCCTCTTGCAGAGGGACTGTGCTGGACAACCTGCAGTCTAATAGAGGCTGTTCTTTAGATCTAAATCTTGCGATCTGGACCATAAAGCATTGGACACTGAGCTGACTGGACACGTTCAATTCCTCCTGTTTCCTGTACAATTAGTCTCTGAGCATCGTGAATAATCGGTGCTGATAAGTTTATTGCCGCCTAATCTCTTTCATGCGGGAGAAGATAATAGGACTACTTTACGGTCTGAGAGCGAGGTCTTCTAAATCTGCAAGAGGCGAGGATTTTCATCAACCCCTGCAGTCGCAGGGGCTGATGAAAATCGTCGCCTCTTGCAAAAAATAATAGGACTGTGTAAATGGTTCTCCATGGAGGTCTGTTCAATATCTGCAAGAGATGCAGATTGTCATGAGTTCATGCAGTGGCAGGGGCTGGTGAACAACTGTGCAATTTGCTGGTAGACTTGGCGCTGTATAATAGATCTTTATCCGTCAGACGAATTAAGCTAACGGGCTTGAACAAAGCCGGGTTACCCGCTCTGCTTCAGCGCACGATTGTTAGCCTTGCAAGTGGTATGCAGCTGCGCGGGGAAGCAGCAGTCATTTTGAGAAATCGCCGCCATTTTGCTGCCAGGAGACTGCCGGAACTGAAGCGACTCATCAACCATAAAAAGCCTTTGATGACCTACCCTGAATAAGCAACACAGGTGAAGTAAATTGTCCGAATATAACAGTAAGAGTACTGCTGCAATGACCCATGAGATTCTATGCATCTCGCCATCATATCTAGACGGGAAGTGCTTTTCTGATCAGCCAATCAAAGCAGTGCTGTTGGTGAGGCCTGGCAATTAAGCAGTTTTCTCTCCTATCAATCTGTTATCTCCCTTTAAGTGGCGGCTGGTGTCCGGAGGGAAGAGAAGAGGAGAGGCACGCTTATTTCCCCTGAACACTATTAACAACTTTTCATCTTATCCGCTCGACAGTCCGTCCGGAACGGCTTGTCTCGGCGACAAGGCCCATGATAGCTTCATCATTAGCTCGCTTCCTTACTCAGTTCTGTCTGTCTGCAAGGGACACAGACTACATGAAAATCTATGTCTCTTGCACAGATCCTCAGTATGCTTTTTGCCCCGTGATGGCTTGATCATTATTATCCCACCAAAGAGTATAGAGTTTGTGCTGATCCCACTCTCTCATTCACGCCCTACTATCTGCAAGACAAACAGGTTTTCGTGAGCCCGTACATTTGCAATTGATTGGTTCTCTATTATCCCGCACTCAATCCGGGTTGCAAAAGGCATAGATTCTCATTGTCCCATGCATCACATGCCTCATGTTGACCGAGAAATGCTTTCTCAAGTTCCTCAAACTGAGATTGAAGATTCAAACACTATATTGTGTCTCACCGACAATTTTTTTCTTTCGTTGGGATTATTAAAATACAAATAATAATAATATATAATAATAATATAATAATAATCATGTCTGCTAAAAAATGTCATTACAGGTTAACTCATTCGAGACGTGCCGCCTCCGGATACGCGGCATAGCCGCGTATCTGGAGGAGGCACATCTCGAATGAGTTGACCATGTGGCTGTCGTTAGCGCTTTTGGTCGAGGTGATTCCTACAGGACAAAGGTACGAGAGCAAAACCATTTCGTGTATCCCTTCCCAGCCAGTTTTTATCTCTTCAAGCAAGTCCATTAAGCAGTTCCATGCCATGGATCTGCAAGGGACATAGATGCTCGTGTGCACCCGCAGTTGAAGGACATCGTCAGTCTATGATTTCTTGCTGGCTGAAATCGGCACATATGGATTCTCATTTCTGAGAGGCATGCTATGGGAATCTCTTGAAGCGTGTTTCTAAAGACTTTGCTCAGTTGCATGAACGACTTGTTGATCCTGTGATCGTGTAAAACACAAAAAAGTTTTGTGTCCTGAATTGTGAGATGACTTGGCTAATGTACTTCTGATGGCATATACGATTTTCTGTCAAAGGTCTGAATGCTCGAAAATCTTGTCATACAGTTGTCTTATCTTTAGGCCCAAAGAAAAAGTGCGAGTATCCCAAGAAAGGTAAAGAAACATACTTAGAAACGACAATTAAACACAATTTATTAAATTTGGGGGTTAAAACTTTTTGTCTAAAAAGACATTCGGACAAGAAAACAGTGCACTACATATATTCTTTTCTATGCAGGATGTACAACGTTTTACTCGCTTTTTTTGGTCTGGATTGCGTGTATCCTAGTGAACCCCGTCAGGTAAAGGGGGCTTGTAAAAAGTCAGCCAACTTTACATTCACGTTCTTCAAGCAAACGAGGTATTCGGGTAGTCCATCTAAATACCCCAGGCTCAGTTCTTCAGCTTTCGAAAGTAGCAAAAGGTCTTCGGGCTAACGACGGCCGCAGTGAGCCCGCGCACGACTGCGGCGGGCGTCAGCACGAGGACCTTTACTTACTGGTTTATTGCTGTGGAGACGTCTTCAGCCTGATGCGATTTCAAATGATTGAGAGAATACCATCAAGGAGACATGAAGGTGGTCCTCGTCTTGGCAAGACCGACAGACACACTTGTTGTTACCCTCTATTTGCTACCACAGGTAGCGAATTAATGGAGACAACCAGTGTGACCGGAAGGAGGACTCTCGGTCTGTAAACATGCAGTCGTGCGCCTGATGCATAGCTTCCGCTGTTTGAAGACCACAGATGCGGGGAGCCCTGCATGTCAATCTGTGTCACTCGCACAAATGTTACTGCCTCAAACTGGTTGTTCCTTCAGAGAAGAACCCATTGGAGAAACTAGAGACACGCTTAGAAAAGACAACTACAAAACAATTTATTAATATTTCAAAATAGACAAACAAATATAGAGATGAGTCGCGACTTATCTTCATTATCGCAGAACTGAGGAATGTGGCAACATACCTTCTCACATTGAGGATGTAGATGATCGTCTTGCTCTATACTTGTGTATTTCTCTGTGGGCTGGCGATTGGGTGCCTGATAGGCGGGGGCAGGGGATCTAACTGTTTGTCTGTCCAGCGCTGAGTAATTCCCCTTGGTCTGTATATAACATACCTTCTGCGATAATGAAGATAAGTAGCGACTGCTCTCTATATTTGTTTGTTTGTCTATATTGAAAAAGAGTATTTACTCGAAATATTAATAAAATGTGTTGTAACTGTCTTTCCTAAGCGTGTTTCTTTCTCTGTTGGCTTCTTCTCTGCATTTTACACGCTTGGCAGTCACCTTTTTGGTCTGATTTGGTTGTTTCCTTCGATTGCTGAATTGATCAGCGCAGCAATCTAGTCCCCGATCACTGTATAGTGCCAGTGGGACGTTAAATTGGAGATAATGAATGAATGAACGCAGCAATCGAGGGAGATAACCAGTGTATTTACTACCCTCCGTAATGCCATACAACAATACATGTTTTCAGTGATTTTTGTCGCTAATGGAACTTTAAGAACTCCCAGTCAATAATGTTATACCGAGAGCATGCCGTTCAACTCCTCCGAGCTTATTCCAGTTTTAAATATCATAAGAAAGGACAGGACCAGGCCCAAGTTGCATGAGTGACCTTAGTCCTGTGCCAGACACTAAGCAAGGTTCTCTGCTATTGCGGAACACCTTGCTTAGTGGCTGGAGCAGGACTAAGCCCACTCATACAGCTGACCCATGGAATGGACCAAGCTGTGGGAGGCAAATCTCACTCCGAGGATATGAATAGGCGTGACTTGTGGATCACTTTCGCGTTGGTCTCCAACTTATTTTTTATTGCCGTTCTTCAGTTGAATACTCTCTAGATAGTCAGAGGTTTTCTTTCAGTTTGACCAATCGTGTTGTCCTATAGGCGCCAAGTTATTCTGGCACCACCCATGAACTATCATGGTCAATCCATATCTTGCTGTGGTGTGTCGGGACTGAATCAGTTAAAGTGCAAAAATAATGAACAAAACGACGCCAGCAACCCACCCCGCCCTTCGTGCAACACCTCGCTTCTCTCCCCCCCCCCCCCCCCTTCTTCTTTTACCACCCCTACCCCCCTGTACCCCTTCTTAAAATAAAATAAACCGTTCTATTCGATTATTACTTGAGTGCCGTGTCTTTCATTCTCTCGTTTTCCTGGTCGCGTGAAGTAGAGATTATGTGTGAGCCGTGTAATAATGATACCTTTGAGTAGAATGGCGTTGGTGTTCCATTTGCAAGAGGCATAGATTCACATGAGCCCATGCAGCCGCATGGGCTCATGAGAATCTATGCCTTTTCTGACCTATATTAGCTTTAGTTCGTTAGATTGAGGAGGTCACCCGGCTTTCGACGCTCGGCTGTATTTGGCCCTATTCGTTCCATTTCGCGTCTCTTAGCAATTATGATTCTGCAGTAAATCCACTTGAAATTCTGTAGCAAATTTCGTTTTAAGGTGGGATGAAAGCGCCTGAATTAGTTTCTAGTTCGTCTTTGAAGCTTTCGTGTTTGGAAAATGTTATTCGTGCATTAGCGAGTTCGGTTCATTTTTCATTGCAACCCTTTATAACCTGATGTTGTTAGCTACACAAATAGCTCCCTGTGGAGAAGGAATTTAATTACATGTATTTCAATTAACATTTCCAGGCGGATACATTGCGCTACGACGTCATATGATCTATAGAATTTCTTTGACGGGCATACGGCAAACAGTGTATTTCTAAGTGAACATAAAAAGGACTGCCCTAGTCTGAGGAAGGCAGATACAAATGAAGAAGCATATTGCAAAAGAGCTTGTTTTGGATCGTTCTGGTCCTGTAACTTTGTAACTGTAAAATAAAAGTTAATTATTCAGTTTAACATTGTTCAAGTGTCATGGACAATGGTTCTTCTTCTCTTTAGGGACTACTTTTGCAAACGTGACCCGCAGACTGCAGGGGCCATAAGGATCTACGCCTCTTGTTCCAAGACTCTTTTCCATTTCAGCTGCAGAGTGAAAATGAAATGGCGTAGTACAGTGGGTGACTAGTAGATGTTGAGGGTGCCAAGCTAATCTGGCACTACTCTTGAACTACCAGTGTGGAGAATAAGTGTTGTATATCATGGCTGAAGGGTACAGACTGATTTCTTTTTAATTGATTTTTTTTAATGCTGAAATTATCAGTCAGTTCCGTCGAACGATGCATTTTCTACGGTGGAGTCTATCTCAGTCGGTTAAACCCTTTACACTGCCGAGAACACTATCCAAAAACAAGAGATACAGATTCTCATGAGCCCCCGAATGTATCCGCCTCTTGCTGACATCTCTTTATACAGGTCTACGTTCTTTTGGCGGTTGGGGCTCTCTGGCGCTACATTAACCCTTATCATTCAGAATACACCAGTGTGTGAAATAAGTTTGACTAAAATAGTTCAAGGGTAGTGCTAAAATAGTTTGGCGCCTAAAGGCACAACCCTTGAACTAAAGCCATTGGTCTGTACCCTTATCTGTAAGTACTATAATGTAGCTTGCATATGGCAGTGTACAAATTTGAAGCGTTTAGCCTCAGTATGATAGGGGTTAATTCAGATTTCAGGGACACACTCTGCGAAACTGAACTGGCAGGGAAGGAGTTAAACGAATGATGCCACAAATACGGGTACAATTGCAAGTAAGACTTTACAGCCGGCAACAATTCATGGTGCGTTTAGAGACGTCTTGCATACCTTTCATGCTAAATCTGTATGCGTAAATAATTTCGGTGAAAAAAAAATGACAAACCGGATGAACAGAAAGGACAGCACATGACACGATGCTGCGTGTGCAAGGATATCTTTTATAGCCGTCGTTCGCGGTGCTTTCATTTACAAACGTCCATCGCACACATATAGAGAGTCTCCGTAAACAATCTCCATAAAAAAGCGGATGAGCAGAAAGTAGAATCACATATGGATGGTACGATCCTGCGGGTGCAACTATGCCTTTATAGTCGTCATTGACGTGTGTTTAGAACCGTCCACCGCATAAACCATCGCATAAACATCTAGAGAAGCTCCCTAAACAACCCCCATAAAATAACGTGAAAAGCTTTACATGTGAGTCGACAGGAGAACGAGCATGACACGCCGGCTGCTGCCGCCGGGGTGCAAGCAGAACTTTACAAGAGCGCAATAGGCCCTCGTGCCGACGTCGGCCGCCGCTGGCCCACGCACGAACATGCACGGGCCATCGGCGGCCGAGGTCGGCCCGAGGGTCTTTCGCTCATGTAGCTACTGCCGCCGCTCACGGTCCATTTAATGACGTCCTGAGCAGACGGCCGTGAAATAAAGCAATAGACGGACGAATAAATCATGATGTTCCACTCATAATGTGGATGAAGATACCTCTTGTGGCACCTCCACCTCACGAGAAAAGAGACCTTCCGGGCCAAAGGCGGTGTAGATTTGACAGTCTCCCCAGTAAGCAAAAGACCCTCGGGCCGACGTCTGCAGCAGTGGCACTGGATCTTAATCTGGATTTGGATTTGGCCGGAGGACCTGAAGTCGGATTTAGCATCCGGAACTAGACCTCAGTCTGGATCTGGATTTAGATTTAGAGATATTGAATCGGATCACTATAATTACTATAGCTCGCATTAAAAACACGATCTAGATCTAGATATGGGTCTAGCGTTGGGTGGATACCTTGAATCTTTCTGGCCTCAAAACCTAAAAAATAAACCGTCACCACCTGCACATTTTTATTTATTTATTTATTTATTTATTTATTTGTTTTACTCCAGGAAAGTTCTATTAGCCTGTGTTTATCTTTACATGAATACGTCCAAAGTGAGGCTCTCTCTTTTTAATCAGTGTATTTTATTAGAACGTGCGTTGACATCAATGTCACTTCATTTTCCTGGCAAGTGGACATTTATTATTTGCCTCATGCAGAGCTTTAAAGTGAGCACCTTCCCTTCATCAATTGTTATAGAGCCTCAACAGTCTATGTAGCCCGTGCGGGAACTCATTAAAATGCATGCCTCTCATTGGTCAAATTGTACATTTGTGTTTCAAACTGAAAGTGGTTTTGGGCGTTCTTAGTGTGTGAAAAGGTAAATCACAGTCATAATCATTTCATTTTCCGGATAAAAGTCTCACAACACACGGCGCGGCCCCGAGACCTACCGTGGTTTTTAGACTATCTTTAATATCCTCGAGACCTCCTGCCGTCTCCCGTGAAAAGATGTCCGCGAGCGTGTTAGAGACACCGTGCTCTTGCTACAACACTCAAGCATTCACAGCAGCAGATACATCAGTCCAGTCAAGCCGAAAGCAAAACAAGCGCGCTGTGGGAGCAACATCTATTTAAGAGTCGCCTACTTTGACAGACACGGGCTCGAGCCGGTTTCATTATGCTGACTTGCTTGAGGACACTCGGGTATCTAGACTAAAGGCAGTCCCCAGCGGATAACTCACATCCTCGTGTAACAGGCATAGGTCATCATGAGTCCCGGGCTGCTCCGTTATACTGACTTGTCCCTAAGTAGGCCTACGCCGCAGGAACTAAACCAGGGCAGTCCAACAAAGACCTTAATCCCTTCACTGCCGTTGAACGCAGACTGTGGTCTTGAAACCTTTGTTAGTTCAACATCAAAGAAGAACATGGATACAAAGTGCTTTCAGCAAGAGGCACTACATCCTCAAAAGCCCCCGCAACTGCGGATGGCTCATGAGGATCTGCACCTCTTGCAGTTGGATGGTATTCAATTTCTCTCCTCAGTGAACAAGTTAATCTACCTGCAAGAGACACAGATCATCATAGTCCACTGCATTTACTGTAGTGGCTCGTGATGCTCTATGCATCTTGCATGGAAGGGTATTAATCAGCTGAATGAAAATCTTAGTTACCTGCATTAGGCATAGATCGTCTTAGGCTACTGCCGTACAGTGGTCCATGACAATCTATGCCTATTGCTTATAAAAAGCTTCAATTCTAGCCTAGAAGATATATTTCTTCCCAATACTAAAATCTCTTCAAGATTGTCGTCACATTTAAGACGGTAGTCCCAGAAACAAAGCGTGTCCTGGGTTGCAATTCAAGCCAGAACGACTAAATATCTCAGTACAGAGAACTCGTCAAAGTTTACATCACATTTACATCTGTCGTCCTCAAAACCAGAGGATCTCTTGGCCAGAAGCAAGAAGATTCAGTTGATGCCACCACTGGCAACTTTTCGAAGTTTACAGTCCTTTTAAGTCTGTAGTCCATTTAAATCTGTAGTCCATTTAAATCTGTAGTCCTCAAACCAGAGGGGATGTCACTTCTGCTACTAAAGCTCTGAAGTGTGCACGGAATTGGGTAGATTTGTAACTGACACCCACCCGGGCCAAGCCATAGAGACCGGCTTGTCGCCACACTGTAGCCGGCATTCAATTGCCTGTTGATGAAGACACTGACTGGGGCTTTTGACGTGCCAAATAGGGGCAGCTGTCAAAATATACCCGACCTGGTAGGGTCAAAGAAGCCGGAAAGGGTGAAGTGAGGTGGGGTAGGGATGGAGAGGGGAAACGGGGGGGGGGGGGGGGGGGGGCAGACGGGGGGTGCGGGGGTGGGGGGTTGGATTACGTAGGGCGAGGAGGTAGGACAGTGAGGGATGAAAACAAGGGGGATAAGGATTAAGCGGGATAATTGATTGAGAGTTAATGTCTCTCACGGCCAGACACACGATACGCCCTTATTTAGAAATTACTCGTCTTTTCCGCAGTATCTTTATCGTTAGTATACTGTCGCTGGGTTAAGATTGTGAAACTTAACACATTAATTGTGTTCTAAGGTTGTAATCCCCCAATTTTGGAGTTGTCCTCTGAAGACATATATTATGTATTACAATTCAGGAGACAGATTGACCATTATAGTTTAAGGGTGGTGACAGACTAGCTTGGCGCCTATGGGCGCCAAGCTATTCTGGCACCACCCTTGCACTCTTATTGTCGATTCATATCTTGCTGTGGTGTGTCGGGACTAAGAGAGTTAAAATGTGAACATTGCAAAGAAGGATAGTTTGTTTAAAATCTATGCACATTAGCTGGACGTCAGTCATAATATAAAATAGTGACAGGGGTTAAACCCGATTTTCTGAGTGATTAGCTGTACTTGAAAAAGAGAAATATGTTGGGATTGATATTATGATATTTCTCTTTTGTCAAGTTGAACATTTTTCTCTTTTCCCCAAGAAACATGCCTAGGCCCGCACATTTATAGAGAGTACAAGTGATCCTGTCGCATGTTGATGTCAACTGCGATATTCTAGATCTACTCCTGACCGTAAACGCCGATGAAGCGAACACAAGCCGGTCAGGAAATTCCTGTCAAAGTATTGTCTATTAAAATCAAAAAGAGAAGATGATATTTTTGGTTCTCACATTCTCAAGATCTGCATCTGTATATGTAGTTTTTACACAATGGAAGACAGGGGCAAAAAAACATTTTGGCGTACGAAAATAAAACCAGTGCCGCACTCAACTTCAGTTCGGAGTTGCAAGATGCACGCTTCTACGCATGCGTCAAAACTGGCGCGTGCGCGCGTGGCACGCGAAGCATTTCATGATTTCGCAGAGAGATGCACGAGGGAGCCACACGCAGACGACAAGACACTAGAAGATACAAACCTTGGCTGAATACCTTCAAGACCTCGTCTTGCAACTATAATGTACGTCTGCCAGAGCCTCAGATCCTCATCAACAGCCGAAGGCTGCGGGTTTCATAAGGATTTACACCTCACAAACAGACGTTGCTAATCAGTAGTACTGATCGAAATGCACGTCAGTGTTTCGACGAAAACAGTGGATTAAACTGAAGCCCGGACAAACATGCGATCGCATGTTTGTCCGAGCTATAAATCCACTGTTTTCGTCAAAACATAATAATAATAATAATAATACATAGTTCTTGTATAGCGCTGTTCTCCAGGAAAACACTGGACTCACTGCGCATGCCCTTTCTCTCTCAGACACACACAAACAGACAAACATATGCAGTTTTGACCTACGTCTGATTTATAAACAAAGTATGTTGTAATGCCGGCTGTCATCAGTGAAAACGGCAGAACCTATGCACTAGACACTGGACGATAGGTACAATATTGGCTTTAGCCGAATAACTTCATGACTGCGTCCTGCAAAAGACCATAGTCTGAATGAGGTGTAGACAATCAGGAATCCACCCCCGCAACCTGCGGGAGCTCACGAGGATCTATACTTCTCTGGCGCAAACTGAAATTATAGTATTGAACACGAACTGAAACTAAAGAACAAGACACCCGGCCGAAGATACTCAAAAAATATTTGACAACTTCGCCTAGCTCGGGAGAACAAAATCACCCTAATGATTTTTGACTGCAAGGTACTCACATACACTACTGTGAACCGCTGCATCTTGCAAGGGTTTATGGGCATCTATTCCTCAAACAGAGAAAAGGGGTTCGTTGTAGGACGCAACAGAGGACTCGATAGCCTGAAGGCAAAGTTTCTATGCAGTGTGCTGAGCAATTGAGACTCTACTGAAATATGATCATCGACATGCGTCTGGGACAATTCATTATTGAGCAAATTGAATGTCATGTTGGATGTAATTCCACGGCAGCACACTGACAGGCCGTTGCACATGACAGTGAATCCTTTTCACTATATGGACACCTGACGACTGTATGCGTCTATTTCAACACAGCCAGTCTGCAAGAGGTTTAGATCCTAATGATCCATTGTAGGACGCGTCCTGTAAGGACGCGTCGTACGAGGTATCATTAGGATCTAAGCTTTTGCTGATTTGCTGCGTTGCCTTTGGTTCATTGCAAATAATTTTGGCATTATCAACTTAAGAGACTGAATGGAAATAAGCATTATAAAACAGAGGGGCTAGAAAAACTGCGGGCCTTAGTTAGCCTAAAAGCTGAATTAATGACTCATGTCTGGTTCACACGGTGAGACGCGTCTATGATTTGTTTTCACAGTCAAGTTGCGGTTTTGAGAGAGAGAGAGAGAGAGAGAGAGAGAGAGAGAGAGAGAGAGAGAGAGAGAGAGAGAGAGAGAGAGAGAGAGAGAGAGAGAGAGAGAGAGAGAGAGAGAGACAGAGAGACAGAGAGACAGAGAGAGAGACAGAGAGAGAGAGAGAGACCGTGTACTTGTCACGCCAGCGGGCGGTTAATGCAGTTTCATGGGCATGGAATCCAGCTAATGAGGAGATCACAGATTTTCTCGTTTCTTCAATTTGTCACGAGAGTCTCTGAGTGAGCTCACAGCATTCCACCTTCAAGCAGCACGTATCCTCATCAAGCCTCTGCACCCTGCGAGGGGCTCACGAAAATCTTTGCCTCCTTCTGCCAAGAATGAACCTGATTTACGTCTGCATTCTCTAGAATAAAAACTGTCTCCTTTAGGCAATTTGTCATGATTAAACTTCCTTGCTTCCTCCGGCGCCGTTTGCACGTCTGCAAGAGGCATAGATTCACATGAGCCCCTGCCTTGGCAGGGGCTCATGAGAATCTCTGCCTCTTGCTTAGTAAGGATTGACACATCTGTAGTCCTCCCGCGGACGAAGTTGCTTGGTGTTTAGCAGGTGAGACTGTTGTAGGTAACCTCACTTCTCATCGTCATCAATGTCTTACCTTCGTGCCACCAGCCACACTACAACTGACCGTGCTCCCAGAGAGCAAAGGGGGATGGGACCGACGTCTGCTGCAGTGTCAACAAGAGAAATACATCCTCACGATCCTCCACATTTTACACGGGCTCATTATGATCTAAAACACTTTCCTGTTAATTGCTTGTGTTTTTAATGTCTGTAAGTGTAACTGCCAGGATTGTAAAATTCGAGGCTGGCGTTATAGAATAGGTTTAGAGGGGTTTTGGTGCTTTCTTGGTGTTTTTTTTGTGTTGTGGTTTGTGTTGCGTTTGTTTGTGTGTTTGTTTGGTTGGTTGGTTGTTTTTTGTGTTTGTTTGTTTGTTTGTTTGTTTGTTCTTTTCCTTTTTCGTTCTTTCTTTCCTTTTTTCCTTTTTCTCTCTTTCTTTCTTTCGTTTGTTTGTTTGTTTATTTGTTTGTTGCTTTTTTTTTGTAGTTTTGACGCGTTTGTACGTTCGCGCAGTTGCATGTTTGAATAGTGGTAAGCTGGTTGGTCGGCTGTTTGTTTGGTTGTTGGTTAGTTGGTTAGTTGGTTGGTTGGTTGGTTATTTTGGTTGCTCTTTTGTTGTTGTTTGGTTTGTTGGTTGCTTGTTCGATTGGGTGCAGTTGGTTGTTTTGCTGTGCTTTGATTTTCTCGGTTGGTTGGTTGGTTGGTTGGTTGGTTGGTTGGTTGGTTGGTTGGTTGGTTGGTTGGTACTTATCAAACTACCTTCTTGCACAACACTCTCTTTGGTTGTGCTATATAGTAATCGCGGTAAAGAAATCTCACTGAATGTTTACATTATTTCATCATGAACATTGGAAGGTGCGGCAAACAGTGACTTATGAAAGCGGCCCAAGCTCCCCCTAACGGCCGGCGGCAAGCAGCAATCGGGCTCCTGGGGCCAGTTGCATGAGAGAGCATTAGTCCTGTGCAAGCCACTAAGCAAGGTACTCCGCTATAGCTGAGCACCTTGCTTAGTGGCTGGCGCAGCACTAAGCTCTCTCATACAACTGGCCCCTGCTGCCTTTACATGTGTTCTGCCGGGGCGCCAATACATACTTCAGTGAGTTTAGAAGATGGAGCATTAGACACTGGCGGCACATTCCCTCATCCGTCTTGCCAGCAGCCGCGGCGAGTAAGATGTAAACTGTTGCGCAAAACATTCTTTAATAAATTCGCGACTTGCTGCAGCCGGATACGCGGCTTAAAGCCGTGTATCCAGATGCAGCACGTCGCGAATGAGTTAACGACCCCGTTTTCCTGCCACCACCACCATCAATGTCCTCACCCAATGTCCACACCCCACCACCTAAAAAATAAAAAATAAAAATAAAAATTTTAAAAAATAAAAAAATCTTAGACTGAGGAATGGGTGAAATCACTGTCAGTCAGCAAGTGATATAGATTCACTTGACACGAGCCCGTGCTATAGCAGGGGCTCATGTGAATCTATGTCTCTTGCAGGTGGAATAGCGCGGTTGGATTCAGGCTGGGTGGACTAGTACGACGTGAAAAGGACTTAAACTAAGCTGAAAAAAAAGTGATGAGAAGCTGATGGATTTTGGCATCTTGCTCCTGAAAAAGGAAAAACGCGTGGTTAGTCCTAGAGCAGCTCCCCGACCCCCCCCCCCCCAACACCCCTCCCAAATGCCCCCTTCCCCCCACCTCATCTTGTTTCTTTGATGCTGTTTTTCAAATAATATGTTTGTTGTGTTTATGTAGGCCTAAATCAGTGCACTGTTAATGATTTTTTTGTGTGTGCGTGTTTTGGTTTTCGACAGTTAAACTAATTTTCGAGCGTGCCGGCGTTTGTGTCCATGTGTCACAGAACTTGAATTCAATTCAACACGAATAAACACAATATTCGTATACATTAAAACAATATGCATAGCAAATAAACTTATTTGCATTCGCCCTGAAAAGCGCAAAGACCAAAGACAAAGAGTATGATCAAACATAAGTCGCGACTTAAAGAATACGTAGGCCTCACTCTCTCTCTCCGTATAAAAACGTTTCATCATCATCATCATCATCATCATCATCACCTCTCTCTCTCTCTCTCTCTCTCTCTCTCTCTCTCTCTCTCTCTCTCTCTCTCTCTCTCTCTCTCTCTCTCTCTCTCTCTCTCTCTCTCTCTCTCTCTCTCTCTCTCTCTCTCTCTCTCTCTCTCTCTCTCTCTCTGTGGGGGAGGAGGGGGAGGGGGAAGTGAATCTGTTTAGCACAATGTTTACTTGCAAGACCGCATTTTAGCACACTGGCTCCGCCCTAACAAACTGCTGAGATATAAAAGTTCTATAAATGTTCTAGAGTGGTGCAAGAATAGATTGAGATGGAGAATATTACCAACGTCAGCAATCGCTCATTTCAAAGAAAGGTTAATGCCCAAAAACACAACCTCGACCCAAACGAACTCAAGAACTACCGCCCAGTCTCCAATCTCTCTTTCCTGTCCAAGCTTCTTGAGAAGGTTGTCCTCAACCAACTCAACCTCCACCTCGCCGACAACAACCTCCTCAGTCCCTTCCAGTCTGCCTATCGCAAACATCACAGCACTGAAACAGCCCTTCTACATATCCTTAACGACCTGCTTCTCTCCACTGACTCGGGCAACATCTCCCTTCTTACGCTACTCGATCTCTCTGCCGCCTTCGACACCATAGACCACTCTATCCTCCTCCACCGCCTTCACCACTCCTTTGGCATCACTGACTCTGCTCACTCCTGGTTCTCTCCTACCTCTCCGACAGACAGCAGTCCGTCACCATCGACGGCGTCTCCTCCAACCCAGTCAGGCTCTCCTGCGGCGTTCCACAGGGGTCCGTCCTGGGCCCGGTCCTTTTCACACTCTACACCTCCCCCCTGTCCAACATCATCCAGTCTCACCACATACACCACCACCTCTACGCTGACGACTCACAACTACTAGACAAAGACAAACTCGACAACACTCATACACTACTGACTCGCACGGCTGACTGCTATGAAGACGTGAAAAACTGGATGACAGCAAACAAGCTCAAACTGGACGACGACAAAAACGGAAGCCATGCTGGTAGGCACTCGCCAGAAACTTTCCCAGCTCCCTCCATCTCTCCACCTTCAACTCGAAAGCACCCCCATCTCCCTCTCTGACTCGGTCAAGAACCTTGGCGTTATCCTCGATTCCTCTCTTTCTATGACCAGCTTCGTCTCCGCCACGGCCCAGGCATGTTATTTCCACCTCCGCCGCATCAGTCAGATCAGAAAATACCTCACTGCCGAAGCTGCCACCAAACTCGCTGTCTCTCTCATCTTATCTCGCATCGACTACTGCAACTCTCTCCTTTCTGGCCTTCCTCACTCCACCACTCTCACTCTCCAGCGCGTCCAGAACAATGCTGCCCGCCTCGTCCTCAGAAAGAAAAAATCCGACCACATCACTCCCCTGCTCAAGCTCCTTCACTGGCTCCCCCATCCCCCAACGCATCCAATACAAGATTCTGTCTCTCTGCTACAAATCCCTGAACAACTACGCTCCTGCCTATCTCTCCAACTTACTTCACCCCTACACTCCTCCCTGCTCCCTCCGCTCCACCTCCGACCCTCTCCACCTCCTCATCCCCCGCACCAAACTCAGAATTTCGGCCCCCACTCCTTCTCAGTATACGGTCCATCTACCTGGAACACTCTCCCACTCTCTCTCCGTCAGAAACACTCGCTCTCCTCCTTCCAGTCCGCCCTCAATACTCATCTCTTTCAACAGTTCTAGCACTGTATCACCACACTCCCCACCCCAAGCTGACCGTCGTCAATGTATCTTCACTATTTGTGTTACGTGAGTCATTGTCTAAAGCGTGTGCATCCGTGTGCGAGTTGTGAGTGCGCGCTTAGAGTTATAATTATTATAAGATAAGCGCATTATAAATACCGTAATTATTATTATTATTAAACCGGACCAAACCATGAGCTATTACTCTGCACACGACGCGTGTAAACATTTAGTTAGCAATAACCTGTACGCATGGACGGATCCACACACAATTCACAACCCTCAAGGGGGTGCAACATTCTTCAGTCTGATGTCTCAGTTTCCGAGGTGCTGAGTGGCAAGGAAATCGAGTTGGTCTCTGCCTAGAAAGAGGCGTAATTTCTCATGAGGCCCTGCGGCTGCAGCCGCAGGAGTCTCATGAGAAACTATGCCTCTTGCATATGAGGTGGACTAAGTACAACGATCTCTTCTGATGTTCTGGCAATTACCTTTCTGTCTTGGCAGCGCCACGTTTGTGGGAGCTCGGCGGATGCAGTCTCTCTCGCGAAACGCCTGTCCATCATATGAGAATGATAGTCCTAGGCCTCTTTGTCATGTTTACAACACGATAAATTGTTCTGTAGTCCCTACCTTTGTTGGTTACTGTTGCAGTTGTTTTTGCCGCAGCTCAGTGATGTTATTGTTGAGGTTATTTTTGTTGTTGCTATTGTTGCTGTTGTGGTTGATGTTGTTGCTGTTGTCGTTGTTGTTGTCGAGCCGGTTATGCATGCGTCTGGGATCTGTAATCTGGGAAATCTTCCAAACGTCCGTAAGCCTGCATCCACTCCACCCCTTCACAGCATTAGGAATAAATTTTCATTAGGTAATGCACTTGTATTATTCATTTATTTATTTATTCATTCATTTATTTATTTAAGACAGTTGTTATGTGTATTAATACTCTGCCTTGGAAGTGGATTATTAGCCCTCATTGCAAGAGGAGATCATTCTTCGCAAAATCTTTATTAGTTATTCTTATCTTTATTCTCCGCAAAACTAGTTTACAATAAAGAGATAAACAGTGCCGGTAAATTCATGCACAAGGGAGTTAACAACAAAGGGGCGCAATTCTCACAGGAGTAAGGGTTTCGCGTCTATGACTACACTGATCTGCCGTTAATCAGTATCGCGTGCAAATCGCTACACTTGACCAACAGCGTAAAAAAGGGAGCGTTAGATCAAGTGCAGATGAAAGACGAAGTGGTTGTAGCATGGCGTAATCACTCAGTTCTCTCCATCTGTAACTGACATTCATAGATTCTCATGCGCTTCTGCAGCCTCATGGGTCCATGAACATTGTTGCCTCTCTTGCTTGTGAATGTTCTTCAGTTCAAGCGTGATTGTGGTCAGTTGTGGCCGGCGTAATCTAATCACTCAATTTTCCATCTGAAAGAGGCATAGATTATCATAAGCCCCTGCAGCCGCAGGGGCTCATGAGAATCTATGCCTCTTGCTTGTAAAAGTCAAGGCGCCCATTTACTGAAATTGTTCCTTAGGACAAGGATGTCATCGAACTGAGTTGGTGGAAACTTGCTCAGTTCGTGTTCATCCGATCCTCCCTATAGTGGTTAGTAATGATTATGGCAGGCGAGAGCGTAGATCTTCTAGAACAGAGCGTAGACATGATGCCGCTCAAGATCCTTTCCGGACGTACACAATCATTAGTATGGATCCCTCTTGGACGCCGACTGTCCGTATGCAACTGCAAGCCGATAAGCAGCGACTGATCAGCCTTCCCGACCTTGTTCTGGTGCATGTAAATGACACCCATTGCAATATGCATCAGTGAACTGTATACACATACTCTTGATGGATGGATGGATGGATGGATGGATGGAAGGGGGTAACCAGTGTGGGCAGTGGACTGTATAAACCATCAGTAAGGTGTCGTTCCGGTCAGTTCCCTGGACCATAATCAGGACGGACACAAGAATTTCCGACACAGATGTCCGCGTCCCAGCTCGTGGCACGCTGACCCAAACTGAAAGCCGCGCAAGTTGACCCCCGCTTAGTATTTCTTTCACACGCAGTCACGTCTCCAACCTACTTCCATCTCCAAGAGGCATAGATTCTCATGAGCCCCTGCATTCGCAGGGGCTCATGAAAATCTACGCCTCTTGCTGACTAAAATCAGCCCGGCCGTTCCTCAAATTGAGGGTGCTGATGATTTATGCGTGCAGCAGTTTACAACGCTATCTGCGGAAGATAGTTCCACATTGCAAGAGGCACAGATCCTCATGAACCGAAAAACTTGAAGGGCAATGTGAAGAAAATCGTTCATATGCACTTGTATCTACACTGATGCCAAGCGTTGGAAGATATTTGCGTTCAGTTCAAGCGACCTTGGCCGGCGCCAGTCCATGTTTTCACGTCCACGATGACTCCTTGTGATGAAAGGCAGAAGTATCTGTAGCATCGCCAAAAGACTTCATCAGATCATCAGATTATCTGTCTTTTCTTTTCAAGATCAGCTGCATGGATTCACTTTAAATTTATGTCGGTCGTCTGTGTACCATGTATTCACTTGTAGAATAGAACCTGTTTTGACGAAGCCTGAAAAAAGTGACTTTAAAAGAAAGATGCTATCTCAAGAGAAGTAACTGAGGACTAAAAGGGCTACGGCCACCTAAATGACGGTCTTTAATGACAGGTAATCTGTCAAGTGGGTGGTCGCTCAAACAGGTTCTGCCTTTGTACCTCACTGTTAGATGGAACGTCTCGATGGCTTATTTTGCCATCGTACATTCGTTTTTGGTTTCATTATGCAAAGACAAATTTCGAATCCGGTCTTACTATAAAGTATTTTGAATTGAACTAAATTGAATTGAACTGAACTGAATTGAATCGAATTGAATTGAATCAATGGAATTGAATTGAATTGTAAACAGGGAGACACAGATCCTCATAAGAAGCCCCCTACTCGTTTATGCCTCAGGAACATGTACCACAGGTCACAGGAAACCAACTGTACGATTTATGTCCCCTGACGGCTCCGAGCGTCACTAGGTAGGCGTGTGTATTGGAGACATAACTCGTACAACCAATTCCCTGGGACCTGTTGTGCTGGTTTTTGCGAGGATAGCAAGAGGCATAATTCTGATGAGCCCCTGCAACTACGGAGGCTCATGAGGATCTGTGCCTTTTGCAGCATGTGGAAGTTTTGCAGAAGCCTGTGATATATACGATCTCTGACTCTAATGGGGTTCAGTAGTCAGCTCTTATTTACAACTTGTGAGTGACATCATGCACAGGATCATTTTCAGTGCTGTAAAAGTCCCTTTACCAGTCACCTTTCATCTGTAAGAGACATAGACTCACATTATCCCCTGCATCTGCATGGGTTCCTCCACATACTCCTTCTGTTTTGCATCGTCTAACTTATCCATCAGTTTAAAAAAATCTGTTTTGAAATTACCTTGCATTCAACAAAATGGCATATGCCAAAGATAGACTCACATGAGGCCCTTGCATTTGCAGGGGCTCATGAGAATCCCTGTCTCTTGGTGTCAGTGATCGACCTCGTTTACTTCCTCAGATAGAGGCAGTATTCTGAGTTGCAGCCCACCAAATAATAATTAACAAGCGCTTTCAACCCTCGCGGCCGTGTCTAAATAATCTCTGGTCAGCGAAGAACTTTCAAATCGCTTTTAAAAAGAAATACTCCAAAAGCCAAGAGGCTGAGAAGTTCTGGGCCTCAGCAGTTTTGTTTGAGATGAAATTAACTTACGGTCTTCAAGAAAGATTGACAATTCCAGATGATTCACACGCACTTCAAACTAAAATGTAACAGCAGCAGTATATTATCCTTCAGAACAATGCTAAAATACAATCTGCTTCACTTATATCCTTAGACCGTGTAATCACCGGATCGTAGTCTAAACAATCGTATTCATAGCCAGAAGTAGCACCCTAATGCAAACTGCCGGAACACAATGACCATTACCCAAATGCAAGAGGCATGGATCCTCATAAGTCCACGCAGGTGCGGGGGCTCATGAGGATTCATGTCTCTTAATGACGCCACTTTATATTCATGTTACTTGGACGTATGGGCCTCTTTGGCGTTAAATTCACCAAGATTTCAGAAACACAATCTGCGCCCACTGGCTGTAAATAGATCTAAATAGGGTTAATAATAAGAGTAGCTGGTTCAGATTGGTGCCGAGCTTGCAAAATGGGCGCTCAGCAAGAGGTACAGATTATCCCGACCCCTACGACTGCATGGGCTCATAAGAATCTATGTCTCTTGCAGGTCGACAGCGACTGCCATGCGTCCAGGCGGCACTGGTTCCGTGTCGTCACGCCTCGCTGACCGCAAAACATGTGCAGGTGGCACGGTACCGGTCCAGTCCAGAGGACGCCATCACAAAACTAATTATAAAGACCCTCATGCATCGGTGCTGCCTTCAGAGGCCGATGAGGATCTTCAGTCCTGCTTGCAAGGCCGCGCAGATCAATTTACATCCCTTTTCTCTAACAGACGAAGCCCTATGGGTCTAGTTCATAGTTCATAGTTCTGGATTGCTAGTTCATAGTGCCGCACTGGACTGACCGACAGGAGAGGGGTCACTAAATGGTCCGCCGAAGAACAGTTAGTTTGACTGCAATCTGTCCTGGCAGGCCATTCGCCGTTTAGTGCACTCCCATCCCCTCACAAGCCACAACCCTCCGCCGACTCCCTCAGGGCGTGTAGCTGTACAGTGATGCTGTTTAGACCTTTGTTGAGTTTGTTGTTGTTGTTTTACCGTATGGAGCACAACCAAAGAGAATTTTGTCACAATGAGCATACCGACCAACCGACAAAATCAAAACTAAAGCAAAGTAAAGCAAAGTACACACAATCAACCAACCAACCAACAAACCAATCAACCAACCAACCAACCACCCGACTAACCAACCAGATATTATATTATGTACCCACTCCATAAGTTTTCCCTTCTTTGACACATGTATTGATATATTGTATAACAAACAAATTAATATTCATGGACTTGCTAGCGTATACTTTCCTTCCCAAAATCCCTTGCGCACCAAGAAGACTGGATCTTGCTGATACTTGGATTTTCAAAACGGAAACGCGAAATATGCTCACACTGCAACATCAACGCGCTCCTTGTGTGTAGTAGTAATGACATACTTCTTAGTGTGTATGAATGCTCGAAATGTTTAGCCTATAACACACACGAACGGAGAAAAGACGCCAGGAAACGTGCGAATCGGGCTCGACTGACAAGTGAAATTGACGAGATGTCAGCTGGCGATCGACAACTTGCGAAAAGAATAAAATAAACAAAGCTGCTGGCATTTTCCGCAATTATGCGTGATCTAGTTATAAGTAGAATTTACTTAGCAACACGCACGGTTATACAATGCACTGATGTCTTCCTAGTCAGTGACTGCGTTACGAATCGAAACGGTTCGGACAGCGATGTGCGGCCGTCTGCCATGCATGTGTTTTGTCTGGGGAACACCGCAATCAGCCGCAAAATGAATGACGCGAGGCATAGTTTTGTTTTGGACTGGGTACATAAATTATATTGAGCAACAATTTTGTTTGATATAGTGCCGATAAACAGACAGATGTGATTACTTGACTCGAATCAAATGTCCAGTCGTCTTCGACTCGGACATTTTGATTCGAGTCTTGTAATCACATCTGACTGTTATCGCACTACATCAAGCAAAATGTTGCTCAATATAATATAATATTGAGCAGCGGCATTTTGCTTGATATCAGTAGTGCCGATAACACTGCGGCAGATGTGATTACGAGACCCGAATCAAAATGTCCTAGTCGTAAGACGCGGAGGACATTTTATTCGGGTCAAGTAATCACATCTGTCGGTTATCGGCACTATATCAAGCAAAATGTTGCTCAATATAATTTATGTACCAAGTCCAAAACAAAACATTCATTTTGCAGCTGATTGCGGTGTTCAGACAAAACACATGAATGTCCGGCGGCAGACGACTGCATATCAGTGTCGACTTAGCGCGTAGATTTCGTCTGTCTATGAGCACATCCAGTGCTTTGTATAACCGCGTGTGTTACTGAGTAAATACTACTTGTTACTAGATCGCGCATAATTGCGGAAAATAACAGCAGGTTTGTTTATTTAGTTCTTTTCTCAGGTTGTCGATATCGCCAGCTGACATCAGTCGTGATGATCTCGTCAGTTTCACTAGTCAGTCCAGCGACTCGCACGTTTCCTGGTGTCTGTTTAAGCTTCGTTCGTGTTTGTGTATATGATGCAAATTTCGAGCGTTCGTACACTAAGAAGTATTTCATTACTGCTACATATAAGAAGCTTGTTAATCTTGCCGTATAAAATATAACGCGTTTCCGTTTTGAAAAATGCACGTCATCATAGTCAAGATCGAATCCTGGCGCGCAAGGGATTTTGGGAAGGGAAGTATATCAAACAAATTCATGAATATTAATTTGCTTGTTATACAATATATCAGTACATGTGTCAAAGCAAGGAAAACTTTATGGAGTGGGTACATACAAATATACAAACGTGCAAATGCGCACACGTAGAAACAAATAAACCTCAAAGTCAAACAAACAAACAAGCGAACAAACAAACAAAGACCTCATACAAGGGGAAAAAAAAATGTCAACAGAGATGTGCTAATGAATCTGCAGATCAATGATTAGACTGAATTGAATATGCAACATACGTAAGCTGGAAGAGAAGGGTGTTTAGAGCACCCAAAACCCTCCACCCTATTGGAGCGTTTAGCTATACATGCTGTGCATTCCCCCCCCCCCCCTCTCTCCCCCCCCCCCATCTCTCCCCTCCCTCCCCCGCGCCCTTCCCAAACCCCTGTTTGCACGGAGGAAAATGACCTATGATGATCACAAATAGAGAGAAAAAAACACCAAAAAAAAAAACCCAACACAACAACTCAAAAGTACGTCCCATGATCGATGCAGCCAGAACAGAATTCAAACAAAAAGAGGCATAATATTTTCATGAGCCCCTGCGACTGCAGGGGCTCGTGAGAATCTATGCCTCTTGCAGACGGTAGTGTCTGGGCATAGAGACAGAAAGATATTAGCTTGGACTGTCCAGACGCAGGGTGCATGCGCCATAGAAGATGTCTAGACTGATAGCGGCTCTGTTCAGTTACTAGCCTTGAGCATCACTCTTTTGCTCCGAAATTCACTCGGACACCACAAATGTCCAAAGAAGACGTTTACAGATTACTTTCTGTGTATCTAGAGCACTGATGTCCGTTGAATACATCGACCGATAAAATCAAACCTGGCTGAGGCAGTTTTGCAGCGCCTGAATTTATCAGAGTAATGCTAAACGGTCGCACTTCGTGAGGAATAGTTGTTCACAGTTTTCCTTATTTCTATGTTAGCTTCACACTAAATAAATATAAACAAATAAATAAATACATTTTTAAAAATATAAAACTGTAATGCAATGTTATGGAACGCGTGATGCCAGCTCCAGGGCGGGCATTGACTGCTATAATTGGAAAGGCAACGTGTTTTTTTTTTTTTTGTTTTGTTTGTTTGTTTGTTTGTTTTTGTCTTGCCCGCCTCAACAAAGATTTGTCTATAGAGCATGTGAGTAGGCACACATTTAACAGAGGTTTTCTACTGCCTTTTGTGCACATCGAAACTCTCCAATGTACGAAGAGCCAAAACAAAGTACTTAATTTTAAAACTTCAAATTTCATAAGGTTAGCCCTTTTATGGGTTTCTTTTTCCCCTGAGTCTTTTTCTTCTTCTTGTCGCTAGCTACGTAAATAAGAACGTGTATACAATTAACCCTTTTAGCCCCAAGGTCCCATTTCTCAAATTTGGGAGGTCAGTGTTGCCTAACGACTATGTACCAGTTGCAGGAGATGGATTGAAGGCGCCAAGCTAATCTGGCACTACCCTTGAATTATCATGGTCAATCCAACTCCTGCTGCAGGGCGTCGGGGCTAAATGGGTTAAGAAGATATGGCGAACAATATTAGCTCTTTCTTGGAGCAGGTCCCCGCTACGTGCGACTGCGGAGGCTCATGAGGATCTATGTCTCTTGCATTTTGTGGTGTTTGGAATGTATTTCGGCAGTGAAGCTGTTCAGTTCAGTTTAATAGCCTTTATATATCCCCTAAAACCCCTTCAAAAAGGCACAAATCAAGTGCAGTCAGGTCGACCCTACAACCGGGGATTTGTTAACCCACTTAGCCCTGACGCACTGCAGAGGGAGTTGGATCCACCTTGATAGTTCAAGGGCAGTGCCAGATTAGCTTTGCGCCTGATGGCCAAGCTAATTTGGCACCACCCTTGAATTATCATGGTTGATCCATCTCCTGCAACTGTACGTAGCTGTTACGTGACACCTCTAAACGTAGGGGAATGTGGCATTGGGGTTCAATGGGTTAAACTCGGAGGGTGGTTGAAACACCTCCCAAACATGAATCTGCCACACAGGTATTTGGAATGACATCAACAGCATCCGCATGTTATGATCAGGAAGTGGCTGGGAATCACTCAACCGTGCCCATAACTAGGGGTTGGCTGAGGACATTTGTTATTTGCTTTAAATTCATTGGCACATGGTTATTGTTAAACTCCTCGATCCCTCCCATGACCCTTAGTTCAAGATTGAGTTAACGCCTCACAAAGCTCCAGGACCGGCAGAATGGCTACTTAAGAATTACTTTGCTTTTTACCGCTAATCGTTTAACAAACACCTATTCTGTAAGAAAAAATGGTTTTAAAATTCAGGCGCTCTCTCAAGAGAAGCATTCAAAAACAAAAAAAGTGTCACCTGTCATTAAAGACCATCATTTAGGTGACTACAGCCATCTAAATGATGGTCTTTAACTTCTTCACTGCCATTGGACGTACATTTTTTAAAACAAAATCATTGTCAAATCAGCGTCAAAGATCCCCAGCCGTCCAATGAACACGGATACAACGCGCTTTCAGCAAGAGGCATAGATCTTCATGAGCCTCCGCAGTTTGCGGGGGCTTATGAGGATCTATAGCTCTTGCAGTTTTGCTGTGTGAGTTGCTCTCGGCAGTCAAGTAGTTAGTGACAGTTGACAAGAACAGTACTTTTGCGTGGTATGTTGGTATGGCACTCATGCACACAGGCTTAACTTATGGATTACAAAGGGAATAACTTGCCAGACATATTTCATAAATGACACTGACGGGCCTGGTGGATTTCATGAAAGTGGAGGTGTGATGAGTGTCGGAGAAATACACGTTCAAAGACACAAAGCTGCCTTCTACTCCGAGCAACTTGAATATCAGTAACAGAGACCAAAACAAGTCGAACACATTTATAGCCAGGTGTTTTGGCACGCGTGTCACCCGGAGGTAATAATCAAAAGACAAATGTGCGACGACAGTCCTTCACCCAACCCCCTGCAGGTGCAAGAGGCATAGCGATTTTCATGCAGGTGGTGACTCATTAGAGGCCATCATAACGTATCTAAAATACAGTCAAGTCTTCAATATTCGTAGGTCAGTTTTTTTCAACACTGACATCTATGAGGGCATCTCTCAGAGTACAGCTTAAGCTATTATAATTACTAATTTTATTTATGGAGTTCTGTTTAACACATCCTACCCCAGGATCCCCAAATTTTGAAGTTGCCCTCTGAAGGACTGTATGACAATTACTAGAGACAGATCGAACATGATAGTTCAAGGGTGGTGCCAGAATAGCTTGGCGCCTATGGGCACCAAACTATTCTGGCACTACCCCTGAACTATCATGTTCGATCCATGTATTGCTGTGCCGGTTTTTCGGGGCTGAATGAGTTAATAAAACAAACTGCGAAATAAAATTACCCAACGCACCGTCGAACTATTCAATAAGACCCCCAAAAAGACTGCCGAATTTTCCACATCGTGAGCAATGAATTCGAGAGCATAGAACACAAGAGGCATAGATCTTAATAAACACTTTTTGGATATCAGGTTGTACACAAATCTATGTGTGTCTTGTCGTTCATTTACGTCTGGGTTTTTTTAGTTGAGTATTCTGTTCCGTAAGCTATGAAGGAAGCCATTCTTATTGTCGCGGCATTAACATTTTTATGTTTCCCTAATACCCTACTCTACCGATTTGCCACCACTACAAGCTATAATGGTAAATTCTGGAAACCATCTTACAATGATTTTCCTGTCATCCGCCGTGAGAATGCAAGTGGTAAACTGACCATCAAGAGGCATAGATCCTCGTGAGCCCCCGCTTGCAGCGGGGGCTCATGAGGATCTATGTCTCTTGCAGCCAGACGTCTTTTATTGCAAGATGTCAAGGGGCCAGTGTTCTTCTCAGAGACCATGGGAGATAAAGAGAGATTAAACCGTCAATTTATCGTTGTTTTATGGATGCTTACCTCATAAACTGTATCGATATCCCAGCATGCATGACTGTGGGCGGTAAGGTCTGGGCGGACGCAGACGACACACTCAGTCACCCCGTCACGCTTGACTAACTTTTGTCTGAGACATTCGTCTGTGCCCCCCAATTGAATATCAAATCATTGTTTTATTTGCTTTGACTATTCTTATTGTCTAGCCGTTGACCTAAATCATGCAGTCCCAGATATAGAAGTAATGTTGAGCTTGCGTGTGTGGGTTGGGGTGGGATAGTTACAGGGGGGGGGGGGGGGGAGGGGGGCATATACTGTGTAACGTTTCCTTTTTTAGGAGTTTGGACCCCTTCCCCCCCCCCCCCACCCCCTCCCCCCCCCTTTTTTTTTTGAAGAATGTAGAATCTTCTTGAGAGTGCGGAACCACCGCCCCCCCCCCCCCTCCGCTGCACCCCCCCCCCACTCCACTCCCACCCGCAGCATGTCTCGAACATTAACTTTATTAACCGCGTATAGAAACAACCAAGGAAAAAAAAAAGAACACGCTCAATATACAAGAAGAACTAGCTTGTTTCCATGCGGATACGCAGCAAATAAACTGTATTTTGCACGCTTGACAATCACCCTTTTGGTCTGGAACGAGTATTCGTAATCACTACGACTCGAATGAAGGAAGGGGGAGGGGGGGGGGGGTGGTGGTGAGGGAGGTGGTGGTTAATTCTCTATTGCGCACGCGCACCCGTATTTTTTTCCCTCCAAAGCGCAGTACGGACATCAAAGTGTCAGTGAGACCATTATCATTTGCGTCACATTCTAGGGTTTTGTTACACACAGTTTGATGGCCAAATTCAAGTGCCCAGCATTTTTCGCCTTCCCTTCTGGTTTTTTTCTCACATTCTCCTCTGTACTTCATTCCCCTTGCAGTGCCGCCGGCTACTATGTGGGGACTAGTTGTGGCGCGCGCGCGCGTGTGTGTGTGTGTGTGTGTGTGTGTGTGTGTGTGCGCGCGCGCGCACGCACGCCCTTATTTTTTCTCTCCGCATTAGTATAAATTTGCCCTATGTATACCTTTCTCCACCCCCCCTCCCCCCCCTCCCCCCCACCCCTACCCCCCTCCCGGCCCAACTAATTTTTCACGGTCGGAGAAGTTAATCCTTCAGCGGTCGGTAGCGGCTATCAGTTGTCACGATGATTCCTGCAGCTGACATTTCCACGAAAAGCGCTGCCGACAGCAAAATGGTTAAGCTATAGAGCCCTATACACCTGATAACAATACATGACTAGACCATGACAATTTAAGGGTAGTGCCAGAATATCTTGGCGCCTCTTGGCGCTCAAGCGGGTTATTCTGGCATGGCACCGCCCTAGAACTGTCATGTTCCCTCTGGCTCCCAAACTGTAAAGCTGTCATCAGAGAACAAATCACAGATTCGACCTTACGTCTTATAGCGTCAAGTTAACCCTTTGACTGCCAGTGGACATAGATTGTGTGATTTTTAAAAAATACAATACAACTTTATTGTCTGTTCGAGTCAAAGCACGAGAGAAATTTGCCTTTTGGCTCGTCATAAAATAACAATATAAGACACGAATAAACACTACAAGAACATTCCATGAAAACTGTCATTGCAGCAATCTATCAAAAGCAATCTGTCACAAGATGGGAGGTAATGATTAGATCACACATATCACGGCGTTATAAACAAGAGTTCAAAATCGAGACAGCAGTTTGAATAAAAGACTTCTTAAAAACATTCTTTTTGGCAAGTGGCATGTTGAAACGTCTGCCTGATGGTAGCATTTGAAACTGATCAGATAGTGGGTGACGAGAATCATTGACAATGCTAGCAGCTATCCTCGGGACAGCTCTATGGTACAGAACATCTAATGGGTACTGTCCTAGGCCAATGATCTTCCCAGCTGTTCTGACGATACGTGCCAGTCTGCCCCTGTTTTTCATACTGAGGTTGCCATACCAAGCAGTGATGTTAAAAGTCAGTATGCTTTCAATGAGGTTTCTATAAACGGATTCTAAAACCTTGGAACTGACATCAAAACTTCTCAGTTTCCTAAGAAGGTACAGTTTGTCAGTTTTTTTTCACAATCAGATCGGTAATCATTGTAACGTCAACGTCAAAGGAGAATGAATACAAATCGGGGTCAGCAAGAGGTATAGATCCTCATGAGCCCCAACAACTAAGGGGGCTCATGAGGATCTATGCCTCTTGCACTTGATTCTGTTCTGTTTTCCTCTGCGGTGAAAGGGTTAAACGCGAATATCTCTCGACCTGAAGACGCGTACGCAGATGAAGCATAGCTCTACCAGCTACTGACATAATTCCTCTTGAACCTTTTACAGCTGCAGTAGATCATGAGAATGAATGTCAGGCGGATCTGGATTGGGGGGCGGGGGTGGGGGTGGGGGTGGTTCCAGCCCCTTCCCCCTCTCCCTGGCTCAAAAGCAGTTTGAAATGTTCTGTTGCGAGTTTGGACATATCCTCTCTCCCCCCCCCACCCCCCCCCCAACCTCTTTGTTGAATTTTGCGACCAGCGGTGATAAGGTCCTTACACCCCCCACCCCCCCCCCACACACACACCTTTCTTTGTAATTGGGGTATTTTTGAATCAAAATCGGGTCCCTAGTGGCGCCTTCTATCTCAGGTTAACTCATTTGCGGCCAGCCACATCCGGATGAGCGGCATAAGCCGCGTATCCGGATGCGGCTGGCCGCGAATGAGTTAAATGTCGCGAACAAAAGTTAGACACCCCAGCCCCCTCCCGGCTGGCAGTAACGAATCCGCTCCTGACTTGCTTACAGTTTTGCTTATAGATTTTGTAGAATCAATGTTTGCTTGCACTTTGTAGAACTGAAAACGGAGAGTGCTGAGGGGTTGGGGTGAGGGATGGGGGGAGAGGGAGTGACTAGATGGTGGGAGTAAGGTCAGGCAGTAGGCATTGCCAGCGCGTTTTTCTTTTTGACAGACACTTTGCGTTCTTTGCAGCGACAAATGCGCTCTCTGGTTACAAAATGTTTCTCGCTCTACAGATAACACCGATAGTGAAAGTTATGTTTTCCCTCAAGTCAGTCGACAGTGTTCGCACGCCTTCTTCAACAATAGCACCCCCCCCCCCCCCCTCCACATGCTGCTGATAGTTATGAAAATCAATCAATAAATAAAAAACGCAAATATAAAAACCCGGCGACTTTTTTCTTACCCTCGATTCACTCTCAATGGCTATTTGTAGTCATTTTTTTGATCAAATGCTATTACTAATTGAAAAACAGTATCTCTCCCTATCTGTCTCTTCCCGCCTTGTGTTGGCCTTATCGCCTGCTCGGCGTTAAACCCAAATAGATAACTAACCTATCTGCCTCTTGTCAGTCCGTCAGTCAGTCTGTCTGTCTGTCTGTCTGTGTGTGTCTCTCTCTCACACACACATCCTAGTTCCGGACAAACAAAAGTTGCATTAACTTGTTTAACTTGTTTATTAGTATCACACTGCATTGATTGGAACACTAAAATAATTCTCTGCAGGTATGTGTATGACGAAACATGCCCAAAACCACACACAAGCATACATACGATAATGGAATATATATTTTTTTAAAGTCGCAATTAACAGGATACAATGCATGAGAGTTCACAGAAAAAATGACATGGTCACATCCAAGTAGAGTTTTTTTTACCTGTCCACAGGTAGAGAGGTTCCTTGTCCACACTTACGTCATTCTATTCTGAGATCGCGCTGTACAGCAATATATATATATATATATATATATATATATATATATATATATATATATATATATATATATATATAACACGGTAGTTCAATGGTGGTGCCAGAATAGCTTGGCGCCTTTTGGTGCAAAGCTATTCAGTCACCACTCTTGAGCTACCATGGTAGAAATGTCTTGTCTCCAGAATTGTAATGTAGTCTTCAGGAGACGCCTATCAAAGTTTAGGCATTTACTTTTGGTTTCAACATTGATGCTGTAGCTTTGTGTCTTTCGTTTCAATGTGTTGACTCAACCGAAACGTGCCGCGTACGGATATGCGGCTGTTCGCCGCATATTCGTATGCAGCACTTCTCGAATGTGTTGACCCACACAGCTCTGTCACTACAGGACATGGATCGACCATGGCAATTTCAGGATAGCGCCAAAATAGCGGCATCTGAACTATTCTGGCACCCGTCGCCTTTGAACGTTCATAAATGATCTGTAGTCACATCTGTGGTATATAGTCTTTACAGGGCAAGTCCAAATGATGGTATGCACAAGCTATTCTGGCATCACCCTTGAACTATCATGGTCGATCTGCGTCCTGCACTGCAATGCAGTCTTCAGAGGACAAAGGCGAAGTTTTGGGATTTCGGTGTTTAAAAAAAAAAAGAAGAAATATGCAGACGTAATATAACAATAATAATAGTAATACTGGTTATTATATAGAAGCAACGAAGACAATGCCAATTAAATACCACTACATACCTTGGTAAATTACATTATGTTTAACTCCTTGAGTGTGACGATACAACTCAGTGGAAGAGACGTGTCTCCACAATACGACAAACGGTATCATCAGCACTAGTCAGTGCTTTACAATAGCATACGAAAATAGGTAGCGTATGTGAGAAGATAGAGCGCGCAAATATACAAACATAAAGGCCCAAAAAGTGTGTAGACAAGGCCATCGCAGTAACGACAAATGAACCACAGGCACGTGACAATTGCGTGTTGGTATATGTGCGAAATGCGGTTTCTACCAGTGGCATTGCGGACTCGAGCCTCTTCGCGCACGGTACACATACTCAATATCAGGTCTACACTACCCCTTGTCGCCATGATTCCTGCAGGAATCATCGCGCCAAAAACCGCTACCGACAGCCAAAGGGTTGAGTATGTGTACCGTGCGCGAGAAGGGCCGGCTGACTCGCAGAAACTCTATTTTGTAAATCTACACGCACTCGTCAGACGCCTACGAAATGAACAATGCGATTCATCAAATTTACAAAGAGACAAAGAACAAAACAATATAAATGTAGAAATGTTGTAGTTGACATCATCAAGAAAGACGGAATCACGTCTCAAACCGAATGAAAAGATTCATAATATAACTTGTAAAATAAGGCACGCACGCACAAACGCAAACACAAACGCGGATTCCACAAATGAAAGAGGCCACACCGACAAAACAACTCATTATTCAATCCAATCCGGCCTCTCCTCGCTCTACGGGTGGGGTGTGGGAAGTTAGGGGTGAATGGGGGTAAGGGAGGGGAGGGGGTATCGCACAGAAATTTAACTTGAATGCAGTTGCACAGAGCGCCGAGTATTTGAATGACGTCCGAAAAATTTAACTCATTCTGCCCGCGACACACCACAGCAAGAAATGGCTCGACCATGATAGTTCAAGGGTGGTGGCAGAATAGCTTGGCGCCTATAGGCGCCAAGCTATTCTACCACCACCCTTAAACTATCATGGTCGATCTGCCTCCTGAATTGTAATGTAGTCCTCAGAGGATAACTCCAAAATGTGGGTATTTCGTACCTCGGGCACAATGAGAAACTATTCTTTGCAACCATCATTTACACATCCGAAGTGAAAACAACGGTGTTTAGGTCAGTGATAGTGGGAATCTCACTTTCGCGATTTAAGACCTTATACTACGAACAAAAGCGAGTAGGATACGGTTTTAACCTACTCCGGTGTAAAATCTTATCTCATTCGCGGCCAGTCGCATTCCGGCGGAGGCGGCTGGCCGCGAATGAGTTAATGCTCGATGTATTGCGCCTATACAAGTAAGAAAGCGAAAGAGAAATTTCGTAGCACTCATGATACACATAAACAAGCAAGAAAACACGAACTCGCGCACATCACACCGGGTGTAACTAAACAAACAAGACAAAGAACAATTAATTGCAAATGGGACTAAAAAATGATAAAATATTCGGTAAAGCATTGAGTTCAGTTATTAGCAACCGGCGTTTACTGTGACTGACGAAATTCGAAGTATTTTTATATTGCCAGTAATACGGGCAGTCGGTGTCCAAAAGGGATCCATCCCGCTAATGATTGTGTACGTCCGGAAGGGATCTTGAGGATCATTCTACACTTTCTACTAGAAGATCTACGTTTTCGCCTGCCATAATCATTACTAGCCACACTATTGGGAGGAGTCGAATGAATACGAAACTGAGCAAGTTTCCACCAACTCAGTTCGATGACATCCATGTCAGTAAATGGGCGCCTTGACTTTTAGAAGCAAGAGGCATAGATTCTCATGAGCCCCTGCGGCTGCAGGGGCTCATGAGAATCTATGCCTCTTGCAGATGGAAACCTGAGTGATTAGATTACGACGACCACAACTTACCACAATCACGCTTGAAACTGAGGAACATACATACGCAACAAGAGAGGCAACACTGTTCATGGACGGGACCCATGAGGCTGCAGAAGCTCATGAGAATCTATGCCTGTTACAGACTGAGAGAACTGTAATTAAAAATAATTTGCTTTGTAATAGTGTAATAGTTATAAAAATGTAATGAAAACGTGTTTGTGAGTCAAGATTATTCGAGACGTACCGCATTCAGCCAAATGCGCGGCTGTATGGCGCGTATCTGGATGCGGCACGTCTCGAACGAATAAACCAATCAATTAACCAATTAACACATTCGAGGCGCCCCGCAAAAATAGCACAGAAAGTGTCGTATAGCGTTGCCGGCGGCTGTATTCTTTGCTTCAAGCGATCCTCAGGAAATACCTGTAAAAGGCTTTTTGGATCGTCGAAAATGTAAATTAGTCGTAAAAATATGGCAACTTCTGTTTTTTTTTCTTTTCTTTTTACAACCACATTAATAAGTGTTTGTTGTTGGTTTTTTAAAAAAAAATATATTTTGTAGTGTGCCCACAGGAAATACCGCAGAACAGATTTTTATATGGTTTCGTCGTAGAAACTTTAGAGTCCACGGGCATGGGATGATCGAAAACCGATCACCATAACACAGGTAGTAGAAAATAGCACCAGCCATTTTTCTAAAATCCCTCTTATAGAAGTGATCAGTTTTACAATAGTGACCAGTCACATAACGATCATCCCTTGCCCTGTGATTGGGGCACTGAACTGCCAGTTCCGATTTGGAATGCTTTGTAAAAGATGTATACTCAAAACAAGCCGTTGATCACAAGTAACTCTAAAAATCTTGGGGAATGTTTAACTCCTTCACTACCAAGCAAAACTGGACACCACTACATGATTGCAAGAGGTATAGATTCTCATGAGCCTCCGTAGTTGCGGGGGCTCATTAGGATCTATACCTCTTGCTGAAACCACTTTGTGTCTATTTTCTTCTGACAGCTGGGGATCATAAACGGTGAATTTACGATAACTTTAGACACAATCTGTGCATGTCTGCTGAACGACTTCCTTCAGAATGAGGAAACTAAATGTCCCGTGTCTCTTGAGGGCAATGAAAACCTGTGCTTCTCACCGAGGGAAAGCGTTTCTGTGGCACTATACAGCGCCGATTCAAAATTCAGATTGGAAATTTCGGACAAGTTATTTTACTTGATAAGACAGTACGTGCTACTACCGATCTCCTGAGCAGAAGTCATTACGTGTATAAGACATGGGGGTAAAGTGCACTGCGGTGACTCTTTTCTGTGGCCGGAGACGCTGCTCATAGCCCCTTGTTGTAGAACACCTCCTCCTCCTCAGTCAGCTCTCGAAGTTCAGGTTCCAACTTATCCCTCTTGATCTGGCCACAATGAGAAAGAAACAGGATCAACTACAAGACACGAATCCTGGATAAGTTGCACTCAGAATGAACGTCCGTCAGTCCGTTCGTCAGTCAGTCAGACATATCAGTCAGTCAGTCAGTCAGTCAGTCAGTCAGTCAATCAATCAATCAACCAATCAACCAATCAATTAATCAATCAATCGGTCCGTTGGTCGGTCGGACGATCGATCGATCAATCAATCAATTCGTTTAACGTCTGTTCACATTTTTGTTTGATTAGACTACAAACAAAGAAAAACACACTCATGTGTTAGAAATGTCACAAAAGCCAAGTATAGGGCAACTGAATAGACCACACTGGTTACCTCCCCCGATCGATAGCAGATCGAGAGAGGCAACCAGCGTGCGCGCCCCACAGAGGACCGCGGTGAACACTGACGAGCCTGGCGAGATCGGCTCCAGATGTTGCTCAAACTGAGGGTTTTATTTGGGGTATACGAACTGGGAATGCTAACCATGCTATAACAAGCCATATGACATTCGTGAGGATTCTCACCGACCCGACCCTCTCCCCCTCCCAGCTATCCTCCATCTCGTCAGTTGTGATCATATCAGCGCGCAAGCAGAAATTCGTCACAGAAAATAAAAGAAACACAATGCTGGAAAGTTTACCCAAGATGCAAAGATAGGCCTAGAAAAGCACCCCATATACAATGCCCCTGTAAAAAAAAAGACGTTTTCCTGTCTTTGGACTCTCACGTGTGGCTCTCCGTTTCTCTCTCTTGGTGTTCCTGCGTGCGTGTGTGCCTGTGTGAGTGTGTGCGTGCATGCGTGTGCCGGTGTACGTGCGTGCGTGTTTGTTTGTGCGCGTGTGTTCGTCTTTTTTCCTTTTTATTTTATTATTTAATTTTATTTTAATTTTATTTATTTATTTATTTATTATTATTATTATTAATTTATTTATTTATTTTATTATTATTATATTATTATTATTATTATTATTATTTTTATTTTTTTTTTTTTTTTTTTTTGGGGGGGGGGGGGGGGGGGGAGTCTTTCAAAAATTCCGTCCCAAGCTGGATGTCTTCATCACCCTGACAACGGAAGTACTAGACGCAAGAGGCACAGATTCTCATGAGCCCCTGCAGCTGCAGGGGCTTATGAGAATCTATGCCTCTTGTAGACCGGAGGGTCGACCATTACTACGCGTTCGACACGACCAGACTGGTAAGTCGTAAAGTGAAAAGAAGGAATGAAGAAAACAAACACTGGAGACGCATACACATGGCATTAAAAGCGCTGGGGGTGCTGAGTACATGTACTAAAAGGGTCCGAGACAATCCATGTGCGCCTGTGGCATTCTCGGAGAGACAAAGTCGTCGCCGCGCAGTTGCACGACGTTAGCCATTAAACCGGACCTGAGGTACTACAACAGGATACAGATCGACCATGATAGTTCAAGGGTGATGTCGGAATAACTTGGCGCCTGTCGGTGCCAAGCTATTCCGACATCACCCTTGAATTATCATGGTCGATCTGTCGCCAGAGATGTGGCACAGTACTCGAAGGATAATAATAATAATAAGAATAATAACAATAATAATAATAATAATAATAATAATAATAATAATAATTTAATCCTCAAGATGTGTTGAGTTATTCAGATATAACTTATCAATCTTGTGTAGCCATTCTACGGAGAGTCCTTCTGCAAAAGAATAGTAACACCCTTGAGGAACAACCGGAGCCGTGACAGGGCCAAGTAAGGCTGACCTCAGGCCGAAGACCTTTTTTGTGTTCACTGGTTGTTTCTTTATCACTCGCTGGGCTACTATTAGGTCAGCACCTCGTTGTAAAGTACGCAAATTGCGCGGTCTGCCATTCTGGCTTACAGGTACCGCGATATACTGAGGCTGACCTGTGCATGCACAGGAGGGGAGGGAGCCTACACGAGTTATGTCCCCTGACAAGGGCTCCCGCGTCTGAAGACGTTACCAGGGGACATAACACAACTCGAGAAGGCTTCCTCGCCCCTTTGGCTCCTGAATGACATCAGTATGGGACGCAACACTTCCCCACAAAACGTGTCAGGCTTCCGCGGAAAGAATCGTTCAAATGCGAGCAACATTCTAAACGTCGTGTCACTTGTCAACACACTTTCAGGGGGCAATTTATTCCCTTTCGGCAACGCCTTGAGAGGATGCGATTTGCCTGGCGCCTATCGACGTGTCAGCTCAAGGGTATGCCTGATTCTCTTGGCGCCTTCAGGCATACCCTTGAGCTAACACGGTCGTTCCATCATATGATCATGTTTTGAGTCGACTTGAACGAAGCAGTGTGCACATGATTCCAAAATGTGGTCAACGCACTGGATGTATAAGAGAAATTTATCTGACAAAAGGGTGCTTAAAAAATGTAAGCCAAGGATTTGGAACTTCTTCTGATCCAGCTAAGAATTATACTTACGAGCAAAAGAAACGCGACCAATGGTTTCTGTCTTATGTATTTATGGTGGTTCCTTAAAATACTAAGACTAGAGCGAGTACAAAGCTTTCATACCGTTTGTTTGTTTTACAATCTACTCTCCACTCTCTTCACCTGCACTTTTGGTCTATAATCTTTCTGTGTCCGCATCGCCTGATGACATCATGTCGAAAATAGCACTATATGCACTCTCAGCAGATTTTCTATTTTAGAACCAAATACGCTGGAAGAAAACCGTGGCGGAAAAGGTACTAACAAAAGTATAATAAATCCCAAATGTTTTGCTGTTTCCATAGAATTCGTATGTTAAGTTTTCGCATGTATATGCTCGTAAGTGTACTTCCTCAACCTTTGTCTTGTGTCGTGTTAACTCAAATCTCAAACCCAACGTCCATCAGTGACGTTTTTGAACTCATGTTCTGTAATGTAAATTAGGTTTCTCTCTATTCATCCCCCCCCCCCCCCCCGCCCCCCACCTCGACTACTTCATTCTCTTCTTCGTGTTCTTCTTCCATGATAACATAAACTAAATGTAATGTTAGTTCCCAGGGTCACCCTTGTCTGCAGAGCCTTCTCTCGCTGAGGCGTCCTAATGGTGAATACTGCCCTGTGTAGTCAAAAGATACCGTCCGGTTTTTTGTGAAAAGCGAGATTTTTATTTTATCACAAAGAAAAATTTGCTTTTCTCACAAATGGACTTATTGCCCTTCGCTTCCACAGGGCAGAATAGTAAGTTCATATAAGATACACGTAATTTTGTGTCACCTTTTCGGTCCGTGGTTTATTGATTCAGTTATCGCTGTACCCTTTCAAATGAACTAGCGACTGTTTCGTGGTCTAGTTCCTTTGGGCGACTTAAATCAAAATAATGACACTCAAATAAGTATCGTTTTACAGTTATTTGCATCGCCTGATTTACTGCGACTTTAATATCAGGCCTTACTAAAGCACCTACAGATTCATGTCCTTTGGCTCACAGGCACTGGCTCAGAGAGAGAAGTCGATATTTAAATTTGTTTTAATCACATGCAGTAATAGTACATTTCAAATCATTTTTTTTAGATTTAGCGCGTACTGAAAAGCTGTTTCATTCCAATGAAACAGCTTTTCAGTAAGCACTAGATCTAAAATACTCATACAGGGCACTAGATCTAAAATACTCATACAGTCCAATAAAATACTCACAGTCCAATAAGTCAGACTCCCATAAGAAGCTTCCATGAGCGTGTAATAATTGTCACAAAGACTCGTAGAGACACCAACAGCTTTGTAACAGCCAAAACTTTCGTCAAAGAACCAAGAAAGACTGCCCACGAAGAAGAGTGCTCACGAGTTCTGAGACAGTTGCTACGTTGTCACAAAGCTTGCCAGCACAGAGCTCTACCAGCAACAGGCTCAACCAGAACGCAAAATGCTGTTGGGCGGAAGTCGGCCGCATAGGGGCCCGCGCGGCACAGTCGTGCGCGGACCTACTGTGGCGGACTTCGGCCCGATGGCCTTTGCGTACTGGGCTGCAGATTCTCCTGGGGTGGGTTGCATATGCTTGCTTAGCGCGCAAATTTCTTGCTTAGCGCTAAGTTCACAAGCTTAGCTGAAAATGTGCGTTGCATGAGCGTGCTTATCGGCTGGAGCGAGCTTAGTGGCGTGCTTAATTCTAAGGACGGTCCCCCCCGTGCGTAGCGGCGTGCTTAGCTGAGGAAGAGTTCTTAGCTGCCGTGTTAACGCGAGAACGGAAATGTGAATTCACTCTCTTAAACCTTGTGGCAGAAACAGCCTTCCATCTAGGATAGAGAAGGAGGAACACGAAATGTACGTGGGAACGCACGGACCCCCCACCCAGCCTCATCTCACGGACATCTGGGAATTATCGGTGAGGAGTCTGCATAACTGATTCAACTGACCCTGCACACCGATGGGTATAACCCAACACCAGCCGTTGTCAGAGAAACATAGATCCTCATACTATGGGAGCCTACTACACGGTAGTCCTTAACTAATGTACATCCACATTAGACTTGAGACATAGATCCTCATACTATGGGAGCCTACACGGTACTCCTTAACTAATGTACGTCTACATTAGATTGACAAGCAGGGTTGCTTGCACGAAAAATTTGCCATTCTTTCTCTCTTGACTTCTTGTTTTCCATCGCCGCCATTTCACCGGCGTTTTGTCTACTTCGTTTCCGTTAGGTCAGAAGAAGCGAAAACCGTGCGTTTTTATTGGCCGATTTCTACAATCTATGATGACGTAGGGGAGAACCCCACCATAAGCTATAAATAACCTATCCCCGCTCGCTAAGAACTCGTTCGGAGCTACGCACATCGCTAAGTCGCTCCATGCAACAGAAAACACTCGCGCACTAAGCAAGAGCTTTACTAAGCAAGAAAGACCTTAAGTCAGCGAGCTTAACACACTATATTTAAGCACGCTACATGCAACCCACTCCTGGGCCCCAGCGGCTACAGTGGCTCCTGTTGCACATGGACGAAAATCAGCGCAACAGAATCTACATTGACGTACACGCTCCAGAGCCCACACTGAGCTCAGCATGCACAAGACCACCGAGCCGACGGCGGTCGCAGTTGGCCCGCGCACACCCGTGGTGTGCGCGGGCCAACTGTGGCTGACGTCCGCCCGATGGTCTAGTGCACGCTGGGCGGCGTCTCCAGCGCGGCGGGTGATGATGATGGCTTCGCACCGCTGTCATAAGTTATGGCGCACTCGCCGTAATTAACGCTGACATTTTTTATCCTTCCCCTTGTCAATGACGACACACGTACACCACCTTACAGCTAGAGCGCGCGAAATCCGCGGCTGACTGACGAAGAAATATGGGGGTGGCCTGGTGCACGCTTTTAGGTAAACGTGGTAGGAGCCGTTGTCTTGTCCCACACACATTTTGCCGCTTGTGATGATACAATATTATGTATGGAAGGGACTACGTATTGTAACACAGTGTAGTATAGCTGCAACTCCAGATACAAAATGTGTAAAAATGAGCCAAATAGGTTCCCAGACATTTCAAGTGTCCAGGATCTATTTTGGCTCATTTTGACTCCTCGTCGATTCGCTGTCCGTTGTCTTATCTTTCTAGGTATACTTTTTATGATTCCTGGCAATTTCTCAGCGACTATTCTTAAACGCTATAGACATCAAACTTGGTTCAAGGATATCAAGTTTTGTGGCAGGACCTGTTTAAATATACTGATGTGTGTGACCTCCTTCAAAGGACAATGTTAGTGAGAGTCAATAGATTGTTGGGTTTTCTTAAATTAGACAATAGCTGGTTTTCTCAAATGCTATTTTTCAACTTGTCAAGCTAAGCTTGGTACATTTCTACCTGGTGATAAGAGTTTCCCTATGCATACTAAACTGGGCGATCCCTCTCAACGGTACTCGTGAGCCGAGGTCAACATTTTGCCGAGTGACCTGCTGGCAAGGTCATGGTCACAGAAAGTCAGATAAATTAGGTGGATTAGTCATACACGTGAGCCCTGAGGGTTTTGCTGCTCTTGTTTTTCTTGTCGTACATTCATAAAAACCATAAAAGTCCGTTTTCCACATACACCTACATGCACAGCGGCCCCACTCATCCGGCCCCTACTGAGAAAGACACGCTCCAAACACTTCCCTGTATATGCTCTATATTCAGCAGGTGAAAAAGCGGGGGATGTGGTATGGAGGTACGGATACAATTAACTCATTCGAGACGAACGGCATCCAGATACGCGGCTTCAGCCGCGTATCTGGATGCCGTTCGTCTCGAATGAGTCAAGCAATTCCGATGCCTCAAACCCTTTGGCTGTCGGTGCTTTTTGTTGCGATGAATCCTGCGCTGCACGAACTATCGCGACAAACAGCGCTAAAGCGGACAACTAACGGGATAAAGGTTTCTTTTTCTTTTCTTTTTTTCGCTTCCACAAGTGCCACCCAAATGTTTCCAGTGTGGCTCCTGGGGCTAATGTGAATTCACACCTCATACCGATAGGGCCCGGCCTGGCAGACTTACGCAATGATAGGTGTTAGGTCAGTTCCCGCAAGGAGCGGTTTGAAGAGTGCGTCGCGCGGACCACGCGCGATGCGTGATGAATATGTAACAATTAGTGCACGCCCGCACGTGACGCCACTGCTCGTGCTGTCACTTTGCGTTTGCGAGATGATGATGATGCGATCCGCTCTCACCTGCACTTAGCGCGAGGCACGTGTGAAATGATAAGTACGGAGGCGTACACTTCAACCTAAATGACTTCCTCGATCGGAGGATCCGATATACCCCATAAGCCAGTCCTGGATACCGTGCATCCACCCCACCCCCCCCCCCACCACCCCCTTCCCAGTACTCAATAAGATGGGTTTCAAAGCGTACCTTAGTATGTCCTGAGATGTTTATGCAATGTTCCCCTAAAATCCTTAGGAACACACCAGACCGAGATATAGCCGATCTTCGCGGATGCTAAAATTAGGTTGAGAAACATTTTCCTCTAAATAAATCGAAATTCATCCCAGAAGCCCAAATCAGGCAATATTATGTTAAGGCACACCTTCTGCGTCCTCTGCAAAAAAAAAAAAAAAAAAAAAAAAAAAAAAAACACAACCAGAATGAAAAACTATATTGAATCTCTGACTGAATATATGACACATTATTTTTGTCTTTCTTCGCGATTTAACGGAAATGGCCGTTTACTGAGCGCACAAATACCTTCACTGTGAGCCAGAGTTTCAATATTTGTTTCATCGGCTATATCTCTGGTGTGTTCCTAAGGATTTTAGGGGAACATGGCTTAAACATCTCAGGACATACTAAGGTACACCCATCATATTGAGTACTGGGGGCTGGGGGCGGGGGGGGGGGGGAGGGGGGGGGGTGCACGGTAGACCGGGCTAGCTTTTGGACTAATATATAGGTGCACCCGACATACACACATGGATAACTAAGCATACGGTGCACTCTGCATTGAGAAAACACATATGACAAAACTTGATGCTGCTCACTTTCTGACACTTTGTGCGGATATTTAGATACTTCGTACCGCCTGCTGAACCTCGAGCGGCATCTAAGGACTGCCATGCTTACAAGACGTAAATATATGTACTATGTCAATAGTAGATGTACTACAGCGGTTAATCATATAGGCGCCTAGAATGAGTTTAGGGATGTAGATGGCTGTGCAGCATAATCATTTGCAAGAAAAAAAAAGTGGAATTTAACTCATTCAGCCCCGACATGGATATAGTTCAAGGATGGTGCCAAAATAGCTTGGAGTCCATAGGGGCCAAGCTATTCTGGCACCATCCTTGAAACATCATGCTCGATCTGTCTCTATAATTTAATACAGTCCTTCTGAGGGCAAGTTCAAATCTGGGGATTTCGGTCCTGGGGCAGAATGTGTTAAAAGACAAGTGCTTTATCAAGAGACGTCATAAGCAGCAAAAAGTGGCGCCTGTCATTTAAGACCATCACTGGTCACGGCTACAGTCACGTAAATGATGGTCTTTAATGACAGGCGATCTGTCATAAGGGTGGTCGCTCACAGCCGGTTCCGCTGTACATAACGGCAACAGCGCTCCGCGTGGGTACAAGACAATGAGCTCAAATTAGGTTAATTGCAAATGACAAGCATGCGCGCAATGAATATCGCAACATGGATCAACAATTGCTTGTAAGCCTGCGGTGCTTGGGTACACAATACTGTCTAGCAAAATACCATGACAAAATGGACATTTTGTCATGTACAGCATACTTCGCTTAGGTCGGCTATAAAAAAATAAAAACACGGATATAACGACTTTTTATTAGAGGTCCCGACAACACTTTTCTATGCAAATTACTTTACTCATAACAAACTTCGGATATAACAATAAGAAAAACTGGGTCCCCTGGCGCTTTCTTATATCGGCCCAAACTTACTGTATTTCCTAAAAGATCGTCTTCTAAGATATTAGCAGCAAAGCTTAGAAGACATGCTGAAATGAGATGCGACAAGAGGAAAGGCCCCGGGGAGGGGGGTGGGGGGTGGGGGAGATACACCGTTGATTCAATTCCCATCCAACCAAGTACTAAAACTGTTGGTCAGTGACCATCTTTCGTTCTTAATGGTGTACTGAAATGGCTACCTGAATCTAATGTTTGTTTGTTGTCAGCTGTTGTCGTTCACTTTAATAATCACAAACGGGCTACACTGATTTATTGTCCTAAAGGACACTACCCAGACTAGAAGCACAAGGCTCTGGGGCCGACCTACGTCGGCCGAGCCAACTAAGACTGACGTCGGCTCTTGGTGACGTGATGTCAGCGGCTAAACAATCTATTCCGAACGGAAGGAAAATTTCACGCAAGTACACAAAAACTAGGCTGCGCAAAGCTGACACACGCGCCAAGACCGTGACCCTTGGGTTCCAGTCCTTTCTATAAATACGGTGGATAACCAAACACTTAGCTGTATTCTGCGTTCTGCGTTGATAATGATAATACGACACATAAAACATAAACAACGTACTCCTCGCTTCTTGTCGAGTCACTTCGTACCACAAGCTCAAACATCGTTCCGTACTAGTGCTCAAACTTCGTACGGGTCTCACACTTTCAATGCAAAATAAAATTCAATAAAACTGATTTGGTTTCGATATGCCGATTGCCGATTCGATTGGAATGCAAAGAATACCTTCTTTGTAATCACAGGGACTTTGTTTCAGCAGTTTCTTCTTTTTCAACCACGAAGAAGGAATAAGACTGATTCAAAACATGTACGAAAATATAGGCTCGACTGAAATGCGCGTCTCAGCAGTACCCGGTTCCCTACCGTGATACATGTGTTTTCAATCCTGCGCCACGCGTGTTGTCCTCACTATAATTATGCACTGGATCCGCTACCGATTTTCAGCCTGCAAGAGGCGTAGATTCTCACTAGCCCCGGCAGCTTGCAAGAGTGAGTTAGTTAGCTTGCAAGAGGAACAGATTCTCATGGGCCCTTGCGACTGCAGGGGCCCATGATAATCTGTTCCTCTTGCCAGCAGTAAAAAGCCAAACAATCTTCTGATAGTAATTCCGAGACAGACAGGGAAAGTGATAAGGCAGGGTTATGAGTTTGTTACTACAATCATGCATTTATACAAGTGTATTATGAGGGCTGATTGTTTGGTGTGCGCATTGTGTCATGTTAACCCCTATCCTGCGGCGTTGGACGGAGAATGTGTTTCTGATCAAAGAGTCACAACCGTCCAAGGAAAATGGATGCACGGTGGTGTCAGTAAGAGGCATAGATCCTGCGGGGGCTCATGAGGCTCTATACCTCTTGCAGTTGGGTTGGTGTTCAGTTCTGTTCGGCAATGAAGAGGTTAATAAAAAAAAAAAAATGACATACACAACGTCTTTGTGTGCATACCGAATGTGTGGCCTACGTCCATACACATAAACAACAGAAACAAATTACGAGAGAAACGCTGTGATGGCCCCAAAGACATCACAATCATCACAATTTCTTAGGGACAACAGCCAAAAGACAGTAATTTTTGTAACACGCTTTGTGACACGGCAACATTGTCACAAAGCTCGTGAACACTCCATCGAATCTCAACGTGCTTTGTGACTGAATTTTTTGTTGTTACAAAGCGCGAGAAACCTTCAAAAGCACTGTGACAAATTGTCAAGCGGAGACTCGAGATACGAGCTTTGTCACATTGAGACTTGAAAAACTGCCCCCATGTGTTTTGTGACAATTGCCACATTGTCACAGAACTTGTTATAACACACAATTCCAACACGACAGGCGAATTCCGCAGAGGCAACCGTCGTGCCCCCGTGCCCGCCCCTCACCCAACTCCTTCCTTCTACAAAATGCACAGATACAAATGTAGAGAATGGAACTGAAAAAGGAATCCGCGGGGGAAATGCATGCATCTGTACAGGTATTCACGTCTTTTTAATTAAAAATGATGGGTGCGGCCATTTTGAACATGACCTTCGACCTACTGGGGACGACTTCCGGTTTTGCTTGCAAACATGGAAGCTGTGAATACAAAACCCTACACAAGTTCCCGATCTAGCGGCCGACATTGCGCAGTAAAAGGTTGCCACAACAACGAAAAAAAGCTGTAGGACTTGTTGCAAATGCCATATTTTGACCACAAACCTTTCATTCGCCGTTATTGTTCGTGTTTGAAACCTTTTTGTTTGTAAAAAAGTGTATCACATCGCACACTATCCGATGAAATGGCCTGTTTTTTATCGGCCGGCCGTACACACTCGAGCGACACAAGTCAGTCTGAATTTTTATGTCTAGTTCATGTGTGTTTCGAGGAAGTTTTGCTTTAAATTGCCGGTACTCCTCATCGTCAGCGGACCAAACCGTGGCGGAGATAGTTATTTTGCGCAGCGTTTTGTTGCACGTATCAAAATCTCCGTTGAAGTTATATCCCCATATTTTTGGTAGGGATTAGGACTACCGACTCTAAGGCCTACCTACTGATGCCAGCAGGTTGTTGTCTCACTCACGCCCTGATATTTTCATACGGTTTTTGTATCATGGGCGTGTGTGATCTTCAACGTTTGTGTAAATGTGTTTTTTTTGTTTGTTTTTTTTGTTTTGTTTTGTTTTTCCTTCAACTTTTTATGTTCTGTCAGTACAATAGTGAAACTTATTTTGTTCTGTTTTGTCGGTACAATAGTGAAACTTGTAGTAATGTACCCAGTAATTCATATTTATTGTCATGCTGATAAAATTAAAGAGTTTGTTGGCAGATTGTCAATTTTTTTGTGTTTGTGTCATGAATTATCCTTAGAATGCATTACTCGCAATTCTTTCATTGTTTTCAGTATTATTATTATATTAATGTATACATGTATGGTGCAGCAATACAAGTTTTGTTGTCTCAAACATTTCATAAATAACATGAGAATATTTTGCCACCCAAAAGTAGAGACCAAACAAAGTGTAGAAATAGTGTTATTAGCTTGAGATACACTTGAAAACAGAACACTTAAATAACTACATGGCTACACAAAATATCTATGCATATACACGAAAACTTCGCAAAAAACTTTCCAACGCGCACACGTAAACACGTCTCTGAAAGGCCAAACCGGAAATGCTACACAGCCGAGCAACCTGTTAACCGACCCATTTGAGAATATTAGCGTTTGGTAAAAAAGAGGTGAATATACATAGAGAGAGAGAGAGAGAGAGAGAGAGAGAGAGAGAGAGAGAGAGAGAGAGAGAGAGAGAGAGAGAGAGAGAGAGATCTTTGATACCTTAATTATCTTGATACAATGGAACTTGTCTTGAACAACCACCTTTCGCACACAATCTTAACTGAATGAAACTATGCTGCAAGTTTCGAAGAGCAAAAAGTGTCACCCTTCATTTAAAGGCCATCCCTTCCTTGGCATAGCCACCTAAATGACGGTCTTTAATGGCAGGTCATCTCCCGTGAGGGTGGTCGCTCAAAACAGTTCTTCAGTCTCTCAAACACAGGAAGTTAGCCGACCTGTATAAACCAGACGGCAACCAACAATCTAGTAAGCAAAAGACTTTCGGGTTCACTACGGCCGTCGGCCCGAAGACCTTTGTTCAGTTTACTGGGTTGATTGGTTATCATGAGCTGTACGTCTCTCGATTGCAGACGGCCATGCCAAGCTGTAAGTGGGCCGTGGACTGAACGCACAAACACGGCGGCATAAATAACCCGCGGCATTGTCCCTGCAAATTGCACCATCTACGTGCCATCAGATAACGTCCCCGCCTTGCAAGAGACTTTTCGCCACATAATGCATCGGCAAAATGGGACAGGATGTCGTGCTAAAACAACAGTCTATAAACCAGGACTCGTTGCGCGAGTGAAGCTTAGTCCTGGGCGAGCCGCCGCCACTAAAGGTGCTCCGATATGCATGTGTGAGATTTGTCATGCGCCAGCCACTAAGCAAGGTGCTCAGCTAGAGCGGTGTTTATCGTTTATCTGTGAAAATTGGAAACTGAAAGGGAAACAAATGTATTACAAAAATTTAATGGCCGATCGATGGTTGAACTTTGAAAACAAATATCCGTGAAAGCGGGTGTCAACGGGTCTCCCGCGTGCGCGGGGAAGACTGCGGCTGGCGTCGGTCCGAGGACCTTTACTTACTCGGCTGACCCTACTAATAGTCGAATGTTTTGCTTTTGTTTTGTTTTGTTGTTTTTTGTTGTTTTTGATTTTTTGGGGGTTGCCATTTTCTTTTGGTTTTTTGGTGGTTGTTTTTTTTTTTTCAGTTGTTTGTGCTGGTTTTTTTTTTTTGTTTTTTTTTTTTTTTTGGGGGGGGGGGGGGACAAGGTAAGGAAGAGGTGGCGGGGGGAGGGGGGATGTGGTAGGTTGGTGGTGTGGGGAGGGGGGGCGACTTCAATGCATGATGCAGGTGAAAGGCGTTCGCTGTGAGACTTGCCCAAGAATGACAGTTTTGTCACACTAGCGGCATCGTCTTTGCAACGTCTCTAGCAGTAAATATCTGCGAGATGCTGAGACTACATAGACTGCACACTTATACCCCTACCCCACCTGGATTTAAACGGCACCAAGCAAGAGGCACAGATCCTCGTCAGTGTGCCCCCGCAATTGCAGGGGCTCATGAGGTTCTGCGCCTCTTGCACACGGGGTGGGGTTGAGCGAGGGAGTGCGGAAGTGGAAGGCCTAGGAAAAATGAAGCACGTAAAGCAGGGTGTTGTTTTCTTTCAATGACAATTTGCGTCGTAAATGCCGCGCGCTGGGAGACAGGCATGCCTTCGTAAGGCCACACACCAAGTACAAGGCGACCTGCTAACAGCGGCACTCTGTCATAAACATATAGGCAGCTCAGCATATTATTATCCAATTCGTTTCATTGATTGACTGATTGATTGATTCAAGCACTCATTTATCCATCCATCCATCCACCCACCAACCCCCCACCCACTCGCCCACCCATGCACGCACCTGCCCACAGATGCACGCATCCATGCAGGCAGGTACGCACCCACCCACATACCCACTCACACACTCACTTACACACTCACACTCACTCATTCATCCATTCATTCTTTCATCCATTTTTGTGTGTGATTCATCTGGACTACCATATATCCAAAGACCCTATATAACGATGATAAAAAAGAATTTTCGACAGAAATGATCCACCAATCATAACATGGTAACCTGAGCGTATGAGATGCAGCCAGCGTCCTACGCCTATCTGTATTACTTTTAAAAGTGAACTTCATACATGGTAAACTTCAGATATAACAAGGACATCAAGGGACATACTTCTTGTCTGTGAAGTGAGAAGTGATGTAGTCGGGGTACATACTGTCTTACATCCGACCTTGTTATAAATAAAGTTTACTGTACAATCGTGAAAATGCCAGAGTTCACAATTAAATTTCGCTATCATTATCTGTGAAGTTTCTTAAATGAGGAGTAATTTAAATAGAGACAAAATATTGTCAGGACCCGTGTAGTTTCATATATCAAACTTGTGTTTTACTGTTAAGGCAACTTAAAAAAAATTCTTTACCTTAATTTTGATGTTGTCATACAAGCAAATAGGTACTGTACGTCAATGTCGAGGACGCAAATAGGAACCATGATATCACAGAAAAGGCCAAGTACAATAGCAACAGAAAAGTACATAACAGTTGGAGAGTTTGGGACAGGTTCCCCTCACACAGTGAACCACCCCAAAGCCAAAGCAGCAACCCTAAATACACTTTGTCAACGAATAAGACATTCATCTGCAAGTGGCATAGATCCTCATGAGCCCCCGCAGGATGCGGGGGCTCATGAAGCTCTATGTCTCTTGCCGGCCCAGTTATTTCTGGCTTGGAGCAGCTGACGTGGGTTCAAGCTAAAGTGAAGCAGGCACCCGGTACACATACACATACAGGTAATAACAAATTGCTTCCTAGATTCCTCTGGGCAGGCCCTCATTTAAACCTAACAACAAGAAAAACAACCGTAAAACATCGTTAAATGACATGCACCACAAGTCTACACTAGTATGACAGGTTTGTGTAAGCACAGAAAGACAGTACGCTGCCGCGCATGGAGACTGAACCCCAATCCCTTGCGGGACAGACGTACAAATGCGTGCAAATGTGCTGCACTGGAAGCTGCACTACATGATGATGATACTCTTTGCCTACAGCACGTGCAACGCATCAGATTACCGAGTGCAAAGCCAAGTAGTGAAAACAAGCGCGAGACACCTCATTTACTCATAGAGAAAAATGGCTTTCATTTTATGATCCTCTGCAAAACCACAGGGCAAGAGTCGCAGTTGGATTGACAATGATATCTTATGACTGAGCCTCGGTGATAAGATTGGAACCTTCCTAGGTCACCAAGCTGACTCTACTTTACGGCCCTTATCCCCCCCCCCCCCCTCCCCCCGCCGCCTCCCACCCCCTCCACCACCCCATTATTATCTTCCCAATGCTAAGTAAATCAGAGACAACCCTGGCCGAATGATCTCCCGTTGTAGTGTCCGGCAGAAATGAATGTACTATGTAACACACCAAGTGAACCAAGCATAACCTCAACCCTTGGTAAGTTATCAAGGTATACCCTTTCCCTCCCCCCCCCCCCCTTCCCCACCTCCACCGACCTTCCCATCTCCCATCCCCTTCTTCACCCCTCCCCCTCCCCTTCCTCCACCGCCTGCATAATAAGAGTGCAAGTGACAGATGTATCTGCAAGACGGGCGCTAAGTGCGTTGTTCAGTCGCCACATTTTGACGCAATTCTTGCCACCAGGCATAACCTGAGAGAATGCACATAGCAGTCAAACACCCTACAACCCCCTCCAACCCAGTAACACAAGTGTAATGTTCATCTAGCAAGAAGCACCACCAAATGACATTATTTTTTTAAAAACTTGAACGGCAAGGGGCATCGAACAGACAAACATTTTTTTGACCAGCAAGGTGACATGATGGACATAAATTTTAAATTTTGAAAAAGATGTGTTGAACAGACTAACAATTTAGACAGCAAAAAGCACCTGATAGATATAAATCATAAAAACGAGCATGTCGTGGGGGCTCATGAGGATCCATGCCCCTTGAAGATGGTGCAAGTCTGATTCAGAAGCAAGGGATAAGAATGCAACTGCAAGAAAAACGGGCCAATCTTTATGTACCAGGCTGTCCCAACGTGAGGAGTGATTGCTTCTCTCTTGACACTCATGGTGTGGCCACAATATGGCTGGGGTATGGTATGGTTATGGGGAATGAAGGAAGATGAACAGAAAAAACAAGTGAATAAAAGAAAAAAATGTGTGTGTGTGTGAAAGAGAGAGATAGTTATTTGGGTTTAACGCTGAACAGGCAACTAAGGCCAGAGAGAGAGAGAGAGAGAGAGAGAGAGAGAGAGACTCAGACTCAGACAGTTTATTGTTCAGACAAATTGTCCATACAATGGAGTGAGACATTACATAATTTATAATTCAGGTGTATATAAAGGCCATAAGGCGATGTTTATATCAACACACACACACACACACACACACACACACACACACACACACACACACACACACACACACACACATTTCCATTCGATCTACGCCAGCACATAATAGCCACTTTTGACCTACATGTAAAATGCGGTATCCAAATCCAGGCCACAGCCGTGTACTACACAGACCAGGTCGGAGTAAGAACCACAGTTTGCACGTGGTATCATACAAGCATGCTGCTACGGAGTTTAAAAGCATGACATACAAATCTTGCTAAATCGGCAATAGACTGCGGGTTGGTAGTGTCTAGGATACACAATTCTTTCTTTCTGAGTTCCACAAGGTCAAACTTACATAGGTATTTGGCTCGCAGTTCATCATAGAATGGACAATAAAACATAAAGTGAACTTCATCTTCCACAGCCTTGGCACACAATGGACACACTTTCGTTACAGCATTGGGAGTACTATATCTTTGTTTGTTACTTTGCAATTCGGTTATGCCAAGTCTAAATTTAATGTATAGATTTTTGACATAGGTTGGCTTAACCAGTTCAAAATAATTTTCTTGGACAAGTGTATGTTTAAAACTACGATACACAGTAAAACGTTCACTCTCAGAAAGCTTTGATGACCAGTTTTGTTTGGCACAATCAACCATCCTTTGTTTAAACTTGTTTATAAAAGCATTCCTGTTTCCAACACCTTGTGAAATCCATACATGACCAAACCCATTTCGGAAAAGCAAATTCTTTATCTTTGACACCCATGTTTCTTTCCCTTTATCGGCTAAATCCTTAAGCATATGATAAGCCATATTTGCAAATCTAGTAACAGGTAAAGCGCAGAGTCGAAGCCAGTAGGAAACACATCTTACTGACGTTAATACTGACAGGGGATATCGACCAAGTTCACCATAAACCATCAGGTTCGGTGTGCGGAAGTTGACATTAAGAAAACGTTTACATGCAAATGTATGGACTCTTTCAATTTCGGCACACTCGTTTATACCCCAAATTTCTGAGGCATACAACAAAATTGGGACAACCTGCGCATCAAACAGCTTGAAAAAAACATCAGGACTAGCGCAGTTAATTTTCTTCAACATACAGAAAATATCGATTACACATTTTTTTGCCTTAGTCATCAACGGATGTGTTTAAACTCAAACGTGTGGTAAAGTTTAACCCAAGGTACTTATACATATTGACAACTTCTACCCTCGTTCCCCCGTAAATCCATTTTTCATATTTTGACAAATACCCACCATTTCGAAACACAATTATTTTTGTCTTGTCTAGGTTAACAGACAAACCAAGCTTAGATGCTTCTTTGTATAAATTGTTCAGCTGAGTCTGAAGGCCATTGGGGGTTGATGAAAACAAAGCAATGTCATCTGCAAACATCAACAAAAACAGTTCTGCTGCATCGGCTTTTAGTTGGAAACCATGTTTACCATTTTCAATAATGTACACAGCAAGCTCGTTAATCAAAAAGGAGAACAATGTCGGCGATGCTAAACATCCTTGTTTTAAACCTTGGAAACACTCAAAAAACGCTGTACAATTCAGGCTGTCTCTAACACAAAATTTCACCGAGTCATACATTGCCTTCATAGCTGAAAGCATTTTGCCGCGCACTCCAGCCTTCAATAAAATATTCCAAAGCACACCTCTTTTAACAGTATCGAAAGCTTTGCGGAAGTCAACAAAAGCCACATAAACTTTCTTATTTTGTAGAAGTTGTTTTTGAACAATAGCATAAAGTGTAAATATATGGTCCACAGTAGAGTAGGATTTCCTAAACCCGGCTTGTGTTTCAGACAGAATATTATGTTCCTCAGCCCAGTCTGTTAACCTTCTGTTCAAAATGTAGGTATACAGTTTACTAACACAGCTAATGAGAGCAATACCACGATAATTATCTGGATTATTTACATCTCCTTTCTTGTGGAGTGGGAAAATAATAGCTTTAGACCATTCGCTGGGGAACAACCCTTTGTTGAATAGAGCATTAAAATACTTAGTGAGAAAGGAGATGATAGCTGGGTTGGAGACTTTAAGAACTTCATTTATAATTCCATCAGGCCCGGGGGCCTTTCCTGCTTTGGCATGTTTTAAAGCAGCAATAACTTCTTCTTCTTCTATGTTAATATCTAGGTCATGAAATAAGGCTTCATCAGACTCAGAGTCTTCTGAAAAAAAGACATCATCATTATTCTCTTGCTGAGCTATGTTTTCATTTAGAATGCTAGAGAAGTGATCAAACCACTGCTTCTTTGTTATATTGTTTCTTAAACGACATTTTCTTTTCCATTTCTTTATTTCCTTCCAAAATGCCTGAGAGTTATGTCTATATTCAAGAATTTTGTCAACAGTTTCCCTCTTAAAATTAACTTCTTTAGCTCTAAGTAATCTCTTGTATTGTTTTCTGTCATTAACAAACGTTGCTTTATTTTCCATGGTTTCATTTTTTGTGTATGTACGCAAGGCTTTACGCGTTCGCATTTTTGCATTTCTGCATTCCTGGTCAAACCAGGGGTGACTAGCGGTGTTTGTTTTGTGTGTATTGCCTGTGGAGGAATGAAATTGTTTTGTCATGCAACTAGCAGCGTCTTTGATAGCACATGTGAAAATGTCTAATGCACTATTAATATCATCATCGATCTCAGCAGTAGCAGCTACTAGAGCATCCTGGAATGCAGGAGTAGTTAAACTGTCGCTGAGCGTTTGGGCCTTAGCAGGTTCCCAGATAATCTTATCAAATGAAAAACACTGCGTATCATCATCAGAAACATCGTTGTGGGGTGATACACGTACACAAGACACAGTAAGGACCAGTGGCATGTGTACAGACTCTATCCTCTCGCCAACTTCAAGTTTGTCACACAAACAAATAAAGTCAGGAGATGCAACAAAATAATCATTAATACTACAACCAGTGGGAGAAATAAATGTCAGGTGCTTTGACAGATCAGGGCTACAGAACCCATTCAGAATCATCAGTTCAAAACATGCACACAAATCTAATAGTTTTCTTCCAAATGTATTTACAGTCATATCTTCAGTAAATCGTGAAGGTTCAAATAGAGCGGTATTAGTTAGTAGTGTTTCATCAGGATCAAGCTGAAACAAATATGGATTAGGCTGCAAATCCCCAGTTCTACCATTAAAATCACCACACATTAGGAAATGAATGTCTCCAAATTGCTCGAGGGCACTAGCAAGACACTGTTCTAATTCTTCCAACAGGCAGTCGTACGGTAATTGTCTATAAAATGGTGAATCCTTGGGCGGAACATAGCACGCGACCAAAAGCACATCGCATTCAGTACCAAACAATGATCTGTCAAGTTTGAGAAAGACACTTTGAGCGCATGTCATGTTCACTTGGAAAACAAACTTGGCATACACATTTTTTACTAACACAACAACACCTCCCGAGCTTCTTCCTTGACGTGACAGTTTGACTGCAGGTAAGGAAAAACACGTGAAATCAGACCAGCAGTCAGGCGGGACGAAAGCATTGTCTAAAAATGTTTCAAACAAACACACAATATCATAATTACTTACATATTGTAGAAAGTCTGGGTCAGATAGCTTGCTCCACAGTCCATCAACATTCCATGACAGAAAGGTAAGTGTATGCAACACATTATCTACTGGCTGCTCTACAGCACACGCGCGCATCGGTGACACATCCCGTGCAATTGAGGTGGGAGACGCGGCTTGGCCGACATATCACGGGTCACTGGATTCGTCCCCGACCTCAATTGTAGGGGAACTGTGTGGCCGGCGCCGTTTCGCTGGTTTAGGTGAAGGCTGTAACGGGGACACCAAGTGTGGCGCACGTGCCGGTGTTGCGTTGACCTGCTGACCAGTAGCTGCGGCGGCACCGAGTCCTTGGATAAGGTTGTCCGGTCTTCTGTCGACGCTGTTGTCTGTCGCATGATGGCGGCCGAAGTTGTCGGTGTCGTGGTTCCGTTGAACTAGGGGTCCAGCGACGACCAGCTTGTTTCCCTTGTAGTACGCCCGCATTCCTTTCTCCCGGTGCAGTCTGATCTGTTCATGTTGCCGGTTGGTTAAGTCACCAGCAACATTAACCCCCTTTTGCTTGAGTGCAGCACGACCCTTGGTCAGGACGTCCATCTTGTCCCTCCATCTCGCGAACTTCACGATCATGGGGCGGGGCTTGTTGTTGGCTCTGGCACGGTTGGCTGCTACAGATGCAAAGTCCGGTTTGTTCCCCACCCGGTGTGCGCGTACCAAATCGTCCTCAGTCCAGGTTTTATTTGGCACTGTGCCCTGCAGACATTCCAGTACTTTGGTGGCACAGGAATCGAAGGTCTCGCCTGGCATTTCCACGATTCCAAAGAGTCGCAGATTGTCCCTACGTGAGAACGCCTCTAGCTTGTCTAGTTCTTCCTCGTAGCATTTCCGCAGATCTTCCATGTCCTCCTGCAAGTCTTCTACAGACTCGGAAACCTCCTCCTGCTTCTCAGTCAGTTCCTTGCAGGTGTCCTCCAGGCTGCGAGCGCGTTGCTTCAAGTCAGCAATGTCGGTGCCAATCGCCTGTATAGAGGTCAGCACATCACAAAGGTCAGCACGAAGAGACCCCAGTTTCTCGTCAATCACCTGTGTCTGCTTGTCGATTATACGCTGAATGTCACTGACAGTAACTAAAGGTGGTGTAGTTCCAGAGACCTCGAGTGGATATGCGGATAGAGCTTCTTTGTCTGCCATCTTAGCACAGTTCGATTGACACAACAGTGCTACACAGTAATACACAGTACTACACAGTGCACGTAGCTGGCAGTGTTGTACTAACAGTCACACCGACGATTGTCGTACTCAGTTCAATGGCGATACAGGAAAACCAGTCAGATGGCAGAAGTCTGTGGTCGCACAAAGTCCAAATTTACACCGTTATGATCAGCGTAGATAGGCCAAGACACTGGTAGTAAAATCCAAACAGTAGAACTTTGATTAGTGACGAAATCGCCTAATTTTGCATCGCTAATTGACTCTGAACTTTTTTTGGTGTGCTACATTCGTGAGCTCGAACTCACTCCGAGAGAGAGAGAGAGAGAGAGAGAGAGAGAGAGAGAGAGAGAGAGAGAGAGAGAGAGAGAGAGAGAGAGATGATGATGATGATGAATCTTTATTTATTCAGGATAAAGTTATTAGGCAACTCAATGCCTGTCTTACAAGCTGTCCTGTAAACAAACAACATAACAGGAAAATAAACAGAGCATGCAAATACTAACAATAATAATAATAATAATAAGAAGAAGAAGAAGAAGAGGAAGAAAAACTATGGGGAAAAAAACACAATGGAGAATTTGTAACTGCCTCCGATGCAAAAAGCAAGAGAACGAAACGTGTGCACAGCATTAATATTATACTCATCTAAGACAGTGTCATAGAATCAGCAGCATCAATAGCGTATAGTGACACCGACAAGACAATAGATGATCAGGTAGCAAATTTAAGGAGAAAGAGAAAAATATTTGACGTTTACGTGTTATCAGCAGAATTATTTTTATATGGCAAACTGTGAAGTTATGCTGATTGGAAGTGAGTGTGCAATGCACGTTTAAAATGGGTTTTATCGCAAAATAATTTAATGTTTAATGGCAATGAGTTCCAGACAGAACTACCAGAAAATAGAAGGCTTGACTTGTAGAGATCTATCCGTGGGCGGGGTAAGTGAAGCAAGTCATTCCTCGTATGTTGTTGATGCCGAGGGCTGAAGTTAAATATCATGCGCAGATATTTCGGGGCTTGATAATGAAATATTTTGTACATGAGGATGCATTTGTTAAATTTGAGTTGTTCCTTCAGTGTAAGCAGGCCAAGGGATTTTATTTTCTCAGCCGTGGAAATAGGGTTAGGAATAATTAACTTAACTGAACGACGATACAGCGAGTTTAGTTTTTTAAAATGAAGTTCACTGCATTCGTCCCACAAAGAGGACGCATAGTCACAGTGGCTTTTAATGTGTGCGTGAAAGAACAATGTACAGCACTTTGTACTAAGAATATGTCTAAGTTTAGATAGCAGAAATACATTCCTGGACAAGGTTTTGCACAAACTGTCGATATGTGGCGACCAGTTCAGCTGGTCGTCAATTACAACTCCCAGTAGGCGGTGCCTGGATACTTGTTGGATAGGTTTATTGCCAAGTGACAGTTTCAGAGGGGCAGGATGTAGCTGACGCTACATCCTGAGAGAGAGAGAGAGAGAGAGAGAGAGAGAGAGAGAGAGAGAGAGAGAGAGAGAGAGAGAGAGAGAGAGAGAGAGAGAGAGAGAGAGAGAGAGAAATCAAAGTTAGTAAAAAAGACAAAACCGAAAGGAAAAGCAAAAGGCACATGAAAGTTTAAAATAACAACAGCAAAGGCAAAAGAAATAAAGAAATAAAGAAAAGGTCCAAAACATCAACATTATCATCAGAAAAAAGTCAAATAAATCATAATTCAAATCATTCACATCATCATGATCACCCTTTCTATCATCATCATAATTATCATATTTTTACAAACTTACAGATGAGAATTGTGGGAAGAGGGCAATGGCAACAGGAAGTGCACACCCGAATGAAAGTGTACACACCAGGGCGTTGAGAGGCAGATGCATCCTGGGATATGTCTTGAGAAAATGAGTCCTGCACAGACAGAAAAGGGAATAAGTATAGGATCAATGGGCAGATGTTGGCGATAGCAGGTCCTCGAACAGCCATGCATGGGCCAACTGCAGCAGACTTTATCCCAGCTGGGACCTTCTGCACACTGGGAGAAATAAATTTCACACACATGCCAAGTTTGGCTTTAAATCAGAAATAATAACTGTGGGAAAAAAGAATTTTTGGGGTGAGGGATGGGGGTCCAAATATGGCCATTTTTTACCTTTCCTTGACCCCTGTGACCTTGACCTTTAAGAGAGGTCAATGTAATTTGAATGCTTAGAAAGATACTTGCCAAAGAGTATGGGTCAAGTTTGACATCTGCGGCTTGAATATACATTTCCCAGGAAATTCCAACAAATTACCACAGATGACGGACAATGGATGACAGACGGACGATGGATGCCAACTGGCTCACTTTTTTTATGGCATGTGAGGCAGAAATATGGTCTTCATGCCAGAACCCTAAAAATTCTATACAAAGAAAGAAACTGACTAAAACAGGGGCTGCGAAAAGAGAGATCCAAACAGACTGCAAAGAGAAAGATCAGCCACAGCAGCCCCATGCACAGATCGACTGCGGCCAGCATTGGCCCAAGTACCTTTTGCTCACTGAGTGACAGAAACATTTGTAAGACACAGAGACAGATAGACTATGAGGCTTACTTTTCCAGAAAGTTCATGACCACAGGAGGTATAAGAAGAATTGGTGCAGGCAAAAACATTCTGGTCAAGGCAGTTTCTCTTAGCGCCTGTGAATAGAAAACAAAAGAATGAAGAAGTTTCGACATGCTACAAAAATAAACACTGTACAGGCAATCATTTGGTACCTTTAAAAAAAAGCAGCGCAACTAAAAATTAATCATTTGAAAATTGCGTATGTGAAATAAATAAAGATTACCGAAGAGAATTACAGCAACTGATTCATAAAAAAGAGATAAATTTATAAACCCAGTACCACCTATATTAACCTGTGTCACTCAAAACGCAGGTGTGTTTCTTCTCTAATCAACCCTCCATCACTCATTTAGCAATCTTTTCAAAGTGCACAGTGCGCACATGCACTGAAAGCAATTCTCACACAAGGTGGGTATTCAGGCTTCATTTTCTGTGTGTCCGTTGTCTACTGTTATCTGCCATAAATTCTCGGTGATATCAGTGTTTTCAAGTCACTTCCTTTTGGTGGGAGTGGTTTACCTTTTTGGCAGCTGCCTTTGAGCTTCCAATGACTTTGTTGTCCTTGTCAAACACTGCAATGCCCTCTACCAGTTCACTGTTCCGCATTAACACCACATTGCATGTGCTGGCCGTTGCTAAATACACAAATAAATCACTACCATCAACATCATCATGATCCAATCCACACAGATACATACACATTCTGCAAACGAGTTGATTAAAACCTTGGTAACGATTCCTGCAGGAATCATCGTGACAAAAAGTACTACCAACAGTCAAAGGGTTATAAAATCCAGTCCAGAATATGCATACATCATGGGTGCACAATTTCCAGTTCAGAAACAATCTCATTTCGGCTATCTATAAACCCCTTCACTGCTAGAACATAAAAAATGCCATCTAAAATGCAATAGGCATAGATCCTCACCAGCCCAGGTAAAATCAGAATTTCATGATGATCTATGCCACTCCCTGGCTTTATTCAAATCTATTTGCCTTGAGCGGGCATGAATATATCCTACAGCGAATCTATCATGGTTTCTGAGGCATGGTTCAAGCCAATGACAGTGTGAGTGAGTGGGTTAACTCTTTTGAGATATGCTGCAAAGGGATGCGGCTTTATGCGGTGTATGGGATGTGGCACATCCTGAGTGAATTAATGTTAGCTCAAAAAAGAATCTATTGTAGATAACCCTTTTGCTGTCAATCCAAACTGACAAACCAGCAGACAAAATCATCCCTTTGACTGTCAGTTGCGCTTTTTGTCGCGATGTGACAAAAATGAATTTTTCCCTAAAATGTATTTTTCGAAAAATACTTACCGACGACATTACTAATAGGAATATCCTCTTAGCTTACATAATTTCAGCCAAAAAATGCGTTGTGTACCTACACGACAGGGGAGGCAACCTAAGGGTGCCATAACCTAGTACCTTGAGTAGCCTCCCATCCCTCCCCATCCGGTCATGTGCCCGGTGGGCCCTTTCCCGCCAGTCTGTTCGCTTAGCTGACTAGCGGCAAGTGGGGTAGGTGGGAAGGTCCTCCGAGTAATGTCATCAGTAAGTATTTTTCGAAAAAATACATTTTAGAGAAAAATTTATTTGTTTCCTCAAAAACATTACCGATGACATTACTAATAGGAAGAATGGCGAATAGGAGGTGGGTGCCGCGTAAAACATCCTTAACCCGTAAGTACTGCTAGCGAGATCAGCCCTCCCTGGAGCAACCTCCCAATAATTTCAGCTAAGAATTACCTACGGCACCCAGGGTGCCGGGAGGGAGTGTTGCACCGCGGCGATGTCCCCCACCAGGGCCAGGTTCTCTCACTGGCCTGCCAGATCCCTGAGGTAGAAACGGGCGAAGGTAGATTCAGCTCTCCAGCCCACGGCCACCACAATGTCCTTGACGGCGCAGTTGCGGTCGAAGGCGATGCTTGCGGCCATGGCTCTGACCTCATGTGCCCTGATGTTCAGCCGCTTGGCAGCATTGGGGGAGAGGTCCTGGTAGGCGCAGCGTATAACCCATCGGAGCCAGGATGATATTGTCTGGGCCGAGATGTCAGTTCTACCTGGGGACAGAGGGAGAAAGAGGCGGGAGCGTCCCCTGCGTAGCGGCTTGGTTTGGCGCATGTACACGCGCAAGGCTCTCACCGGGTCCTGCTGTCTGGTCTCCCGGGTCAGGCTTATGTTCCTCAGCGGCTGAATGGTGATCACCTGGGGAGCGGCCAATGGGGACTGGGTCTTGGCCAGGAAAGCCGGGTCCGTCAGTAGCTGCACAGAGACGTCCGTTCTGAACTGCAGGCAGGCGGGGCACGCCGAGAGCACGTGCAGCTCACTCACCCTGGAGGCCGTGGTGAGGGCCAGTAGGAAGCAAGTCTTCCGTGTCAGGTCAGCCAACCGCGCTAGGGAGAGCGGCTCGAAGAGGTTCGAGTTGAGCCACATCAGCACCCAGGGAAGGTCCCAACGTGGAATCAGTGAGTGGAGGGCAGGCCGCTGGAGGCTAAAGTGGGACATAAGGTCCACGGGGCCTTTGCAAGTGCCGGGGTCCGCATGGCCCAGGTGTCAGTACGTGTCTGCGATCATGGCGAGGTAGCCCCTGATGGTGATCGGCGCCAAGTGCTGCTCGGCGAAGAGGCAGAGGAAGAACTCGGCCAGCTGGGAGGTAGTCAGATCTGTGGGGGAGAGGTGTCGGTCGTCGCACCAAGACCACAGGACTCACCACTTTCCTTCGTAGACTCGAAGAGTCAAGGGTCTGCGGGCTGTAGCGATAGCTTCCACTGCTGCACTGGAGAAGCCTCTAGCGGCGAGGGCGTGCCACACAAACTCCAGGCGTGGAGTAGGAGTCGCTTGGGGCATGGATGGTACAGTGCCTGCTGTGGTTGTTTGAGCATCGTGCGCGGGGTGGGGAGCTGCAAGGGGGGGGGGGGGGGGAGGCCCGTGGCAAGGTTTAGGAGATCGGTGGTCCAAGACTTGGTCCAGCAGAACGGGGCCACTAGCAACAGGATCGCGTTGCAACCCTTGAGCAGGACCTTGGGGACTAGCACTGTGGGAGGGTAGGCATACGCGATGAGGCCATCCCAGGAGATGGAGAGTGAATCGACTGCCCACACGAGGGGGTCCGAAATGGGGGAGACAAAGAGGGACAGCTGGCAGTTCCACCTCGTCACGAAGAGGTCGATCATGGGAGTCTCCCACTGTGCGCAGATCATCCATAAGATGTCCGGATGGAGCGCCCATTCGGTGTGGAGAAGCTGACCGCGCCGTGAGAGGGAGTCAGCAAGGACGTTAAGATGACCTGGGATATGTCTCGCTCGGAGAGAGATACCGCGATCTTCGCACCACCGGAGAACCCGGTAGAGGAAGATGCAGAGGGAGGGGGAGCGTGTCCCGCCCTGCTTCTGGATGTAGGAGACCAGGGTGGAGTTGTTGGAGAGGACGAGTAGCTCCTCGTGTCCAAGGGACGTCTCCCAGGCGAGGAGGGCTCGCCAAACCGCCTGCAGCTCTAACCAATTGATGTGCCTGTCCGCGAGGTCCGTGGGCCAGCTGCCAGAGGCTGTGGAGTACATCGGCAGCAGGTGCGCGCCCCAGCCATAGCGGCTTGCGTCGACGCAGAGAGACAATTGGGGGGGGGGGGGGGGGGGGGGCGAGTAGAGAGGCACTCCTGTTGCGATCCAGATGGGATCCACCCAGCAGAGGAGATGTGGATGGAGCATTGGAAGCACCGGAACCTGCGTCTCATGGTCGCCAGCCGAGGGTCGCCAGTGAAGAAGCAGGTGCAGCTGCAGCGGACGACAGTAGAGACGGCTGCAGGGAAGGAGGTCCGCCGCCGCACTCATCAGGCCCAGGAGCTGAAGACACATTCTGGCGGAGACCGCCTCCACTCGAGACACCTGCCAGTGCCAGGCAAGGTTCTGTATCGAGGTTCCAGGAGCATCACCTCATTGAGATCGGTCCGGAATTCCATGCCCAGATGAACAAAGTGGCGGGACGACGCCAGGTCCGACTTGCCCACGTTGACCAGGAAGCCGAGCCTATCGAGAAGATCCAGCAAAGCATCACTGTCCTTCTCCAAGGAGGCCTCTGATTGGTTCCGCAGAAGATTGTTGAGGTAGTTTGACGTGGGGCTGGAGAAAGTCCGTCTGGCCCTGGCGACGACGGCGTCCATGATGCGGGTGAACACCCAGGGGCTGAGGTTGAGGCCGATGGGACGAGTCCGAAACTGGTAGACCACGCCGCCAAAGGCGAAGCACAGATAACGTCTGGAGGCCGGGTGCATAGGGACATGATGATATGCATCTGACAAGTCCAGGCTGATGGCGAAGTCCATGGGCTGCACTGCGGCGCGCAGGGCTCTGGCGGTCTCCATGCACAAGGACGGTGCGGTGATATACTTGTTCAGCGCCGAGAGGTTGAGAGGCACCACTTGCCGCCGGGCTTGGGGACCAGGAAGAGGCGACTGTAGGAGGCTGGGGAGTTGTGCCACGTTACCACCTCCGTGGCGGCCTTCTGTAGCAGAGCGGCTACCTCTCCTCGAAGGGCGTCTGCTTTGAGCTGGTCCAACGGGATGGAGGTCCACAGGGGCTGCATTGCAGGGGCGGAGGGGAATGGAATGAGATCAGGATCCCCTCGGAGATGGTGGAGAGGATCCATGGGTCGCCGGGAAGCAGTGACCGCCATACGTGGCTGCGGATGGCAAGCCTGCCGCCGACAGGAGACCCGGGAGCAGAAAGGTAGTCTGCGGGCCTTGCCCCGCCCAGGGCGTCAGGCGGGGGCAGGGTTGGGGAGCAGGCGGGAACGGCCAAAGGCCGGGGCACGAGGGGGCAGATAAGCTGGTGAGCGGACGAGAGGCGGGTCTGACGGTCCGCAGTGCGCGACGGGTGGAGACAGAGCGTCTGGGCCAGAGGTCCTTGTCCTCATCCTTCACAGTCTGCCAGGCAGGACCGAAGAGGAGTGCTTCACCGAGAGGCGCCTGTCGTAGTTGCTTCCGTATCTCCGCGGGAGGTCGGGGCAGGCCTGGAGGATGGCGTCCCGGTATGGGGCGGTCCGTGGCGCAGTGGTTAAGGCGCCTGCCACCAATGCTAAAGGTGCGAGGTTCGATTACAGGTTCCGGCGTCGGATTTTTCTCCTCTAGTAAGTGTCACCGTTAATTCGGGTGGACCGTCGGGGGTTCTTTCTCCGGGTACTCCGGCTCTTCCTCCCCCTCCACTTTGGTATCAGTTTCAGCCCACTTAATCAAATTTCAAATACAAACGACTTTGAATTTCCAACAGTAGCTCGCTTGAGCTTGCCCTTAGCACCACGTGAATGTTCTGTGTTTATGTACAGTGTGTGAGTGAATGCGCCTGTTTCATGTGAGCGTGCTTGTTGGGTTCAGTTCGCGGCGGCGCTTTGAGCCGATTTTCAATTGGGATAAAGCGCCTATTTAATGCGCTTATTATTATAACAGATCGCAATTCACTGCGGCGGCCATGGTGTTGACAGATGTATGGTATGCAGCCCGGTTGGCGGTCACTGCCAAGGCGAGGATGTCTCCTAACTGCGGTGAGATCGACGGGTGCCAAGCGTCCTCTACTCGACGGACGTTACCAGGTCCAGGAATCCCACAGAGGCCAGGGTGTTGCGGATGAGAGTCGCTGTCCGTTCCAGTCCGGGTGGGATGTGACGCCGTGACGCGCGAAGCCCTCCTGCTTGCAACTGCACCGAAGGATCCACTGCTGGGAGGGGGCAGGCGAAGTTCTGTGAGTGACCCGTGTACCAACTCTGTCGAAAGGTCATGTCCAAGTCCGCTGGCCATCTGGCGTCGGAGAAGAAGAAGTCCACGTTGACCGAGGAGCTCTGCTGCAGGTGCGCTGAGAAGGCGTCGCGAAGGTCCCGGAATCCGGGGGGTTGGGGCAAGGACTTGGACTGTTGGTCCGAATCTATGAAGGCTGAAGCCTTTTTCTTGAGCAGCAGGGACTGCGGGCAGTCTTCTGGGGGCAGACAAGAAGCGATCAGTCGCGCCGCCTCATCCAGGGCATGGAGCGTCTCCATCCTAGGAGCCAGCAGGGCCGTCGGCGATGAAGGGAAGTCTGGCGAGAGCGCGGGAGGGGAGGCCGAGCAGCTAAGGAGCGCTGAGACAGAGACCTCGGGTAAGATGCTGAGGGCGTCCTCATCATCGGGTGGACGGCAGTGGGCCGCGAAGAGACGTAGGCGGGAATCCGGTCCAGAGGGGTGGGGGTGGGCGTTTCTCTGGGGCCTCGTCAGCGTGGGCACGACGCGCGAGGGATAAGCTAGGGGTACGTCCTGAGTGGGAAATCCACCAGGGTAAGGGATGGTCAGCAGTCGAAGGGGAGTCTCGAGAAGAATGCCGCGAGGAAGGCGGACTCCGCCGCAACGAGGAACGAATCCGTGGAGAGCGACTGCGCGGGCGGGAATGCCGAGTCTGGGTGGACGAGCGCCCGCGAGGGGAGAAGCGATGATAGTGTAGCTGAGCCAGCACAGGGGACGGACGTTGGGGGTGGCAGGGGGAAGACTGCCGGGGCGGGGGCGGGGTCAGTCCATGCCGCGCGGCAGGCAGCGCCAACAGACGGTCACCAGTAGAGGCGTCCAAGCGGGAAGAGCGACGGCCCAGCTGTGTCGGCGACTCACTGGATCCCGCGGCGGTGTCCGAGGCTTAGCTGCATGCGTCCGGACCATAGCATCGGAGTCCAAGGCAGATCTGGCCGCAGGACAGGGGGAACGAGATCTCTGGGGGTCATGCTGGCAGGAGCGGGCGCCCCCGGGGCCAGCAGGCGCTTCGTCTCGCTGGGGGCACAGGGCAGTCACCATAGCGCGTGGCGGGCGATGAAGCTGCTAGGCTGGGATCGAGGAGTGGCATGGCTGCTTACGGTATCTGTTGAGCGGGGCGAAGAAAGTGGCTGTGGGCTACGCTCCACGGGTCCAGTAGCGTCATCCGGCTTGGGGCGTTCGTCACTCATCCTGTAGTGGGAAGCACGACGAGGCTGCTGGGCTGGTGTCGGTTCGTGGCATGGCAGGTTCCTATGATCTGCAGAGCAGGGCGAGAAAGCTCGCTGCAGGCCAGGCTCGGGAGAGCAGGCGCGCAAGGGGGGATCCGTCCTGTGCGTTGACCATCCCCCAACATCAGAGCGTGGTCTTCTTGGCTTGACTTCGCGAACGAAGATTCTATAGGGCTTGCCCACGTCGTCTGCAGGCATTTTCGTGGCTGCGGAGGCCAATCCGGGACAGGCAGGTTCGACCGCAGTGGCTGCAGGGGAAGGTCTGGTCAGGGTTCTGAGTTACGACAACTCTGTTTTTTCTTCTAAGCCGCTTGTCCTTAAGGTTAGCTCTGCGAGAGTCCTCAAAGGAGACGGCTGCCTTGTGAATGGTGGAGCGCCAGGTGTCACGGTCCGCAGCAAGCGAAGACCACTGGCGGTGGTCGATTTGGCAGGCACTAAGTGACTTCTTGAGACCGTCTTTGTATCTCTTCTTTGGTGCCCCTCTGTCTCGGTGTCCAGTGGCGAGCTCGCCGAACAGAGTGATCTTGGGTAGGCGATGATCCTCCATCCTGGAGACGTGCCCCGCCCACTGGTGAAGCAGCACGTAATGCGCTGCAAGGCTCTCTCTGTGTGTGCAACGAGGGCAGCGTCATCAGCGAAGCTGTGTCCGCACCAGCAAAGCCTCGATGCTCACAGTTTCCGCCTGTTCAAGGACCTCGACGTTGGTGACATAGTCACTCCAGTGAATGCTGAGGATGGTTCGCAGGCAGCGCTGTTTCAGCTGTTGATTGTGCCACACCCGCTTGAATAGTCGCCCAAAAGCACTGTTCGCTTTTGCCAGCCTGTTGTCCAGCTCCTTGTCCAGCTTGGCGTCTGACGTGATGATGCAGCCAAGGTAGGTAAACTGGTGTACAGACTTCAGTTCGGACTCGCCAATGGTGATGTGGGGAGGGCGATGCTCTTCCTTGGGTGCCGGCTGATGAAGGACCTCTGTCTTTTTCAGACTGACCTCAAGTCCAAAGAGCTGGGCAGCATCTGCGAAGCAGGACGTAATGCGCTGCAAGGCTCTCTCTGTGTGTGCAACGAGGGCAGCGTCATCAGCGAAGCTGTGTCCGCAGCAGCAAAGCCTCGATGCTCACAGTTTCCGCCTGTTCAAGGACCTCGACGTTGGTGACATAGTCACTCCAGTGAATGCTGAGGATGGTTCGCAGGCAGCGCTGGTGAAAGCGTTCGAGGAGTCGTAGTTGGCTGCGGTAGAGGGCCCAGGACTCGGAATCGTACAGCAGGGTGGTGAGGACGACAGCTCTGTACACGCTGATCTTGGTGCCTTTTTTCAGCTGTTGATTGTGCCACACCCGCTTGAATAGTCGCCCGAAAGCACTGTTCGCTTTTGCCAGCCTGTTGTCCAGCTCCTTGTCCAGCTTGGCGTCTGACGTGATGATGCAGCCAAGGTAGGTAAACTGGTGTACAGACTTCAGTTCGGACTCGCCAATGGTGATGTGGGGAGGGCGATGCTCTTCCTTGGGTGCCGGCTGATGAAGGACCTCTGTCTTTTTCAGACTGACCTCAAGTCCAAAGAGCTGGGCAGCATCTGCGAAGCAGGACGTAATGCGCTGCAAGGCTCTCTCTGTGTGTGCAACGAGGGCAGCGTCATCAGCGAAGAGCAGCTCACGAATCAGTTGGTCTAGGGTTTTCGTGTGGGCCTGCAGTCATCTGAGGTTGAACAGGCTGCCATCGAGACGATACCTGATGTACACTGCGTCGTCATCGTTGAGGTCCACTGTGGCCTGCTTCAACATCATGCTGAAGAAGATGGTGAAGAGGGTCGGTGCCAGCACGCAGCCTTGCTTCACGCCGTTGCGAATGGGGAATGGTTCTGAGAGGTCACTGTTTAGTCTGACCTGGCCTTGCTGGTCCTCGTGGAGCTGGACGATCATGTTGAGGAACTTTGGGGGACAACCTAGTCGCTCCAGGATCTGCCACATACCTTGCCTGCTCACAGTGTCAAACGCTTTTGTTAGGTCGACAAACGTTATGTACAGCCCTTTGTTCTGCTCGCGGCACTTCTCCTGAAGCTGTCTCAGCACAAAGACCATGTCGGTGGTACTCCTGTTGGCTCTGAAGCCACACTGGCCCTCTGGGAGGTGGTCTTCAGCGATGGCAGGTACCAGCCGATTCAGGAGCAACCTTGCGAGAATTTTCCCGGCAATGGACAGCAGGGTAATTCCACGATAATTAGAGCAGGCAGACTTCTCTCCTTTGTTCTTGTACAGGGTGATGATGACTGCATCACGGAGATCCTTTGGTAGTGTTCCTTTTTCCCAGCAGCAGAGAAAGAGGTCGTGGAGCTTGTTGTGCAGTGCTGGGCCTCCATGTTTCCAGATCTCTGGCGGGATTCCGTCAATGCCTGCTGCTTTGCCACTCTTGAGCTGGTGGATGGCTGTGAGGGTCTCTTCGGCGGTGGGCGGTTCGTCCAATTCAACCTTTAATGGAAGGTGTGGGATTTGGAGGATGACTGTTTCTTGAACAGTGCGTTCAGCGCCGAAGAGGTCCTGAAAGTATTCCGACCAGTGGTTCAAGATGGAAGTATTATCTGTGAGGAGTGCCTGTCCATCAGCGCTTCGCAGGGGACTTTGTACCAGGTGCCTAGGGCCATACACTGCTTTCAGTGCTTCGTAGAAGCCCCTGTAGTCACCGTTGTCAGCGCAGAGCTGGGTCCTCTGTGAGAGTCTGGACCACCACTCGTTCTGAAGCTCTCTAAGCTTGAGCTGGAGACTGCTGCAGATGAGGCGGAAGGCAGACTTCTTCACAGGGCAGGAAGGCTGGGCTAGGTGGGCCTGGTGGGCGGCTCTTTTTTTTGCTAGAAGTTCCTGGATCTCTACGTCGTTTTCGTCAAACCAGTCTTTGTTCCTCTTTCTAGCAAAGCCCAAGACTTCCACAGAGGATTTTACAATAGCAGTTTTCAGTTGTTCCCAGAGTGTTTCAGGGGAGGAGTCTGCTGGATCAACTGTGTCTTTGAGCATGCGCTGTAAATCGGCCTGAAGGGCAGCTTTCTTGTCGTCACGCTGAAGGCTGGCAACATCAAGCTTTTTCTTGGGAGGGCCCCCTTTCTTGGGTTTCAGCTTGAGGCGGAGCCTGAGTTTGCAGCGAACAAGGCGGTGGTCAGTGTGGCACTCTGCGCTGGGCATCACTCTGGTGAGGAGGACGTCACTGCGGTCCCTCTGACGCACTAGGACATAGTCGATAAGGTGCCAGTGCTTGGAGCGAGGATGCATCCAGGTGGTCTTTCGACTGTCCTTTTGCTGGAAAGTAGTGTTGGTGATGACAAGTTGCTGCTCTGCACAGAGCTCCAACAGTAGGCGACCATTGTCATTGCAGTTCCCAACGCCATGCTTGCCGAGGACTCCTTTCCAGGCTTCAGAGTCTTGGCCCACTCTGGCGTTGAAGTCGCCAAGGATGATGACTTTGTCGTCTGCAGGGGTGCTCTGCAGGAGGCTGCGCAGGTCAGAGTAGAACTTGTCTTTTTCTGCAGGCTCTGCCAGGAGGGTTGGGGAGTACACACTGAGAAGGGTGACATATTGCTGGTGTCTCAGTGGGAGGCGCATGGACATGATGCGGTCGGAGTGACCCGTTGGTAGGTTTTCCAACTTAGTCGCAATGGAGGTCTTCACCATGAAGCCCACGCCTGAGAGCCGTCTTTCTGATGCAGGCCTGCCTGACCAGTAGAGGGTGTAGCCAGCGCCAAGTTCTTGGAGGCTGCCTTCCTCCGGAAGGCGTACTTCGCTGAGCGCGGCGATGTCGATGTTTAACCTCCGCAATTCATGGGCAATGAGGGCGGAGCGACGTTCAGGGCGTCCGCTGTCTGCTGTGTCGAGCATGGTTCGGATGTTCCAGCATGCTACGTTGAGTCCGGTCATGGTCGTCATGAGAGTGGATCCATTGTTTTTTCTTGTTTTCTGACCGCATGAGAAGATGCCCGTTGGCCGCGGCTAGCCAACTGGGGTTACGAGGGGATGAGCTTTGGTTAGGCCACCTTTTCTAGGCCCCTCTCCGTGTGGAGCAAGCAGTGCTGTCCCTAGAGAAGGCTGCTTGGTCGTTCAGGGTGTGCCGAGTGACGTTGTCATCCCCAGGTCAACATCAGGCGACCAATATCCTGAACCGCCTGCATGCAGGTTTGAGACTGCGGCTTCCAGTGACATCTTTCACCTGCCGTTTTGCCCCTTGCCCATCGCTACAGGACTTGGAAAGTTCAGTGTCATAGTCCGTGGGCGTTTCCTAAAACCTGCGCGGTGGAGCTTTTTGGTGGAGTGCAGTGTGCGCAGTACTGGCCCCACCCTTTAAACCCTTGGTTCGTTTGCCATGGCCTAGCAAGCTGGGACGGTGGCATCGAGGTCCTCGGGTCGTAGGTTTTATATCAGACTGTCCTTGTCTTAGTCTCTGGCTCAAAAGCCTTCCCCGGAGACATGGGGGCTTTGATGTCAGGGGTTTCCTCCCTTAGCCTTTCCGCAGCCAAGCGGCCAGGCCTGCAAGGCAGCAGGGGACTCGTGGGGGCCGGGGTCGTCTATGTCCCGTGCAAATGTGAACATCTGCCCACTGCCCAGACGGTGACACCAGAGGAGAAAAATCCAACGCCGGAACCCGGTATCGAACCTCGCACCTTTGGCATTGGAGGCAGATCCCTTAACCACTGCGCCACTTCCCCGCCACAGAGCGTGGTAGCTTTCTAGTTTCCGCAGAGCGGGGCGAGCAAGCTTGCTGCGGGCCAGACTCAGAAGAGTGGGCGCGCAAGGGGGGGTCTCAACCTGTGAGTCGTCAGTCCCCCAAGATCCGATCAGGTGCGTCTAAGCTGTTCAGGGGCCGAGGTGTGTGGTAGGTCACGGGACAGCGTAGGTCGTTCTCGCCAATAGAAGCTCCAGAGCTGTGACCATTGCTCTTCCACCCAGGGCACGCAGACATCACAGGTGCGGCCGGAGGCACAACCATACAAGGGAGGCACACCACATGCGTATCACTGAAACTCCCCACAGCGTTTGCAGGTGCGAACTTGGTAACTGCCAAACATAGTCAAAATAAGAAGCGACCAGCTGTGGCTCTGTAACGCCACGCAAACGAGTTGCACCCGTGCACAAATTCTCACTCTGTCGAAGAGTAAATTCCATGATCGGTCGCGGGCAACAACCGAGACCTTACCTGGCCATATCGCAGAGGCCGGGGGGGAACCTGACACGAAAGCCAGGAAGAGGCGCCAAGCAGAGGAGCCCAAGCACCGCAAACCTCAGGCAGCAGCGTCAGCGCCGGCCACGAAGCCCACGGAAAACCCCTACACAGTCCAAGGACACCCGGTAACTCCACTCAAAGTCCAAGGACGGCACGACTGGCCGAACCACACAGTCGGTAAATCCAGACGAGAAAATAATCCAAAGCACAACTGGTGCACCACCACACACAGCTGGAATCCAACGGCTAGAACGAATCCAAAATACGAATCCAAGTACGAATCCAAGGTACGACTGGTGCACAACTATACACAACCGTGAACACCAGTAGGCTAGAACACAAACGTACTCTGTAAGCTAAGAGAACAGACTGGCGGGAAAGGGCCCACTGGGCACATGACCAGATGGGGAGGGACAGGAGGCTACTCAGGGTACTGGGTTACGGCACCCTTATGGCACCCTGTCGTGTAGGTACACAACATATTTTTTGGCTGAAATTATGTAAGCTAAGAAGATATTCCTATTAGTAATGTCATCGGTAATGTTTTTGAGGAAACAAAGCGCTACTGACAGCCAAAGGAATGATTTTGTATGTTGGTTTGTCATTTAGGATTTTACTGTGCAGCAAGATCCAAAATCACAGTCCAGCACATGCATTCTTTTTGGTTTTCTTTCTTCGTTCGTTTCACCCACTGAATTCACCGCAGACATACATGTACATCAGAACCTGTTTTGTTTGTTGACTTTTATAAGAGATCATTAAAAACCATCACTTACATGCCTGCAGCCTCCTCAATTGTCTTTGCAGTTATGACAGGTGACACTATTGCCCTTCAACTAAGCTGAACTTCAAGACTTGTCTTGAGGAAGCAGACCTTACAAGACCACTTGTGGTTGCTCAAAACAGGTTCGACTGTACATATATACAAACACTGTTTACAACTGGAAATGCTCTTATATACACAACACTGCAGGTCAACTTAAAACTAAATGATCAGCCAATCTGTTAACGCTTTATGTGTCAGTAGCGGTTCTACTCGCGATAATTCCTTGAGCTTTGAATCATCACAACTAAAACCGCTGCTGACACCCAAAGGGTTAATGAATCTTGACTGATATAATTTAATTAAGCACCTGAAAGAAAGACTATACCTCAATGGTTAATATCCCATATGCGAAAGGTCATCAAGCAGACGTGGGAACAGTCGGTCTGCACACAGCTGTGTGCGACCCCACTTTCGGCAACGTCTACTAATTAGCTTTGTGCTTAAAGGGTATAATACATATATATACACTTGCCTGTTGCAGGAAAAGGCACCAATCGCTGAATCAGCATCTTGACCGTAGGGCTGAACCCTTTTGCCCGTCGTATCAAAATGCTCAGAGCCACCTGCACACACATTGGTTGTAAAACAGTTCATTTATTCAAAGTATTTTACGTGTAAAATATTTTTGTAAAGCAAAGCATGCATGAACTCATTCAGCTCGATGGCCGTATTTCCCAAATTTTGGAGGCGTCATCTAATGACTGTGCACCAGTTGCAAGAGATGGGGGGACCATGATAATTCAAGGGTAGTGCCAGATTAGCTTGGCACCTGTCAGCACCAAGCTAATCTAGCACTACCCTTGAATTATCATGGTCGACCTATCTCCTGCTGTAGGGCGTCAGGGCTGAATGGGTTAACAACGTACACGTATATAACTGTTATTCAAATTAATAGACTTAGACATTTTAGACAAAAAAAGATTATAATTTGGTTTTTCATTATTTTTAACACATTCAAGACAATCAGAAACATGTATTCCGCTTATGCTTTTGATGCTGTATGCATCTGCCAGTACTGTCTACACTACCTGTGGCTGCATGTACAAGGGGATTAACCCATTACATCCTGAGGATGAAGCTATCAACTTTTTAAATTATATCTTTTCAGATCTACATCACTACATCACAGTTCAGGAGACAAAGTGACCATGATAGTCTACTGCAAGGACAAAAAATTAAATACATTTATTAACAAACACATACCGCTATAGACACAGCACTTGTGACTGCTCCCACATACCCCATTACAAAACGTGTCACTGGTGTGGGCTGAAATTATTGAATGAAATACAAATGTACATATAAAATAATATTTGAAAAAAATAAAATGAGTAGGGAAAAAAAAAAAAATTTCTTCATTGACTTCATCATAAACTATCAAGTAATTTAGGCAAAGATGTTAGGAATTTTGTTTGTGTGTTTTTTGTTTATTTATCTGTTTGTTAGTCGGTGTATTTTTCTTCTTTGATTTTTTTTGTTTTTGTTTGGTGCCTGTCTGTTTCTTTGTCTTAATTTTGTTTGTTGTTGCTTTTGTTGTAGTTGCAATGTTATTGTTTTTATTTTTGTTGTTTTTCAAATAGAAAACACCAATAACTGACCTTCGAGGCATTTCTGTTGGCATAGTTGACACAAGCGTTGTGTGACTGGTTCAACCATTGCCAGAAGACGACCCCTCGCATAGTGGGATTAGGCAGCAGCATACCTACAACCTACAAAATTAATATGCACATTCTTTTTACTGACCCTCATGTTCATGCAGACAGAAGCGCTATTTAAAATAAACATCACTGCATGAACAAGGAGAGTGATGGCAGTGGGAATAAAGACCACATTAAATACCTGGCAAAAGCCTTTGCTTACTGACTTTTTGTCTTCCGATTTACATTTAATGATACTCAGTAATCAAAACATCTTCAAGACTATTGCCTTATGTTCGCCCACACGACCTAACAAGCATACTGGTTGTCTCACTCATATGCTATCACTGATCAGCTGTAGCTAATCAAGGGAGACAACCAGTGTGCCTTACATGCAGTGGCTGACTTATTTTGCTTACTGCTCAGCAAAAAAGGCATCAGGCTGACTTTGGATGCAGTTAGCTCATGTCAACTCAGGCTGATGACCGACAACATGTGGACCTTTTCCTTACTGGGCTACACTCATCAGATTTATCCTCTATATCTCTGCCCTAATTTGGCAAATGCCAGCATGTCCATTTTTGCTTAAAGCATGAGTTTCAATCTTTTACACCAAAATCTCTTGAGCTAAAATTGAGGCAAACCTTGAGAGAAGACCACTGGCAAAATATAAACATACCACTGGGGTTCCAAAAGGCACAAATCCTGCAACAAAGAAAACAGCCAGTAAAAGTCAAAATAATCTGATAAACAATACTGATCATGATAAATAGCATAATCAAACAGACAAATACATCAACTAACAAACATATGTAGCAGTTCCAAGAGTCAGTTTGATCACATACAGTTTCAAAATCTAAAAGAAGGCCGGACCCACTTTATAAACCCAAGTGCAAGGGGCATGGATCAGTCCTCACGAGGCACGCAGTTGCGGGGGCTCGAGGATCAGTGCCTCTTGCTGATGGATAACATTCCCATTTGTTAAGCTCGAGCTGATCTTGCAGTGAAAATGTTAAACATAAATCATTTGACAGTGGCAGTAAATGACTTATGATATTGACAAGGGATGGCTGTATCGTGAGCCACTGACTTTAATAAAAAAAAAAGTATGACCTGATTCTGACTCCTGCAATAAGGAAAACTGAATTTATGAATTTACCTGACATTCTGAATGGCATAAAGATCTTCTCGCCAGTATCTGGATGGATGATGGCCTGAGAAATAAATAAAGGATTGAATGAAAACCTTGGAAAAATAAATAAATCGGCAAATCATAAATCAGTAACTCACTAACTGGAATGCAATAACAGTCACGCTGGACCCTGTATACCGATCATTGTGATGAAAAGCTAGGCTAGTTATGGATAGCAAGCGGCATACACTCTTATTAGCACCTGCGTCGGGCTCATGCGAATCTATGCCTCTTGTTGATCAAAGAATGCTCGAGTTTAAAACTTAATATCCTACCATGCTCGGTAAAGAGAACATTGCAAAGCAGCCTAAGGGAAGCAACTGCTATTTTTGCCTCCCTTTTTTCATGACATTCTCCAACTGGCGTTATTTCTGTGGCAACTTTTCCAGATTGCAGAGACTAAAACCATTTGGTTCTTTTTTTTTTTTTTTTTTTTTTTTTTTTTTTTTTTTTAAGTACCAATGTCGGTTCGAAGTCAAACAGGCTCTCTGAGCAATGAGCAAACTGAGCAGGTATTCTTAGCAAGATTACCAATTGCTCAGTCAGTAGCGCCGGGTGTGTGAAGTTTTTGATGTCAAGTTGTTCTTTCTCCCTCTTTTATTGTCTACCGTATTGAAAATATGGTAGACTTTGAAATGGGGCTGGTCGGAGCGCATTCCAGAGCATGCACATGACGTTTTTGGCATGCGGCGCAGACATTTTGGCAAAGAAGTAACAAAATAAAAATGATGTCACGTCTAGAGAACGCTGTCTTTTTGGCGCCAAAGCGGTGTATGACATGCGCGCACATGCGTGTGTGAGCGACTAGAGCCCGCGTTTGAGGACGGAAAACCTTGAAATTGTATGATATTGTCCCTAAAAGAATTATCTACCTTTCGATTTTTTAAAAATTAAGATGCTCATTGGCGAGAAAATGGCCGTTTCACAAAAACCGGTTGATCCACACTGGAGTCCGTAATTTTTCTTATTTTTACCAGATATTTTGCATAGAGCAAGATAAAAAGGGAGATCTTGAATGAGTTCGTTAACAAGAATTGTACCTCTAGACCTTTTTGAGTGATAATTAAATATTAAAAAAATTTTTTTTTCACGTTTTCGGGATTAATTTCACAAATTATATGGGTTAATCTTAAAACAATTGAATCTTTTTTATGAAAAAAAAAACTCAATCTTCTCATTAATAATCGCATGATTTTTCATAAACAGTGTTTGCAAAAGCCTGCTATTTGTCCCAGCCCTGGGGTAGGATTAGGTCACCTGTGACCTGTAAGCTCTAGGCGTGAAAATAAGCAAGAAAATTGCAAAGTGAATACTCTGATATGCCAAATATTAGTACTGCATGTTAGTCAGATGTTTCAGTCTTTAGAGTCCTGTGTCACAGACCTTCAGAATTGGACCACGCAGAACAAATTGCACATAGTGACAAAACTGATGTCTTAAGATTTTCTTGTTCAACTTCCACCAATCTCCCAGACTCGATCAGGGTTGGTCAGAACAGTATCCCCTTTTCCGAGTCGGCCCGTAATCTTGGTGTTATCTTTGACAAAGGCTGACCATGAGAGAGAGCATGTCAGTAAGGTTTGCCAAAGTTCCTTCTTTGAATTAAGGTGGCTCTTGGCGTCCATTTTTTTGTAAAAATTGTTTTTAAAAAAACTGTTCAAGACAGAGTTGTGAAATTTGGCATACTTATAGTACACATCACAGATGTTTTCCTTGCAAAGTTTGAAGTTGCTTGGTTGTTTAGAAAGAAATCTACACCTGATCATAATTATAATACATGACGGCAATGCATGGTATTTTGCCCCCTCTGCTGTACAAAACTGCTTTTTCAATGTAGAAATTACTGTTTCTTGTAAAGCTGTGTTCATTCTGTGCAAGGAAAGCAGTTTTTGATGTGTACCAATAACAGATTCAGCACTCACCAACCATTTATACATGGCAAAAAAGTAAAACATTTTGCCACCACTTGTGGTCCTGTAACTTAACTACAAGACATAGGCTGATTCTGATGCTTTTATTGCACTCTACATCAGTACATGCAATTTTACATAAGCATGCAAATTTTCACATTGATAGCTCTGTTAGAACAGAAGCTACAGAGGGGGAAAGTTCGTCACACATGCAAAATACACAGTTGTTAGAAATTTGGCTTCAAAGTTTAGAAATGTTTCACACTACAGTATAGGTCATAGAATGAATTAAAATTTTGTCAAAAGCAGTTAAGTTCACTTGAAACAGCTTTCAGCATCATGGGGAGGAACTGAAAGTTATGGCAGACAGTTAAAATTGTCCTGCACTGTAAACGGCACCCTCTCGCAGGTGACGCTGCTCTCTCTCATGTCGACGAATGTTGTTAATCTTCTTTCTCCGATCCTCCTCTTTGTTCAAGGTCTTCCTGGTTGCAGATTTTGCCATCTCCAGGTCCTCCAGCTTTACAAACTTCATCTGCTTTTGGTAGTGATACCAAGTCTTTTCATTCATTGGTGGAGGCATGTTCAGCATTGCAAAAAACCTCTGAAGCTGTGTGAAAACTATGCCGTTGCTGACTGCAGCTGCAACAACACGCCTGTTGATGTCAAAGCCAGAGTAGGTGATGCCAGACCGTAGTGATGTCCACTCTGACAACAGCTCCCCACACCTTGTGCAGTTCACAGACAGCAGACAGGCTCCCCTTTCGCCCACCATCACCTCCTTCGCTGATCGACAGGTTCTGAAATGAACACAAGTTGCAAACTTAGTCTACCACATACACACTCAACACAGGACATACACGCAGTACAGCAGCAAGCATCATGCTCAGCCTGCATGCACTGCCCCCCAAAATTATATGAATACTCTTCTTTCATTCAGCTTTCTGTCCGACTAAAGCTGTATTTGCTGCACAGCAAAACGGCCAGTTCCTGATCCAGAAAAAGTGGGCCACTCTGAACACACGTCTGCTTCATGACACACCATTTATACAACAGAAAAGGCGAAATATCAGCATAATATGTGGCCTAGACAATAACAATAAAACAAGATCGCTCACCTTTTTCTTGCAATATGAGCAGTGGAGGATGGTTATTAGTGGTTGTAAACAACCAAGACTTGAAATGAAATTCAGATCGCCATCGCTCGCTGGCTGTGTATCTGCAGGGTCATCGTTGGTGTCACTCCCGTTCGTATCTGACGTTTTCCGGGTCTTCGGTGTTGTTTCTTCTGCAACTGTATCCTCTTCCATCTTCTTCCTCTAGAAAAAATAGTCATTTTTATTTCGTCGATGCCACAGACTGGCGTAATTTCACTCGATGCACCATCCTTTCACGAGCGACGATGTCGAAGGCACCGGCTTGACCTCTTGCGGAGTGTTTTCAGGCAAAACTGGAGTCTCTTTTTTCTTCCTGCGGCGCTTCCCAAACTTATGAAGTGTTCGGAACTTAATACCAATATTTGGGCATCAACTATTCCTTCTATAATCTCTGTTGCGGGACTACTGATGTGTGTATTATGCCTGTGTTTAATGTTCTTTATCTCTGCTTCCTCAGTTTTCTACAGTCCCAGTACCCTGCGGGATGTTTGACAGCAGATAAACTTAGTAGTAGGATAATGGAAGAGCATTCCCTTCTAGCATCATGAACAGTTCTTACGGTCAGTATGACTAGGCGCGAGCTAATGATTAATTGCCACCGATGGCTTATCTTGCACTGAGTTTCACCCGACCGCTCCGTAACTAAAAGTGTGTTCTGCACACTCTGTGTTGTTGTTTTTTCTTGTACTTTCTGTTCTGTGCCGATTTTTTATCTTGTAAAGCGCTTAGAGCACCATTCATTTGGAGGTCAAGCGCTATATAAATGTACATTATTATTATTACTGCAATGAGGAGTGACGTATAAAACGAGTCGTCACTATGAACACGGCGTCATGGGACTAATTATGCATAGGGGCTCGATGATAGTAGCTTTGACTAATGCACATCCGCTGCGCCACCGCGTGCACGCCAACGCCTAGTAATGCTCAAGACAGAATACAAGGTATTCATTGAGCCCCTATGTAATTATGCCATAACGTGAAGCTTGAAGTGACGTCAGTCATTTCGCAGCTCGTGATATTATTCTTCTTCAGAATAGCTTTGCTACGCCAGAACACAGAGCTTACGAATGGAGGGATTGTGTGGCAGTGTGTGTGGATCAGAGCATGGGTGGTCGGTTAGACTGTAGAAGGAGATAGATTCCTGTTGGTACACGAGCCCCCAGAACGTACTAATGGCGGGAAGCGCCGTGTGTCCATACTGATTTATTTGTGTGCACCGACATCTATGTTGATCAGTCAGAGGTTGGCTTTGAGAGGAGGGAAATGGATAAGCATTCACTATGATAAGCCTAATATGAACAATCTGAATGTTCCTAAAAGATAAACGCATTTGAGCTCTAAACAAGATGAGCTTGGATTTCATCCCAAAGTCTACCGTATTGTTTGGAGATCACGTGCGTTTTTCTGTTAGAAACATTCAGAGTTGTTCATATTTTTAAGCTTATCCTTCTGATCCATTTCCCTCCTCTCTAAGCCAACCTCTCATCAACACACATGCCAGTGCACACAAATAAAGACTGACATACAGCGCTCCCCACCATTACTACGCTCTGTGGGCTGGAGTAGCGACAGGAATTCTGAAGACTGAAGAAGAATAGCACGAGCAGCAAAATGACATCACTATATGCTTCACGTCATGACATCGCTGGTCTCACCACGCTGTGTACACTGTGACGAATTTGATCTTTCACACGTCACTCATCCGAAAGGCACGCTCTTCCAGAGTGGTGAGAGTAAGTAGTGGCTCAAAAACTTGCAAAAATGAATTAATTATTATTGAAAATTAATGGTTGAAGAGGTAGAACGCTGGATTATGAACTCATTCAGTATCTCCCTTTAATACCCCCCCCCCCCTCCACCCCCCCCCCCCCCCTCCCTTTTTTGCGGCCTGATCTGCATGGCAATGGAACACACAAACACAAACGGAAAAATGGCACACACATACACAGACGGCAGACACACGGCGCTTCCTACCGGTTATACGTTCTCTGGGCTGGCGTAGCCACAGCCATTTTGAAGAATAGGATGGAATGGCCCATGCCCACAAAGCCTCTTCTGTGTGAGCTTGTATGCCTATTCCACCTTTTCCACAATATATCATACAAAAGTAGAGAGACTGTCTTCCTAAATGTAAGACACTGACGTGCTGGTGATTTGCGTCAATTAGGCCGAAGATTGTATAAAACACTGACGCATTTGGTGCTTTTATGTCACCATCACTGTTTGATTCCGGATGAAATCAAGCCGGAGAAGGAGTCTTACTTTTGAAATTGTTTCCACATTGAAATTTTATTTTTGAAAAAGTTGAAGAGGTACGAAGCGGGCTAACGAACTCATCCAATGTTTTTCTACAAACTACATGTAGTTTTTTATATATATCCAAAATTTCAAGTGCATATAATCAAAATTGCGGACTCTAATCTGGATCAACCGACTTTCTATAAACGGTCTTTTATGTCTTCAATAAGACATCCATACCAATTACAATATGCAGGGAGGCGCTCTTAGCCATCCACTTAATAAAGTATTCTGATAAGTTTCAAGTTTGTGCATACAGTAATATTGGAGATTATCGTGTTTACGTACACACACACACACACACGCCGCTTCGTGCCAAAATGACATTCAACAGCAAGGTTAGAGTGGCTAGATATGACGTCATTTTCATTTCTTTGTGAGATCATGAGCCCCGCCCGCCTGTTATGTCCTTTGCATTCTACGAAACGCGCTCCGACAGGTCCCGTCCAAAAGTCTACCGTATTTTCAATACGGTAGAGAACAATACGGCAGACAGACAACAATGCGGTAAACTTTGGGGTGAATTCCACATCTTGTTTCATATTTGGTGGTTATCAGGTCTCGGCGAATCCGCGCAAGAATGTTCACATATTAGCTAGATTATAAACTGGGCCACACATTTATTGTGATAACGAATCAGAGGCATCTGCACAAGCCACGGATACCACACTTAACATTTGAGATGGTGTCCTAAATACATGTTGAAAGATAAACACACAGTTTTAAAATATATTCAAATCAATCGCAATTTATATATTTCAACTTGCTGTAGTTAAGATACAATGTTCTAATAGTAGAATATGTACCTGTTTGATTTTCTGCGCCTGCCATAGCTGTTTGTCTGTAACCCCAGGAGGCAGGGTGCCTTGCCTGAAGTCATCGAGCAATTTGATACTACCTTGCAGCTTGGCCTGTACAGAACGTCAGCACAACAAGAACATAAGAAGATGAAAACTGAGAAAAGAAAAGACACAACAAACAGTTGATGTAGTGCAGTGGTGGATCCAGGGGGGGGGGGGCCTGGCCATTTTTTTTTTTATTTTTTTTTTTTTTTGGGGGGGGGGGAAGAGGGGGGGGGGGGTAGGGGGGAGTCGGATGGATGGTTAGGGAGGGCTTTTTTATTTTTTATTTTCAGTAGTGTTTGGTTTTTTAGTTTTTATTATTATTATTTTTGTATATTTTTATTTTTGCTTTTAGTGGCAGTTGGTAGGTTGGCGAGATTTCTTTTCATCACGGCACGCAGTCTTCTTAACTTTTCTTGTCCTCTCTTACGTACTGAATAAGTGAGTGGGCCTAATATGTCAGACTAGTCAAATAACCTCAGTTCGCACTACTGAATATGTGCAAGCAGTCTTTCATCCAGAAACAAAGTGTAAAGTGCCTCCGCAGTCAAAGGGGCTCATGAAAAGTAGTATCTCTCACTCTGCGATATCATCAGCATCGCATCCTCACTCCGAGTCAGCCATATGATGCCAGACTGAGGCAGTTATCTGCCTACGACTTATGACAGGCCCGGCTGAGGCAATTATCCAATCAGAAAGCGATAGGTCGGCTTTGTGGACTCTTAGACCATCTAGTGTCACCTGTTAATCGGATAATTGCCCCTGGCCACCGATACAGCGAAGCATGGTTAAAGGGCGATTGAGCTTCACCGGCCGTCTTTGTCTGAGGCGAGCATAAACTAATGGATGCCTTTCACAACAGTCTCACGTCTTTATGTCAGTTCTGGTTCAAGTTAGTTTGGCCATTTTATGCCAACGTGAATCTTCTCCAGCTTTGACAATCACATTGCAACCGTATTACTGCAATGAATAGTCTCATAGGTAGTGACGATCGCTTTATCCGAAGAAATAAAACATCAAAAATAAAAAAGAGCTGTGCTATTCAGTCCCCCGTCATTGTTTCTTTACAACTTGGACAAGACAACCGGCCGGAAGTCTGATTTCGCAGCATATCAGTTTACTTATCTGTCGCCGCCGCACGAGCGTCCATGATTCTTGCGTTATTATTGACAAAAGGCACTTGTTTGGATGTGCGCTCCACTATGTGACAGAACACCTGATAGCGCTAGCACTGATGTCCATCCATCGGGACATTAATGTAAACCCAACCGACATTGCAAGAGACTTTGCGGTCAAGCAGCCCCGCAAGATTCCCCTCCCATCCTTTTTGTTTGCGGAGGGAAAAAGTAGATTGGCATACTTCTCTGACTGGCAACAGACTGTGACAGTGACCTGTCAGAAAAGATAAAATATCACCGACGAGGTTGTGTGTGAACACCATTGATGAACGGATCCCGCCGTGTGTGTTCAGTTCTAAGTCACTCAGGTGTAGAGACATGTCGACTGTGATAGTTCAAAGGTGATGTCGGAAGAGCTTTGCGCCCATGTGCGCCAATCTGTTATTACACCGCCCTCAAACTGTCATGGTCAATACACATCCTGTCATAGCATGTCTGGCCTTTTAGGGTTAATATGTGTTTTAGTGTTGTAGTCTCCCTTTATTGTATCCCTTTTTGCATTTTCAACAAGCTTTCATGGTTGTAAAACTATCGTGTGTGCATGCTTGGGTGTGTGTCCAGGTCTGTAAATCTAAATCTGACGTACCGAGTGGGGGGGGATGGGGTGTGGGGGGGGGGGGGGGTGGGTGTCCAGCCAGGTCTGTAAATCTTACCGGATGGAATTTTATGTGTGACCTTTGTGACAATAAGGGCTGGCTTTTGCACCAGCAAAATCTATGTTTTCTCAAAATGAAAGCATTTTTCACACATATGTCCATCCGCTGTGACCCCTGACCTTTGCGATGAGACAACTAAATTAGTATGCATAGGAAGGTCTTATCATCAGCTATCTTTGTGCCAAATTTGATTGGAAAATTTGCAAAAATGTTGATTACACCTACAATTTTATCAACCATTTGCCAGCCTCCTGTGACCCTTGGCCGTTTAAGGGGTTATCCAAATTAGTAAACATAGATAGGTCTTACCATCAGGTATCTCTGTACCAAATTTGGGTTTGAAGAATAATATCTGAGAAAAAACATCTTTTGTCAAAATATGGCTATTTTGGGACTCTTTCCAGAGCTCTTGTGACCCTTGACCTTTCCGAGGGATCAACCAAATTAGTATGCATAGAAAAGTCTTACCATCAGGTATCTTTGTACCAAGTTTGAGTTTGAAGTTATGAGTAGTATTTGAGAAAAAAAAACATCTTTTGTAAAAATATGGCTATTTTGGACCTATTTCCTGAGCTCTTGTGACCTTTGATCTTTTTGCAAGGGATCAACCAAATTGGTGTGCGTATAAAGGGTCATGCCATCAAGTTTGGGTTTACAGAACTGTGTGAATAGTATTTGAGAAAAAATATCTTTTGTCAAAATATGGCCAATTTTGGACCTATTTCTTGAGCTTGTGACCCTTGACCTTTCCAAGGGATCAACCAAATTAGTATGCATAGAAAGGTCTTGCCATCAGGTATCTTTGCACCAAGTTTGAGTTTGAAGTTCTGAATAGTATTTGAGAAAAAATAAATTATGTCTCAAAATAGATATTTCTGATATATATTGCCTGATCCCCTGTGACCTTGACCTTTGAGAGATGTCACTGAAATTGGTATGTTAAGAAAGGTCTTGCCACAAAGTATCCTTGGGCCAAGTTTGAAGACTGTAGCTTCAATAGTCTCCGAGAAAATGTCAACGTTAAAGTTTACCATGGACATCGGCAGATGGATGACGGATGGACGACCACTGGCCAAAAATATAGACAACTTTTGCTTCGCACATGAGCCAAAAAGAACAAAACTGAACAATAGACAATGTTCCAACATCAGAAGTAGGTCAAAATTGCATGAGTTTCAACAGTGGATTAAAAGTCAGGACAAACATGTGATACCCCATGTTTATCCTCACTTTTAATCCATGGTTTTCGCCAAAACACCTGCAATTTTGACCTACGACTACTGGTTTCCGAAAATCATTAATTGACAACAACAAAAAAAATACAATTTTAGTTAATAATGTGAAACAATTCTAAAATGCCATGAAAGTTGACCATCAAGAATCTCTGGGGTCAGTTGCATGGGCGAGCTTTACTGTCATGGCTACACAAAGACTTCATACGAATCATTGTCTCCATCACAAATCACGAAACTTTAAAGCCACCTTCCCCATTCCATAAAAGGTTAACACCAGTATTTGCTGTATCTCCTCAAAAAGTGTCTTTCAACAACACTGCACAGATGGATTAGAATAACCTTTTTTATTACATGCAGTCTGAATGTCATAAAATTCAAGATTTTTTCTGCTCAACTCTCCAGACAGGAGACAGGAGAGTTTCTCAGATGTGAACAAGGGACAGTAGTACACCTCTGTAATGTGTGCCTGCATACATGGATTGTGAAATGACAGGTAGAAAAGTCATGTAGTTGTATTGGCAAACATTGTCAATCAAAGCCTGCCCTAGAGAATTTAAACCTTTCACTGCCAGCGTGGGAATGATCATGAATTTCGCGCCTGAACCCACTGCACAATGACCAACATTCACATCAAGAACACAAATTAAATCGGACTAAAAATAGTTACAAAAAACCTATGACTAACAGGAGACATGTACCCTCCCCAGTAGCAAAACGCCTTCAGGCCCATGATGGCTGCAGTGGGCCCACAGCTGTGACCTTTGTTTCAGTACTGGGCTTATGAGCCCCTGCAGTTGCGGGGGCTCATGAGTGTTCATGTCTCTTGCAGCTGGATAGAATTGACCTTGCTCCAGCAAAGAATGGGTTAAGACTTTATGATCACACTTCTGTGACAACATGAAAGAAACTAACAAGTGCTTTTTCCTACCTACTTGGTAGTTTCTTCCAAATTACAAGCACTGGCAGTCAAACCCTTTGGTCTCATTTATATGTGACAACATGCCTTATAGTTATAGATCACAGATCACAATGTTGGTCTTTCGGCAGTCATGAAACTCAAAGCACCAATCACATGTCCTAATTTTAACACTTTTCACTTACCCAATGTCTTGATTTCTCATGGCCATAGTATTTTGGTGAAGATGTGCATGACCTCCACCTACATGTATGTTATTCATGTTGGAAACAGCTTCTTTGGTGGTTGCTTTACATTTTTAGTTTTAAATCTGACAAGCTTTACAAATATAAGCAAGACACCAAACAAAACTGCAATACACTCCTATTTTCCATGACTGCTACTAATGATGATCCTCCGAAAAGACATGTAACTACACATCTATTCCATTAACCCATATCATACTGAGGCTAAAAGCTTCAAATTTGTACACTGCCATATATATGCAAGTTAAATTACAGTACTTAAGATACGGATATAAACCAATGGCTTTAGTTCAAGGGTGGTGCCAGAATAGCTTGGCACCTAGAGCCACCAACTATTCTGGTACTACCCTTGAACTATTTTAGTCAAACTTATTTTACACAGTGGTGTATTCTGAATGGTAAGGGCTAAGCAGTATCATCAGTAACAGTCAAAGTGTTAAATTCAGATTCCATTTTGTGCCTAATCCTTCCACCCCCACCTCCTCACACACACCCTAAAGAAAGGAGAAAAGAACTATGTACTTGTACATATCATATACATACCTTTGATGTAAATAAGGTCATAGGGTCAATGACATCAAGAAAATGCCTGAGGCGCCCATTGAAATTACTCTGGAAAAAAATTAAATTAATGACATTACAAACATCATATCACTCCTAAGGCACTGCTAATATGTATCATATGTGCGCATTTGTTTTACTAATGGGATGAGCCTTTCTATAACAATAATAAAATGAGAGCTAATATAATACATTTCACACTTCCATTGTCACGGGACCTCCAGTAAAGGGAGGTAATATATCGGCTTAGCTTATAATACGAGTAGTTCCTTCCCCTACTCCATTCCCACAATAACAAAACTGTCTATCTACATTTTTTCTTCAGTAGAGGCTGTTACACGGCAGCCTGACCTCGAAACAGAAATCAGCAACTTGTTAGGAACCGCGCATATTTACATCACAACACAACCTTAAGTATCAGTACCGGCCACGTTACAGGACCTTGTCGCAAGACTAACCCGTGACCCCCGACCCCATGACCCAAGCTAAATTTTGCATCATATGCTACATACCTGATCGAAGCGGGACTTGCCGAGTCTAAATGTCGGGTATCCGTCCACGGATATTGGTGCGTTAGGATGGGGTGCAACCACGTATACTGGTTCTGTCGGTTCGTCCGCCATGTCGGGCTAGCAATCAATAGCAGTAGTTCGTTGAGTCGATCGTGCGAGCTGGATGGCTCAGTTTCTGAAACGTGACAGGCCATAGTACACAGTGGGCCTCCGGCCCTACAGTCCCATCTGTTAAAATGTCTTAGTCTGTCCCAGTCATCCCCTAATTTTTCAATCCTCTAAACAACACTACCGTCCACTTGCTGCACATTTGCCATGCACAAAATCAAACTAAATAAAATAAATAACCACATCACCCGTCTCATTTCCTGGCTATCAATAACATGATTCTGTAGGCCCTACAAGCGCAGCCAAAGCTGGTACACACCTCAAATCACCATCCGCTTGGCAACTCAAACTAGGCCAAAAAGAGTCCGCTGGTTAAGCCAAGACTGGTATGAATCAAAGCACCAAACATGTCTCTTCTCATCTATCAAGAGATTTTAAAGCAAATTCCAACATATGCCTCACCTTCCTCATTTGAATATATAACGTGACCGACAGACTTGCGACCTTGACATAGAAAGTACGTCAAGTTTACTTCCGGGTGAATTAAAGTCGTCTGCTACAGGTAACAGACGTGACTGTATGCCTCTCTATTTGCAGCCGCTACCGATCTCTTTCTTGTTCTGAGTTTCATCGTAGGCCGGCCGGGCCCATACTAGTACTGACCCTGATGCAAGGCCTGGTCGAATGGAGCCCAAACGGCTCAGATCAATAGGATACTGCACATCGGATACGCCGACAGACTTATGGGGGTGGGGGTGGGGGGTGGGTGGGTGGTGGTAGCCGGGTTACCAAGGCCAGTACTGTCACTGAATTAAAAGCTGAGAAGCAGTAAAAAAAAAAAAAAAAAAAAAAAAAAAAAAAAAACAAACCCCGTCCCCCAAGTGTTAAAAAAAAAAAAAAAAAAAAAAAAAAAAAAAAAAAAAAACTTACAAGACTGACCCAGCGAAGGCCCTGTGGTGAACAAGTGTCTACAAAGGCCACAAGTCGGCAAACTGGGTTTGCGACTCAGTTCAGTGACTACAGCCGTTGAGTTTTCAACTGCGTATGTGGTGCTCGGGCAAAACTCCCGTGAAAAAGACAGGCCACTTCAGTCCTGTAGGCAGCGAGTGGGCACCGCGATCACTGATGCAAATCAGCAATATTTCTACTGATAGCAACAGTAGCAGACGACACCACCCGACGGACAGAGCTGGCCATTTTTTTTCTTGCCTGGACGCAAACTGGATATGGACCAGGACGAGCTATCCGTAAGTTACACAGTACAGCCTGTAGCTTTATTTGATATTGGAAGGGGGGAGGGGGAAGGAGGGGTGGGGGGAGAGGGAAGGAGGGGGTATTTTTCGTTTTGTCTTGTTAATATATCTTTTCATCTGGAGTGACCTACAGAACCTGATGTCATCATAGGTACTGAGACTTGGCTGGATGGAACCATCCAGAACATGGAATTCCTGTCAGCCTCATTCAGAGTGTATTGCAAAGACAGAAGTCGGGATGGAGGTGGTGTCCTGCTTGCCATCAGAGAAGACTGTCATCCAAAGCACAGCACTACCAGAGCTTAGCACAGACTGTGAAATAATCTGAGCAAAGCTACTGTTAGAGGGCAGGAAGCACTTATACATCTGCGCATACTACCGCCCAAATGGTTCAGACGATAAAAGCCTGGAAATTTTGAAATGTTGGTCAGACGTGCTGCCAACTTCAATAAACATACTCTCATAGTTGGCGGAGACTTTAACTTCCCTGGATCGGAATGGTCGACTATGTTTTGAAACAAGATGCAGCATTCCTGCAGAGATAGAACAATAGAAATTCCCAGACCACCCGGCCATTGTCTTAAGTTAATTAATTAAGCTCATTAATATTCGTCATTTTTCTCAACACAAAAAAAGGCCCCATATAGTGCATTCAGTAAAATAAACCTAAAGACATTTCAACCCCACCTAAATTAATAATTAGAAAATTACTCTCCATTGTCTCCCAACACCCCACCTGCACACAGTGTATTTTGAATAAAACCCAGTCAACAACAATAAGTACCTACCTTGCTATGCGTCAACAAAAAGTAAATAATAGGTTACATTCAACTGACAAGTAACTTCAAAGTTACTTCTACAAGTTCTTATAAGTTAGTTGACATAAGTTCTTATAAGTGACTTAAAACAAGTTCTTATAAGTGTCTTAACATAAGTTCTTATAAGTTCTTGACTCAAGTCATCAGGTTAATCGGACAGATTTGACAAGTTACATAGTCAACAAAATAACTTTTTTTCTCAGTAATAGTCTGGCGGTGGAGTTGATGGGGTTAAATAGACAGGCATCTCTCTGTGATCTCTCTGTGAAGTGTATAATAGAAATAAAAAATGATTACCAAAACTTATCTTTACTTGTAGTTTTTTCTGTGGTCTCTTTTACCCCTATCTTTTTCCCTTCTTCTAAAAAAGATGCCTTTAGTTCTTCAACATTTGCTGGTTGACTATGCATCTTGTTTTGAATTTCAGTCTTCTGTTGTTTGTAATTGGCCAAATCATCCTGCACTCTCTTAAACTCATATCGTCAATTTTATTGTTCTCTAAAGCTTTACTAATAATAAGTATCATACCGCTCAACTTAGTTCCAGAAAGAGTATTCAATGCTTCATGCTTCTGCAACTTCTTATGAAATCTTTTGTTAAGGGCTTCCAAACCAAAGCATGCCAGACATGTGGCAACACTAACGCCCTCAATAACAATTCCGATTATACTACCAATTCCCATTGCAAACAGAGCAATACCACCAGCAGATAAACCAGCTGAAACCACACCCACAGCCATCGATGTGTTTTGTACAGAATTGAAAACTGTGCTATACCATCTTTTGCACTGTGAATATTTTGCCTCTTCACCTTCCAAATACTTCAACGTGTGTGTAATATTTATTGAACAGAATGAGTCTGCCTGTAATCTTTCATCAGGGGCAAGTGGCACAATTGGAGCAGGCGATAGCTGCGGATACAAGTTCACCATTTTTTTTATGACAAATATTTTTTAAAATTTAATCAGCAATTACATTTTGCAACTCTTCAGGGGTGTATAATTTGCTAGCGTAATAGAATGAAACAAGATCTATGTGTTCAAGTTTATGTAACTTAGATAAACTAGAGTTGTTTTATCAACTACTACCTTAACAGCTGGGTTACTACTCAATACTTCTACATCTGCGCCTTTTCTAATAGCAATAAAGACTTTTGCTGACTGTCACTGAGCTATCCCATGTAAGTTTGCAATATTTGCTTCTTTAGCACCTTCTAAAGGTCTCATGATAATTTCAAAAACTATTGATGCTTCTCTTGCTATAATAAAGTTTGCTGGTACAAACACAACAGCCGGATCAGATCTACCCTTTCTATGTGTAAGAAGATACCTTCGTTTCTCATACTCTTGCAGTTTTATTTTATCTCTGCTATTGTTTTCTTCAGAATAGCTCAGAACAAGACTTACAAGCAATGGCCTAGAGTTAAGCACTTTTTAAAATACTAAGTTTGTTTCATCAGTAATTACATAAGGACTAATAAATTCAAACTTTATGTCCCAGACAATCGCAGGTGCAGGAACAGCGGCAGGTGCAAGAACAACTACCCACTTATTACTCACATGTTTTAAGATGTAGAGCGCGTTATTTATAGGAATAGGTACAGTAACATCACGAAGTTGACCAAGTTTAGGATACCTTTTTTCTGCATCATCTTTCACATCATCAATTACCTTGAGCTTGTACAACCCAAAGGAATCAAGTTCAAGACCATACACTTCTCCTACCTCTCCTTCTTTATCAAAACCCTGCACATCAACCAAATCTTTCCACCCTATTACTGGACAGGCAACTGGTATAATTTTTGGTTTTGGACCAGCACTCATTTTTATTCATCAAAAATAAAATTTATTTTACTTCTAAGACAACACTAAAATCATGCATCAGAACTGGTTTGCCATCCTGATTAGTTACAGATAAACACAGTGATTCAAAGAAATTAGAACCCACTTTCTTAAACTATAAATTAGGAAATCTAATGATGCCACTTTCACAATATGGAGCATTTCCAGTCGGCACACATCTTAACAAAGTTGAAGGCTTTCCATTGTATACATTTTCAGTTGTGTTTAATTCTTTCAAATGAACATTTAGTACTCTATGTACTGCCAAATTGACAGGACTTCTTCCAGTTATTTTATCTTTTTTGGGGCTTTAACGACACTGTCAAGTACTCAGTATTAACATTTTCTATTTCGCTTGTCCAATCATCATCTATATTACTCGCAAAACCACCTGTTAAACCAAGTAAATATGCAAGTCTGTCTGAAACTACAGGCTTACTACCATAGGAAAATTCTAATGTAACAAGTAAGTTAGCTGGATTTGAAGTTGCTTTAATTTTTAATTCATTTAGAAACCATTCAGCTAAAGTACAAAAGTCATAATACCCAGGTGGTATAAAGGCCATACCAGTGATTGAATAATCAGGGTGTACATATCTTCATAATATTCACTGTAATTTTCTATATTAAACCACTTTACAGCGTAGAACATTTCATGGATAGATACAACCTTGTTACCATCTCGATTATCAATACCATTAGTTAGCAACACTGTTTTCCTTGTATCAAGATTTGTTAAAGTAATAAACATTTTTATTATCTCATAAAAAAGCACAATGGAATTTAAATCACAAACAAACATTAGCGCAAGCAGTCCAAACCCATTTCAATTTAACATGGATGCTGCATATAATGCCGCACCTACTTATGACCAAAAAATAATTCAACTAAACCAGCTCATCATAGCTGTGTGTCCAAAGAAGATTCCTTTCAAGTAAAAGTACCCAATCCTTTCAATTAATACATAAACCCACTAATTATGGATGATTCAAATGCAAGAAAGTGGCTCTCAAGCCCACTACAGATGTTCCAAAACCAGCTTTACTTTGATATACTATGCTCAACTACAGGCTGTGGTGTTTCTTTTACAGACCACTTGATTCACTGAAACAAACTGATTAGGTCTGTGTATCTTCTCCACAGAAGAATACTGTCAGAACTTCATGTCCCACTACCCACTGAATCCAGTTTTGAATGGTATAATAGCCCCATGGATATGAAAGCATTTGAACAAATCTGTAATGAATTTAACATCGACCCCAAGTATGATTTTTTACAAAAACTTGATTTTAACGACGTCAATGGAACATTGTATTATGCTACAAGTCACAGACAATACCCTCATGATTACTAACCAGGTTACACTTCATTCTCATCAAAATCTGAAGTCTGGTTAGGCTCAATAGAACAGAAACAGCCTAATGCCTGGACCACATTTATCTTAGACAGAAGTGACAGGTTTATGAAAGCAGGAGTCGTATGCATTAATGAGTCTATCAGAACGTATGTGTGGAATTTACTAGGAGCACAATCACTAACAAAATCAAACATCTTTAATGAGAGTGGCAATTTGAAGCACAAAAACAATTTCTTGCAAACCTGTATGATGCTATTAATTCAGTAGTAGATCTCCCATCAAGCATAAATCACTCTCAAGATGTTCTGAGAAATGCCAGATCAAAAGCTGACTTTGTAGTTGGCATTCATTTATACATGTTGCCATCTGACCTTCAGCTCCAAATTGGAACAATAATAAATTATAATAATGAAAGAATTGCTGCAAAGGCTGATCAGAAATTAGGACTCAATCAATCAGTGAACTGGGGTCCAACAACTACACATTTACAGACACCAGCAGCGCAAGCGGTTCAACCATTCATAACACCAGTTACACCAGTGCCAGTTGCACAGTGCCAGTTACACCAGTGCCAACACCAGTACCAGTTACACCAGCACAGCCAAACACACATGAGTCAGATAGAACTGCATTGGTAATAGGCCATACTCTATTAGGGATATTACTTCTTTACCTGTTTCATTAAATATCCTCTACTGTCACCAGAAAGACCCACACATGCTCCGCCATAAACCCTACTACCTTTCCTGCTGTACTGATCAACCAACTGACAACACTCCTTATTATGCCAGGCAAAGTATCCATTGCTTTCACAGCCAATTTCTTAAGCAAGTCTGATATATGTGACAGTTATTTCTTTACCCACGACTGTAGATCTTTTGGGTCAGTTGGTGGAACATGAGGAGCTGGAGGTGTTGAACCACCACCACCACCACCAGAGACAGCCAACACTACAGTATTGATAATAAATCCAAGAGCAGTAATTAAACTTGCAATTGTGATACCCTGTTCTCTGAAAAGTGTTTTCAATCTCTCAGCCAAAGTTGTGTCTTCATGAAGCATTTTCTGAATAGTTTCTCTAATCCTGTTGACTTGTGTTTTCAGTTTTTCTTTCCCAATTTCAACTACTTCTAGCCATGCAGATCTTTCTATCTGCAAATCCTTTAATCTGTGTTGTATTCTTTCTTTTATTTCTGTGTCACAATTCTCCTCGTCTGCTTTACCTATTTTTTTCCCCATTTCTATGTGATTATCAAGCTCACCTAGTTTGGCTACATTATTCACCAGTTCACCTCTGATTGTTTGCAGTGTTTTATCCAACCCCATTATCTCCTGCATGGACAAAGGAGAGTCATCTATTGTTTTTATAGCCTCATTTATTTGTTGTCCTGTAAGTGAAGTCTCTTGTATATCCCTTTGCTTTGTTTTCTGTCAGGCTTTTTACTTCTGCCATTTCAATTTCTTGTCCTGTTGGCCACCGTGAGATGGCCTTAGTCGCCTGCTCGGCGTTAAACCCAAATAACTAACTTGTGCTGTTGGCAACCTTGTTTGCACATCATGAAGAGCACTAACAAGTCGAGGTGGTACCGGGGTACTGCTTACGCCCCAATACCAAGGCACCTTGCCAATCCTGCGTTACCACAGACTTCACCTTTAATTGTACTTAAAGCTCTAAACTTAACAGGGTTGTTTTTATGGGTTATATTTATTTTACCTCTGTCTGTATTTACAATTAAGTGACCCTTTTTGTCAAGTTCAAACTGATTAGGATCTATGACGTCCGGGCGGTTACCTACACTATCATAAAATGAGTTCACTTTGCTTTCTAAAAGTTTGTGGCATAAACTAAAAGTATTTCTTGTACCAACCATATCCATTGTACTATTATCAAAATCATACATGTTATCTGTTTCAATATCATGATCAAATCTTCCTGCTGCCATTGTTTTTATTATTAATTGTTCTGATTTTTGCATAATAAAATGACATTGTTTTATGGCTCAAAGTTAGACCCGTTCAGAAAACTACGTGAACCTGTAGGTGTTAAGGGCATTAAGCAATCAACTGATATCACAAACAATCCTAGCACCATAGATCAAAACCAAACTCATACTGTCAAGTTTCTGAACCTAGGTCCCATTGACGTTATTGTTTTGGTACTGCACGCCTTGCATTTAATATTAAACTTTCGTCAGACGCAGACGCAAACAGAACACTAGTTGACAACCTAGGCAGAGCAATTATTAGGACTATTAGTTAAACTTGAAGGCCAAGAAGTGTTTAGTCTGGATGATGCTGATGTGTTTTACTTCTACAAAGATCTGTGGCTCACTAGGGAAGAACAAGAAGACCTTGTTTATCAAGTCATACAGTCTGATAACGTTGCCAAACTTAGAATTGATGCAGCTGACAAAACAACAACAGCTGTAAAGGATGTTATATTGGCAGAAACATATGGAAGTAGATTTTACAGTATACTTGAATTCGAAATCCTAACAGCACATTTGCCTTATTACCAAGGAGCACTGAATGACCGTCTAAACTTTGAACTAACCTTCAATGACTACTCCAAAGTTATCAGGTCATTGGATCTAAATGCAACATACAAGATCTCTAACATTTTCTTGGAATATGAAATTGTCATAATGCTCATCTAGCTACTCTCGTGTATTCTTATAATATTATTTTAATTAAACCTCACAACATGTCATTACGCCCGACCAGTAAAGCTGCTAATTCCTATGTCACTTCCCCTTACATTTTTTTTCTTCTACATTGGCTTGTGTTGTGTCAAGTATTTTCCCCCCCTGTTCAGTAGTAGAAATAATTAGTGTGATAGTAACTCAGTAATCAGTAGATTAGCAACGGCAAGTTAAAAAAAATGGTTGTTACTACCAAAACTTTTACCGTTGTCAAATAAAGGATCATTATCATTATCGCCCACTCGGCACCGGCCTCCACGTGGCGTGGGTGGGTAGTCTCTTCAGTCACTGGCTGAGTGGGCTAGCAGAGGGGTGTCCATCATTGTCCAGGATAGGACTTGACGTCAACAGATATGTTGTTCAGTCTTTTTCACTGGTCCTGTTTTTAAGGAGCTGTGCTAACCCAGGTCTTACCATGTTGGATTGGTCCTTAAAAATACTCTTTAGTTTCTGGTCCTTTGGATCTCGAGTGTTTGCCGTGCTTGGAGACCCGTGTCGGGGGAGAAGAGGATCCTGGTGGCTGAAACACTCCACTGTGGTACTGACTTCTGCCTAAACGGGAGGCTAGTAGTCATACCGGCCTAGTCAATCGGTTCTTGTAACGTTGAGCCCTATCCCGGGCCATTGTTGACATGCAGGCAGAGATACGGAGCACCATGCTATAGCCTCTGCTGCTGATTAGGTGCTCTACGCCAGTATTCCCCTGCATTCAACCGTGTGATAGAAGGCGGTGGCTCAGATGGTTCAATCGGGCTTAACCCCCTGAGTATATATTTCAGGCAGTCTCCATCGTGCGTCGGCTGGAGACCCGCCGACAAATGCACTTTCCCTTGTTGGGCTCGGTGGCGGGCGGGGACACCCGGGGAATGAATATCTATCATACTATAATATGGAAAATGCAAATAAAAACAAAACTGGCACCAAAGCGGAACACAGCCGCTGACCTTGACCTTGAGAATTATAGCGATTCTGATTGTGAGGAAACGACGCCTCGGGCCTCGCTTTCTCATTATCAACAGCAAAGTTAAAGAGAAGCCTGTTTCCAAGCTGCACCCTTTCCTGGTGGGGAGACCCTCAGGAGCCGTGTTGGTAGGACTGAGGCCCAGCGCCTCAGGTCTGGTGACTTGCTGGCAGAGTGCCGTACCCGGGCACACTCCAACGGGCTACTGAGGCTCTCCTCTATCGGAGACACTCCAGTGGAGGTTACACCCCACAAAACGATGAATTCTTCTAGAGGAGTGATTAAAGATCAAGCATTGGCAGAACTGTCGGAAGATGAACTTGTACGGAACCTTAAGTCGCAGGGGGTGACCTATGTCAGGCGCTTTGTTTCCAAACGAGGTGGTAGGGAGATCCATCTCCCTACCATCATCCTGACGTTTGGCACCCCCACCCCTCCTACTACCATCTGGGGAGGTTACTACTCCCTCAAAGTGAAGAGGTATGTCCCTGTCCCCCTCCGGTGCTTTAAGTGCCAAAAGTATGGCCATGGGCAGAAGACATGCCGCCAGGCAGAGGCTTCATGCGCCCGTTGCACTAAGCCCGGACACTTTGCTGAGTTCTGCACAGTCCTGTGTGAATTGCCAGGGGGCGCATATGGCTTCGGACAAGAAGTGCCCTCTTTGGATATCCGAGTGCAGGATTCAGCAGGTGCGTGTGGAGAAGGGGCTGTCCTTTGCGGACGCCAAAAAAAAAAAAGGTTGACGGCCCTGGTGCAGCTGAGGCTGCCACAAACTTGAGTAACACTTCTGTGTATACATTCAGTGCTGCGGTGGCAGGCAAGCGCCCCACCAAATACTTCTCTTGTCAAGCCCTAACCTCTTGGTTGGGGGCGGAGCCTCGGCTCCTCTCGCCCCTGGAGAGTAACCCTCCTCCAGTGGTGACGAGGAGCCAGGGAACGCAGAAGGCGAACACTACCGGTCATGTAGCACCACCTTCTGCTGCCCCTAAGCCTCAGCCCCCACCCAAGCCTGTCAGTCTTACTACAAAGGCTTCTGGCTCTGCTCAGCCTTCTAAGGCCGCTAACTCTAGCGGCAGGAACGCTGCCCAGAGCCAGAAGTCTAAGAAAGTTACGGGACCGCTGTGCGCACGGGCCCAGAAGGGAGACACTGATGTCCCCCTTCAAAACAAATATGCTGCATTGGAAGAGCAGATGAAGTTGTCGTAGCTGGTGTTCCGGCGGCTCCACTCCCCTCATCTCCGAAGAATCAGAGGAGACCCGGGAGCCGGCCTCTCTGTTTCCTCGACTCCTTCCAAAGCAAAGGACAAGGGGGGGTGGGGGGGGGGGGAGGGGAAGAAACTCCTCTCCCCCACATAAGACATAACCATGTACTCTCTTCTTCAGTGGAATTGTCGTGGCTTTCGCGCTAACTTTGAGGAATTACGTCTTTTAGTCAAGTCTTATAACCCCTCAGTAGTATCTCTTCAGGAGACTTACCTGAAAACTTCTGACCCTGTCTCTTTTAATGGTTTTAACGCTATACATAAAGGCTCTGATTCGGAGAGGCGCTCGGGTAGGGTGGCTCTTCTCATTAGCAGCCAAATTTTATGTAGCCCCATTAGCATCGACACCTGTCTTCAAGCTGTCGCAGCTCGGGTTACCTTAAGGAAGACCATAACCATATGCAGTGTTTACCTACCACCATCGTAGTAATGATATTTTTAACTTAGTAGATCAGCTGCTCCCTCCCTTTATTCTCATGGGAGATTTTAACGGTCACGCTCACCTGTGGGGTAGTGACCACTATGATGGCAGAGGTCAGGTGTTAGAAGATGTTTTTTTCTAAACTTAACTTATGTGTCTTTAACGATGGCTCCCCTACATACTCTAACCCAGGTTCAGGATCCAGTTCTGTTCTAGACCTCACTGTGTGTGATCCTTCTCTCATGCTGGACTTTGATTGGAAGGTTCACGATGACCTGTGTGATAGTGACCACTTCCCAGTAGTCCTGTCATCAGTCAGCTGTGAGGAGGATCCACCGGTGGCGCGCTGGAATTTCAAGAAAGCTAACTGGCCTCTGTTCGCCTCCCTCTGTCAGTCTCGTATTACAGAGGGGGGTGGTCATGTCAGCTGAAGAACCTGTTTCTTCTTTTACTTCTATTTTGCTGGACGTAGCGGCTGTAACCATCCCTCAAACTTCCACATCAGTCCCTCGGAAGCCGAGAGTACCATGGTTTAACGAAGAGTGCCGCAAGGCTAAAAAAAAGTGCAAATCTGCTCAGCAGCGTGCTTTTAGTAATCCGTCGCAAGTGAATGTTTTAGCCTTTAAAAGACAGAGGGCGACATTTTTTACCGTGAACGCCGTGCTTCCTGGAGACTTTTGTCTCATCATTAAATTCTAGGACTCCGTCCCCAAAAGTCTAAAAGGCTGTTCGAAGAATTAGGGGCAGGTGTGGCTCGGCTTCTGTCGGCCAGCTTGGTCACAGATAAAACAGCTGTGGCCAATTTGCTTGCTTCCACCATTGCCCATAATTCTTCAACAGAGCGTTATTCACCCTTCTTCCAGAGAGAGAAGGAGAAGAGAGAGTCTCGTATTTGTGATTTTAAATAGATTAACTCAGAAGACTAATGTCTATAATACCCCTTTTACATTATCAGAACTGCAACAAGCCCTGCAGAAATGTAATGTCTCTGCTGCTGGCCTAGATACTATCCACTACCAACTCCTAGCGCATCTGCCTGAGAAGTCCGTCCTTGTATTTCTCAAGGCCTTTAACTATATCTGGATAACTGGCCATTTTCCACCATCTTGGCACCAGGCTGTGGTTGTGCCGATCCCCAAGCCGGGTAGGGATCCTTCCGACCCGGGCAACTACCGCTCAATCGCTTGGCGTCATGTTTATGTAAAACTATGGAACGCCTGGTCAACGCCCGCCTGGTGTGGCATCTTGAGTCACAGGGTATCATCACAGACCTCCAGTGCGGTTTCCGACGCTTCCGTAGTGCAACTGACCATATAGTCCGCTTTGAGTCGTTTATCCGAGATGCTTTTGTCAACAAGCAGCATGTTTATGCAATTTTCTTTGATCTTGAGAAGGCATATGACACTACCTGGAAGTATGGTATAATGTCTGACTTGTTGGACATGGGTTTTAAAGGGCACCTGTCCGTTTTTATTCACAATTTTTTTGTCTAACAGGTCGTTCCATGTCCGTGTGGGCTCCGACTCCTTTGAACAGGAGATGGGTGTCCCACAGGGCAGCATTCTATATCCTGTTTTATTTAGTATTAAAATTAATACATTGTACAGGTCGTCAAGGAGGATTTTGAATGCTCTTTGTTTGTGGACGACTTTACATTTTGCGCACGAGGTCGAAGACTTGCGTCCCTTGAGAGGCGCTTGCAACTGTGCGTTGATCGCATCCAGGGGTGGGTGTCTCTCAACGGATTCAAGTTCTCGCCCTCCAAGACAGTCTGTGTGCATTTTACTAACCAGACGAATTTTTGTCCAGAACCTAGTCAGGAGCATTGCTGGAGTGCCAGTTAAGGTGGCCGAGGAGGCAAAGTTTCTGGGGGTCAACTTTGACAAAAGACTGACCTTCCGCAACCATATAAATTACCTTCGAACCTCTTGTCAGAAGGCCTTCGACATTCTTCATGTCGTTGGTCGTACTGACTGGGGTGGAGACCGCACTGTCTTACTTCGACTGTACCGGGCCCTTGTTCGGTCCAAACTGGATTATGGCTCTGTGGTATATGGCTCGGCTTCAAAGTCTGTTCTACAGTGTCTGAACACAGTTCACCATCAAGGTCTGCGGATATGTCCGGGGGCGTTCAGGACGTCTCAAGTTCCTAGTCTGTACGCCGAGGCAGGGGAGCCTTCTCTCAAGCTCCGCCGCATCCGCCTCATGCTCAGCTACGTTCTGAAACTGAAGGCCCATCCAGACAATCCTGCCTATGATTGTGTTTTAAACCGCCGTTTGCAGAGATTTACGATACCCATCCGGGAGCTGTCCCTCCAATTTCCTTCCATGTCCGACCTCATCTGCAGGCAGCCTGAGTGGACCTGGACAGAGTTTCGGAATCTCTGCAACACACCACTCCGCCCTGGCTATTACCAGTTCCTGACATCTTGCTGGACTTGACCGCCCACAAGAAGGACTCTACCCCACCAGCCATATACCAACAGAACGTCGATGAACTCCTTTAAAGTTTTCCTGGCTATTGCCGTATCTATATGGATGGCTCAAAGTCTGAGGATGGGAGAGTTGCTGTGGCTGCAGTGTCCTTTAAGCACCGCCTCCCAGACCATTCATCTGTATTTAGTGCAGAACTGCATGAGGTTTTGCTGGTACTCCGGCATGTTTATCGGTCTAGGGAAAGGAACTTCATGATTCTGTCTGACTCTCTTTCTGCCCTGCTGGCCCTTCAGGGCACAGGAACAGACCACCCACTGCTGGTGCAGATTAGAGAGCTCTACGCAGACTTGATGAAGGAATATTATGACATCATTTTTATTTGGGTCCCAGGGCATGTGGGCACCGAAGGCAACAGGATCGCAGATTCTTCTGCCAATGATGCCCGCACCGACCCTGTCCCTGACGCACAGACTGTTTACAGTGATTTTAAACCTGTGATTAGTGCGTACATAGCCCGTGAGTGGCAGTCCGAGTGGGACAAAGAGGAAGCTAACAAGCTGCATGAAGCTCTTCCTACGGTGTCCGACAGTCTACCTTACCGCTGCGGCAGCCGCCGTGAGGAAACTGTCCTTGCTCGGCTCCACATCAGGCACATGTATGTTACGCACTCTTATTTACTGAAACAGGAGGAGCGTCCATGGTATTATGCTTGCGATGAGCAGTATTCAGTTAAACACATTTTGCTATCTTGTGCCGATTAAATTGACACAAGATATAAACACTTCACAGCAGATTCCTTGAAGGTTTTGTTCCGGGATGTACCCCCAGACAAAATCTTCATGTTTCTGAGAGAGTGCAATATTTTTAATAAGCTTTGAGCATTCATAGACTATGACAATTCCATTATTTTTGCGAGTCCGTATACGTTTTCTTTCAAGACCTGTGCGACATTTTAGCATGACATATTTTAAAGATATATTTACATCTTGTCTTAAGAACTTTCTTTTAGTCTGTCTGGCCAGATTTTTACCCATCCTGCCATGAGATGACCTTAGTTGCCGGCTCGGCATTAAACCCAAATAACTAACTCATTATCATTATCATCATTATCATTATCACTCTCATACAAAATCCGATTTATTATGACCATGTGATAAGACACAGTTTAATGCACAAAGACAAAGGTGATCCAATGTGGAACATCAACTTGAACACATCTGCTAGGTCACTAAAAGGCATTCTTATGCTGTTTGTTGAACCAGGAAGTCCATACAAAAGAGAGTCAGAACAAATTTATAATCCAAAGATTACACATTTATCCTGTACTATTTAAGGGGTCTAATCAAGTGTATGCTTCAGGCATGCTACCTTACCAACACTATGACGAGATCATAAAATATTTTGTGGGTGGAAGACTTAGATAAAAACCTGCAAACATGGCATGCAAATATCTACCTTTGTATGATGTCAGAATCGGTCAATACCTGACAAACAAGTATACACTCTGGCTAGACCTACGCAGTACAGATGACTACCTACATGGGTCAGGTCAAACTGTCAAAAACGGCAGTGATGTAAATACAATCCAAATACAAAAAAGAGTGAAACCGTTGGAGCAATAAATATATATTTGTATCTGATTTATGACGCACAACTACATATCCAAGAAAGCAGACTAAGTGGTCACGTGTATTAACATTATATTCTGTTTTAAAATGAACTTGCTGACACTAGACCCACACTGTGGTTTGTTTTGTGGTGCCAGAGGCTGTGGGAAAACTGAATTTGTTCTTGACCTCTTACAAACAAGATACATCCATCATTTTGAAAACGTGATATTCTGCCCAACGATCAAACACAACAATGCTTATCACAACCTTTTATTCATTTGGACTGATCACAACATTTATTTAGTTGACCCTGAGGAAAAAACTGAATGACTACCTGCAGTATTTTTACAAACAATTTGAAGGGCAGACAACTTTGTTTATTGTTGATGACTGCTTTGCAGAGAAGGACATTGTCAAAAGGAGAAACACATTGGCAGAACTTGCCTTTAGTGGCAGACACGCAAACATCAATGTATGGATTCTCACTCAAAAATATAATGCAGTACTAAAAGATTTCCGAGAGCAACTAAAGTTTATCTGTTTGTTTTACTGTAAGGATCGTGACAGGGCTGAAGGGAGGAAAGTCTCCAGGTGTAGACAACGCACCTGCTGAACTGTTGAAACATGGAAGAGAAGTAACAACGAAGGTCCTCACTATACTCTGTCAAAAGATCTGGGAGCAAAAGAAATGGCCAGTAGAATGGACACAGTCTCTAGTGATCCCGCTCCCCAAGAAAGGAAACCTGAAACAGTGCCAGAACAACAGAACTATCAGTCTGATAAGTGTCACCCTAGCAAAGTAATGCTTAGAATCATTCTCAACCGCCTCAAAACTTTCGCCAAGGAACTGCTGGCAGAAGAACAGGCTGGCTTCAGAGTTGGAAAAAGCACTGTAGAGCAGATTTTCAACTGCCGTGTTCTGATCGAGAAACATCTGCAGCATCAGCGCGAACTCTACCACAACTTCATTGATTTCAGGAAAGCATTTGATCGCGTCTGGCACGACGGACTCTGGCAAGTCATGAGATCGTTCAACATAGAGGAGGGACTGATCCAAATGATAGAAGCGCTTTACAAGAACGCCTGCAGCGCGGTTCTACTTAACAATCAGTCAGGCGAGTTCTTCAGGACGACGATCGGTGTCCGTCAAGGATGCCTGCTCTCTCCTGTCCTTTTCAACATATTCCTGGAGAAGATCATGCAGGAAACCCTCCACGACCACCATACTTCAATCTCCATTGGTGGCAGATCCCTGTGCAATCTTCGAATCGCAGACGACATTGACCTCATGGCAGGCAGCAATAATGAGCTTCAAAAACTGACAGACAAACTTTCAAGTAGCGCAGGGTCTTATGGCATGGAGATCAGTACGGATAAAAGCAAAGTGATGATTAACACCACAAGTGACAGCAGCAGCAACATCCACATAAATGGCCAGTAGTTAGAAGAGGTCAATAGCTTCAAGTACTTGGGAGCCACCCTGTCCAAAGACGGTAGTTGCATAGCAGAGATCCGTATCAGGATAGGTACGCAACATCCGCAATGGCCAGGCTGGACAGGATCTGGCGAAGTAATTACATCAGCTTCACCATCAAGTACAGGCTTTACAAGTCCCTCGTAGTGTCTATTCTACTCTACGGCTGTGAGACTTGGACACTGCTTACAGACTCAGAAAAGAAAATCCAGGCCTTTGAGAACAAGTGCCTGAGGAAGTTGCTCCGCATCTCGTACCGCGAGCACAAGACCAAAGAATATGTACGGAGCATCGTCACTTCCCTGGTGGGCCCACATGAACCCCTTCTGGCAACCGTGAAACGGCGCAAGCTTGCTTGGTTTGGCCATGTGACCCGACACAACACCCTGTCCAAGACTATCCTCCAAGGCACTCTCGAAGGAAGCCGCCGGCGAGGTCAGAGAAAGAGTTGGGTCGCAAACATAAAAGAATGGACCGAACTCGAGATGCCAGACTTGCTGGCCACCGCCCAAAACAGAACTCAGTGGAGAGCACTGTCTGTTGCTGCTGCCTTTCAGTCCCCCCAACGCCCAGATCGGGCAAGGGATGATGATGATGATGAAGGATCGTGACAGCTTTGATGACTGTCTCATGGGAAACGATGTAATACCGAACAAACATGAACGAGATGATGTGAAAACCAAACTGAAATCAACTAAGCATCTAAAGTTTATCTTAAAGAAAGATCAGCCCACTGGGTATGGATTAGTAAATTAATTTATACTTCTGTTTTGGTCATAAAAATGATGGACAGACAAGTTGATATTACAGACTGCTTCAGATATATCCAACACTTTGAAGACATAAGAACGCCTTCCGAACAACAACAACTTGTCATAACACCAATAGCAGTACCAATGGTGATATACGTGACATATAATATGACTTTGGAATATATTGATGATCAACCATTTGTAAAAAAGTACCCAACGGAGAAAGAAACACGCTTAGAAAAGACGGGTACAACACAATTTATTAATATTTCGGGTAAATACCCTTTGTCAAAATAGACAAACAAACAAACAGAGATTAGCCGCTACTTATCTTCATTGGCAGAAGGATCTGGATTGCTGATTTCAACCATTTGTAGAGTACATTACCGTTGATTTTAGGACATATAACTTTATAGTTGATGATAACTGGTTTAAGACAGTTTGTGGACACATACACCAACAACTAAAAAAAACTAAATGTTTATTTTGAACGTGTTACAGTCAATAAAGTGATATTACATACATGGTAATATTTTCAATATATTATTTTGTGTTGGTTATAAAAAATGATGGACTGGCAAGTGCAAGCGATCGATGTAACAGACTGCTTTAGATATATCCAACACTTTGATCAGTTAAGAACAGATTTAAGACAACCAGACATAACGCCAATATCAACATCGGCGTTGATACATGTGTCATATAATATGACTTTAGAAATAATTGAGGAGCTACCATTTGTAGAGTAAATGCCTGTTGATCTAAAGACACATACTTTTGAAGTTGATGGTAACCGGCGATAGTGGGGGCCCTTATATATTTCTCGCTGCACTGAATGTAACAAACATAAGATGCATGCAGACTTAGTGTACACATATGTTACATTTTTACTGGCGAGGGAAACACGTGTACAGACCCTTAATTAAGGTACAATAATTAATTAAACTAATGATATTGCAGTATTCTGAGCACAATGGGTTTCCATACCCTGCACAGCGAAAACGCCGTGACCGTCACCTGTCATCAGCCTAAATTGTTGTAAAAACCAGATGCTGGTTCGGGGGCAAGCGCGCTGTTCATACGGCAAACGTGGCGCCTGTTATAATAGGACGTATTTTAGTGCACATAAAGCAGACATTTTAAGAGGTATTTTAAGTTATTTCAGGTAGTTCACAAATCAACCAAAACATAGTTACATCGGTATCTCTTAAATGCACTATTCTGATGAGGTATTTGTTGTTCGCTGTGTAGTCCTACATTCATCGCCTAGACAGGTTTACGTGTGCGCTGCGATGTTGGAAACTCGAATAGGCCGCCAAAATGCTCTCGTCAGTCTGTGAGAAATGGCTGCACATCATTAGGTCAGCGTGAAGCATAGAGCCTCACGAGGCCCTGCGTACAACTGTTGCTTATGAATATCTGTTCCATTTTGCTGCCTCGCGGTGTTTGTGATTAGCGGTGGTAATGTATGGTAAACCAACGGTGTTAGAATAGATAGAATTTACTTTATAGTTTCTCGTGGCGTCCAAGCTGTATTACTGCTGGTTTTCAGTATCCGTCCTATTAATGTTTAAATACTTCTATTTTCCACAATTGAATTGAGAAAAGTGACTTAATTAATGATTTTGCCAAACAATAGTGTTGTAACTGTTCCCTTTACGCTTGTTTCTTTTTTCCTTTTTTAAATTTTTGTTGTTGTTGGGGTTTTCTGAGACATTTAGAATTTGCAGAGGTTACGATTTTTATTTGTTAAAACGTTTCTTCTTTCATCTCGGGACACATCACCTCTGTTGGCACTTTTTAAAAAGTTTGAAAAGAAGGGCTGATCATATCTACATGCACTTGTCCTCCCCCCCCCCCCCCCCCCCCCCCCCCGCCTCCACCCGACCTCCCTAACAAAACAAGATTAATCGGGCACTTCTGATTCTTATATGGTGTTAATTTTCTTATTGAAAAGAATGTTCTACCTGGAGTTTCTGCAGGAGCAATCACATTGTGTTTCACAACACTACACTACCAAGTACTCCGCCATCTGAGGAACAACACAGCCATTTGTGAAAATTGTGATACTGCTCTATACACCCACAAACCTCCTCCATATGAGGAACACATGGTCAGATCACAGAAAGTCATTATCACTCATGATGTATACCTCTTACACTGACTGACAATTACTTAAGGGTTAGATCAAGGTTGATTAAAATCAAGACATTTCCGGCACACCTCCCCTCTGGTGACACGCATTAATGACTACATTGCTACTCTGATGGGCACTTCTGCATGTCCACGGCTTGAGCTGTGCAATCTGTGTGTGGCTGGAGACCCACTTTGCTCAGAGAGTGTTGTGTGATAGGATTAGGGGATTAGCAATTACCTATGACACCCGGGCCAGTCGGCTGCTCATCACGGGGGAGACACTCACAGCGCAGTTGATTTCTCACTTTCAGTCTGATCACAGTTGGCGTGTACACAGGCGTAGACTTACACCTAGATGACTGCCACGTTTGATGAAGCAATGCCATTCGTATGGCACAGAAAGAGGTACGGTCGGTCCGTGGCGCAGTGGTTAAGGCGCCTGCCACCCATGCCAAAGGTGCGAGGTTCGAAAACGGGTTCCGGCGTCGGACTTTTCTCCTCTGGTAAGTGTCACCGTTAATTCGGGCGGACCGTCGGGGGTTCTTTCTCCGGGTACTCCGGTTCTTCCACCCCCCCCCCCCCCACCCACCCACTCACCCACCCCCCACACTTTGGTACCGGTTTCAGGCCACTTTACAAATTTCAACTATACAAGCGATCAAAAATCTCTGTAACTTCAGTAGCTGAACTGGCCCTTCGTCTGTCTTGTACTGTGTTTGTCTTAAATGGCGTAAATCCGTGTCTGTTATGTGAGTGTGCGTGTTGGGTTTCAGTTCGCGGCGCTTTGAGTCGATTTGCCCAAAAATTGAGAAAAGCGCCTATATAATAACGGTATTATTTATTATTATTATTATTATTATTATTATTATTATAGTAATACTTTTCATGAGCCCCTGTGACTGAAGGGGCACATGAAACTCTATGCCCGGCTGAGGGACTGATTTGGGCCCCAGTTCAGCAATGATCGGACACTTTTTCACCGCTGGGGTTGACCAGAAGTCAGTGGCTTATTGCCAGATGTCTGCCTCAGTCTGAGGATGCAATGAGAATTGTATCGCACAGCAAGAGTCACTGATTTACATGAGCCCCTGTGAGTGCTGGGCTCATGGCACTCTATGTCTGCGTGAAGTAATGTGACAGGTGCAGGTAAGAGGATATTTGACTATAGGCCCATGAACACACTATGCGATCCCGTGATATAATTGTAAAATACACCGTACAAGAAAAAAACCCATCGAATAGTAAAACACAACTTCCACAAATAACCATCAACATTTTTTTGTTGTTGTTGTCAGGGCTGACGGGGAGTGGGCGGGGGTGGGGGTGGGGGTGGGCAGTGCCCCCTAGGCCCCCCGCCCTCGATCCGCCACTGGGGAAAGCTATACGGGGGGGGGGGGGGCAGGGCCCCCTAGACCCCCCCCCCCCTGGATCCTCCACTGGGGAAAGCTATGGACAGCCTTTAAGACCACCACCCTTGACATAGTATCAAGAAACGTACCTCACAAATCTCCCAGCAAGAAGGACTCGTATCCCTGGATTACAGGCAAAATAAGAAACCTGCTGAGGAAGAAGAACAGATTGTTCGCTGAAATGAAGAAGCGTGGAACAGAAGAACTGAAGGTAGAAATGAAGAAAATGCGGAGGGAAGTACAGAAACAACTGAGAAGGACTGTTTAACCAGACCAGAGAGGAAACAGACAATACACCATCAATGAAGAGATTCTGGACCTACATGAAACACTAGAGAGCAGCAGCCATTGGAATACCACCCCTCAAGGACAAAGGGAAACTTTTAACAGACCCCTCCTGGCCAAGGCAGAAATATTTAATAGTCAATTTAACAAGTCATTCAGTGATGGCACAGCATACAGCCCAGGAGAAATTGAGCGCAAGTGCAGATTGCCAAGCGACAGAAACAAATACAGCTCCATGCCAGAGACCAAGATCAGTGTGAAGGGCGTAGAAAAGCTCCTGCAGGGTCTGAATCCAGCATAAGCTGCCGGTCCAGATAGCATCTCCCCTCGCATATTAAAAGAACTGTCCGCAGAACTTGCTCCCCTGCTCACCAAGATATTCCAACTCTCCCTCTAAACAGGCGACCTCCCATCAGACTGGAAAGATGCGCTTGTCACCCCTATCTTCAAGAAAGGCGAGAGCTACGACCCAGCTAACTACAGGCCTGTGTCGCTCACAAGCATCCCGTGTAAGCTGCTGGAGCATATCATGGTCAGCAGCAACATGGATCACCTTGAGACCAACAGTATCCTAAACCCATACCAGCATGGCTTCCGAGCGAAACGATCTTGTGAGACGCAGCTGCTGGAATACGCAGATGAAATTACAACGAACCTCGATCAGGGTCTGCAGACGGACGTCATTGTAATGGACTTTGCTAACGCGTTCGACAGGGTGAACCATAGTCTTTTGTTCCATAAGCTGGACTACTATGGCATCAGGGACAACACCAACAGATAATAAATGAAAGGAAAAGTGGAGACTGCCAGTGCTAATATTTTAGGAAGACTACAAAGGAAAGTAGGTAAAAGCACTGTCAGGGGAAAGAAGTGTGCATGGTCGACCAGTGATCATAGATCTAATTTGGTCAAAGCACCAACAAAAAACAAAAAAAAACCAAACAACAACAACAACAACAAAAAAGGGAAGAAGGGGTGCGCTAAGAAAGTGCCTGGAAGCAATGCATATGGAAGCCCAACCGAAGGGGGGCGTATCATATATCCCACTGTTCCAGCCACTCGGTACATGGAAATTTAAATCTAAGTCCCCCAAGGGGGGGGGGGGGGGGGTCCAGATATTTAGCCGGTGTGGACAGCTGTTTCGGTCTTGGCGACCTCGTCAGCACACCATTCGTCATATTGGAAGGCAGGAACTTTTGCCTACCTGCAAAGACAGCCACATTTTACTGTGGTGTCTGGAGGGGCATACTTCCATGCCTCCACCTAGAGCTAAATTTCCGAAACAGCTGTCACACCGTCTAAATATCTAGACCCCCCTTGGGGGACCTAGATTTAAATTTCCATGCACCGAGTGGCTGGAACAGTGGGATAATTGTCGGGGTTTAAACCCCTGAGACCGCTACGGTCAGCCAGGCAGGCCTAGCCAGAGGCACCGAAACAGCAGCTGGCCCCCAACACCTCCTTCCCCACCCCACCCCCTCCCAGCCCACTCACCCCTGACCCTTCCCCAGCTTAGCAACTACAAGTAAGAATTAAGATTTGTTTGTTTTGTGTGGTTTTTTGTTGTTGTTGTTGTTGTTGTTGTTTTTTTTTTTTTTTTTTTTTTTTTTTTTGTCTTTGCGCACCACCTGCAACCCAGCAATAATGGGAAACAAGAAGAAGAAGCGAATATTTTTCTCTACGAAGGGCAGCTACTCTAATCAGCTTGACCCAAGGCGACCTAAGACTGATCTCCCTTGTATCTTTTGACAACTATGTAAACAGTTGATTGTCCCTCACTCATCCAATTTACCGTGTTGGCTGTAAACATATATAAAACGATTTAAATTTCAAAAAATTTCAGTAGCTCGCTTGAGCTTGCCCTTAGCACCACGTGAATGTTCTGTGTTTATGTACAGTGTGTGAGGGAATGTACGTGATTCACGTGAGCGTGCTTGTTGGGTTCAGTTCGCGACTATGTCCTGCGCATTGAGTTATATTATAAATATGAGAAATGCGCCACATAATTACTATGTATTATTATTATTATTATTATTATTATTATTATTATTATTATTATTATTATTATTACAATGCTTCTTCATTTATTTATATAATCATACCGATATTAGACTTTGTGGCCGCATCAGCGAAGGTTATACTAATTATGATTATGGGGCAGTCCGTGGCGCAGTAGTTAAGGCGCCTGCCACCAATGCCAATGGTGCGAGGTTCGAAAACGGGTTCCGGCGTCGGACTTTTCTTTTTTTGACAAAGGGTACTTACTTACTTACGCCTGTCACCCCTACCCGGGTATAGGCCGTCGACGAGAGACCTCCAGCGACTCCTGTCCTGTGCTTCTCCTTCGATTCTACTCCAGGTGGTTCCCAGTCTCTTGATGTCTGCTTGGAGGTCTCGACGCCAGGAGTTTCTCGGCCTACCTCTTTTCCTCTTTCCCTGGGGGTTCCATGACAATGCCTGCCTAGTGATACTGGAAGCTGGCTTTCTCAGACTGTGACCGATCCATCCCCATCTTCTTCGCCCAATTTCATTCTCTGCTGTTATCTGCTCTGTTCTCTCCCAGAGTCTGACATTGCTGATCTTCTCTAGCCAGTGGATTTTCAAAATTCTTCTAAGGCAACTGTTCATGAAGGTCTGTACTCTGTAAACTGTGGTTTTTGTCAATCTCCAAGTCTCTGCTCCATATAGGAGAACTGCTTTTACATTGGAGTTGAAAATCCGGACTTTGGTGTGTTGTGACAGCTCTCTGGAACTCCACATTTTTTTCAACTGGAGAAAGGCTGCTCTGGCTTTACCGATTCGTGCTCTGACATCTGCATCAGTGCCGCCTTTTTTGTCTATGATGCTCCCAAGATAGGTGAAGGACTCCACCTCCTCCAACGGGGTGCCAGCAAGCAAGACTGGTTCTTCCCTGGTTGCGTTCAGCCTCATTGTCTTTGTTTTCTGTTTGTGAATGGTGAGGCCCACTTGGGACGAGATGTCAGCAAGCCTCGTGGTCTTGTCCTGCATTTGTTGATGAGTGTGGGACAGTAATGCCAAGTCGTCTGCAAAATCGAGGTCGTCAAGCTGTGTCCACTGTATTCCACTTCGTCTGTGCTCTGTGGTCCTCTTCATGACCCAGTCTATGGCCAGTAGGAAGAGGAACGGAGACAGCAGACACCCCTGCCTGACACGAGTTCTGACCTGGAGCTCCCTGGTGAACTGCCCTTCGTGGATCACGCGACATGTCATGCCATCGTAGCTGATCTTGATCAGGCGGACGAGCTTTGTGGGTACACCGTAGTGTCGTAGGAGTTTCCACAGAGTCTCTCGGTCCACACTGTCAAATGCTTTCTCATAATCCACAAAGTTGACGTACAGCGGGGAGCTCCACTCCAGAGACTGTTCCACGATGATGCGGAGAGTGGCGATCTGGTCTGTACATGATCGGTTCTTCCTAAATCCTGCTTGCTGGTCTCTAAGCTGGGGGTCAATGGAGCTCTTCATTCTCTCCAGGATGATCCTGTTGAAGACCTTTCCTGGTACTGACAGCAAGGTGATTCCTCTGTAGTTGGAACACTTGCTGAGGTCGCCTTTCTTGGGAAGCTTGATTAGGTACCCCTCCTTCCAGTCAGCCGGCATCACCTCCTCTTCCCAGATCTTTCCAAACAGTGGGTACAGCATCTCCACTGTTGTCTCTAGGTCTGCTTTCAGAGACTCCGCTGGGATGCCATCTGGGCCTGCTGCTTTGCCGTTCTTAAAAAATGCCACTGCTCTTCTGATCTCTTCCCGGCTGGGTCTGTCACCGCTGATGGGTAGGTCGGTCTCTGCCGGCTGGATGTCTGGGGTGCGGGTGGGCTAGGTCTGTTCAGTAACTCTTCAAAATACTCGGCCCATCTGTCGAGTTGGTCTGCTCTGTCTGCAATAGGCTTGCCTTCTTTGTCTTTTACTGGTCTTTCTGTATGGCCATACTTGCCTGACAATCTTCTGGTAATG